>SRZU01000088.1:0-373575 GCA_013183765.1 Fusarium xylarioides | reverse complement strand
ATCGTCAGCGGCAACAAGAGGCTATCAACGCCGCTTGGGAAGCAATTGACGAAGATTTCCTCATAAAGCTATCCCTTTCAACACGAGACCGGTTTATGAGATGCATCCGGGAAGGTGGCTTCCCATTGGACTATTAGATACAGTATCAGTACCTCAATATATTGAAAATCACATACAAAAACCGACCCCAGTCCCGTACCTATACCCATGATGATAGCATCCCCACAAGGTCGCCACTTCGGGCTTGTACCGGTCCTGACATTTGTAACCCCTGCGGACTGTATTGGTAAATGTAAGTGTTTGCAGGGCTGGCGTAGCGGATGAGTAGATTGCCTTAGTAACGATGATTAAGGCAGGATGAGTGGGAGATCAGCTAGATACCGCAATTACTCATAATCACCGAGCTGTAGTCAAAAAGGTGATGTAAATGGAAGAAAAACACCCATCATCTCAGTATCAATCTCGGCTGCACCACAGTGACGATGACGATGAACAGTTGAGAAGAGCCCCGCCAATCAACGCGGAAGCTCCACCATACTTGGCGTTATGCCCGACCAGGGCAATTGTATTGGATTGAGCCTTTTGAAGCGCATTGCGTCGCGTTTGCTTAGTTGAGCCAAATGCAAAGCGGTAGAAAGAAAAAAAAAGGTGGGCATCCTTCCAGCTCAGACAGGAGGTGGACTGGGAGGTGAGTGCGGACAAGGTACCGAGCGCCCAACTTTAGCACGGGTGTGACAACATTCATCGCCAGGTATATTTCTCTACAACTTTGCATCTCCTCCCACCTTCTTCCCTTCCTCTTCTTTCTCTCCTTCATACATCCTCAAAAACCTCAATCTATACATACCACTCCCCGATCGCATATCATAGCCCATCATGTCTGGCCCTGTGTAAGTTGAAGCTTCCCTCATACCTCATCTCTTGACATTTTACCCCACCACCCCGCCACGGCCTCATGGTGATGCTCTCATGCTCTCATCCCCGCGCCCTCCGGGCGCTGGAGCGAGAAATGAAGGGATCGCCATACTGAATCCGTGCCTGGACTGTTTGGGGCATTCGCAGTCTTAATCCTCATCGTGATCATGGCTCATGTTCTCGAGGTAGAGCTCGTCTCGCTCACCTCAACCTGGGTGCCCCTCAACAACACAATTCCTTCACCTCACTCTCAAGCTCTGCTACGAATCAAAATGCGGCGAATGCTGACAATATGGCAAGTGCGGATCTGGGCCTCATCGGCCTTGCTGTCATGTAAGTTGGACCCAAGAACCATTCACCTGGCAATGCCAGTGGTAGCACATACTCACATGCTTCATAGGGGACAGAACCTTATTCTGAACATGGCTGACAACGGCTTCACCATCTGCGCCTTCAACCGAACCGTCTCCAAGGTCGACCGATTCCTGGAAAACGAGGCTAAGGGCAAGTCCGTTGTCGGCGCCAAGACTGTTGAGGAGTTTGTCAGCAAGCTCAAGTCTCCTCGCCGTGTCATGCTCCTGGTCCAGGCTGGCCAGGCTGTCGACGACTGGATTGAGAAAATCCTACCCCTCCTTGACGCCGGCGATATCATCATCGACGGTGGTAACTCTCATTTCCCCGACTCCAACCGCCGCACCAAGTATCTTGCTGGCAAGAACATCCGCTTCGTCGGCTCTGGTGTCTCTGGCGGCGAGGAGGGTGCCCGATATGGCCCCTCTCTCATGCCCGGTGGTAATGAGGAGGCCTGGCCTCACATCAAGGACATCTTCCAAAGCATTGCCGCCAAGAGCGACGGCGAGGCTTGCTGTGAATGGGTTGGCGACGAGGGTGCTGGTCACTACGTCAAGATGGTTCACAACGGTATTGAGTACGGTGATATGCAACTTATCTGCGAGGTATGAAGAGATAGAGACAAGAGCCACTTCACACAGAAGACTAACCAAGTATTACTAGGCTTACGACATCATGAAGCGCGGTCTCGGTCTCTCAAGCAAGGAGATCGGCGACGTCTTCGCCAAGTGGAACAAGGGCGTTCTGGACTCTTTCCTGATTGAGATCACCCGTGATATCATGTACTTCAATGACGATGATGGCACTGCGCTCGTTGAGAAGATTCTCGACAAGGCCGGTCAGAAGGGTACCGGTAAGTGGACTGCTGTCAACGCTCTTGACCTTGGCCAGCCCGTGACCCTCATCGCCGAGGCTGTCCTTGCCCGATGCCTGTCTGCCATCAAGGACGAGCGTGCCACCGCTTCCACCAAGCTTGAGTTCGTCAGCCGAACAACCAAGTTCGAGGGCGACAAGGAGCAGTTCCTCGAGGATCTCGAGCAGGCCCTGTACGCCTCCAAGATCATCTCTTACGCTCAGGGCTTCATGCTCATGCAGGAAGCTGCTCGTGAGTTCAACTGGAAGCTCAACAAGCCTTCCATTGCCCTCATGTGGCGAGGTGGTTGCATTATCCGATCCGTCTTCCTCAAGGACATAACCCACGCCTACCGCTCCCAGCCTGACCTCCAGAACCTTCTGTTTGATGACTTCTTCAACAAGGCCATCCACAAGGCTCAGCCCGGCTGGCGAGACGTTGTTTCCAAGGCTGCCCTCCTTGGTATCCCCACACCCGCCTTCTCTACCGCTTTGTCTTGGTTCGACGGTTACCGCACCAAGGACCTCCCCGCCAACCTTCTCCAGGCTCAGCGTGATTACTTCGGTGCTCACACCTTCCGCATCAAGCCCGAGAACGCTAGCGACAAGTACCCCAATGGCCAGGACATTCACGTCAACTGGACCGGCCGTGGCGGTAACGTCTCTGCTTCTACTTACCAGGCTTAAGTTGCTTGTTGGGGTAAAGAGATGGAATCTGGATTGGTTAAAGAATGAATACCACCGGGCTGTACGAAGCTCGATCGCTGCGTTTTTATAAAAATCTGTGCTTTGGTACACAGAACATGGTAACGCTGCAAGGATAATGATGAATGGGTTGGTACGGATTTAGAAAGCTTAGTGATGAAATTCGGGTTTGTGTTTAGAACCTGATGAGAAGCATGAAAATAAAATCAAAATAATATTTTCCCAATGAAGTTCACAAATCGGTGATTAATGAGTTGTTGTTGCTGGACTCAATTTATTCGCGCGACAATACGCAGCGAAGTTGCTCCACTTGCGAATGATTTACTTGTATGAGAATCTTCATCCGCACTACTCAAACTTTTGAACATCATTCTTCCTCGCGGTCATTAACATAATATCACACCATCTACCCATCAAGGATTAAGTTAATTATATAAATCACCAGAACTTACTTAACGACCTCGTTCTTTTCCCATGGAAGACAGGAGCTGAGGACCCGCTTTTATTTACCCAGTTCCATAGTCCTGATTGGCCATCTGCACGTTCGCAGCCTCGTCGCGAGAAGTTTGGAGCCGCGCAAGGACATTGACTTCTAACAACTCCATCGCAATCCATATCGTGAATTGCGCCACGCCATCCCTCCACCTTCTCAGAGTCAACTCATCTTGGCTTTTTCAGCACGCTGAATGACTAGCAACGCGCATACCTGGAGATAATCAATCGCGTAGTCAGATATACCAACACGCCTAATATCGTCCATCGCGACGCTCGCCCACTATGGCTCAACCGGATCCTAGCCAGGGCGTCCCTCAGGACCTTGTATGTAATGCATACGCGCAACGATGCAATGGCATCGAAACATCCTTCTGACAGTCCTTTAGATGCCCCACGTTCATCTGATCTCTTCATTTCGATATCCTGTGATGCCTCGACTTGATCTAAATGAGGTCGCTAAATGGCTAATGGCTGCACCACAAGTCGCGAGAGACCGGGCGCCCTTTTTCTGGACATATCTCGATAAGCCTACAGACGGCACGATACTCTTGACCTGGCAGCCCCTTCAGCGTTTGGGAACGACCTTCGCAACCGATGGTTATGTCTGGGCGCCTCCAGAACAGGTCTACAAGCATGATCTGGGCAACGGACTGGTAAGGACAAGATGAAAATTGCACAATGGGACAGCCTGCTGAACCTCACTAGATGCTTGAGATTTACTATCAGAAAGCTGGTTACATTCCCGGCGAGCAGTACGCTCTCCACGCCCGTCGACGATGCCGACTAGTCCCTATCCCTGGTCATCCTAATCCTCCTCAACCAGACGTCGGCCTCTTCATTGTGCATTACGGACCCGCCGAACCGAATGACAGAGTTCCTGTCTCCATGATTCCCTTTGACGAAAGAGTCAACAGCATCATGCAGCAGCGCCACTTTTTGCAGCGCGCTGGCCAGATTCGTCGCAAGGAATTCATGTTATCCGACCGAGTCAACTGGCCTACCCTGCCTGATCTCACCCGTCAGCCGGTACCTCCCCAGATGGCCCCTCGAGGCGTTCCTCAACAGATGGCATATCCCACACAGCCCACACCGGGTCCTCCTGCTAAACGAGTGAGGCACGCCGCGGGCCAGAGTGGCCAGCCCCCCCTACCAGGAATGCCTCAGCTAGACGCTGCCTTCGACGATGAAGAGGATGTTTCGCGAGGAGATATGTTTGACCATCTTACTCCAAGAGAGATTTCTATGAGCCGATACCAGCAAAACCACGAGTGGATGGAAGAGATCCTCTCGTCTCCTTATAGGATAAGCCAGATCACACCTGCCGATCTAAACCTCGGTTTCAAAGGTGAATTGGCATATTTGACCGAAGGCATCTTTCCCGCGCAAGGAGTTGATGCCTCCAATTCCGTGCCTGAGAAGCCGTATATCGGGCGGCTGGATCCCGAAAAGGCCGATGAATTTCGCAAGCGAGTCCACAATCACATTGAGTCGACCAAGGCCGAGATAGAGAAGATGCAGGCCGACCATGCCGCAGCTCTTGCAAAGTTCAGGGGGGATTCCATCCTCAGCACAAAGGAGAAGGAGCTTCGAAACACTGTCGAGGGTACAGGCACTGAGATTTGGCGAATTGAGGGCAAGGTTGACCCCCACGACGAGGATACTGTTCCTCGTCCCGTCAGTACAAAAACAGTCGAACAGATAGTGTCTGAAGTCGAAGCTGCTACGGGAAAGAAGGTTGATACCAAGCCGACGGTATCTCGTGTTCAAGATGGAGGTTATCAGCCACCAGCACCAGAACCCGTTCAGGCTGACGCTTCGCAACTATCTCGTCAGCCGTCGCAATCTGGCTCGCAGAACAGCGGCATCATGATTGGCGAGTCTGATATCGATATGGGTGGCACTGCTGCTGGATTACTGGATCAGATGCATACTGGCATTTCCAACACCTCTACACCTCTGAACAACTTTGGAACTCCTCAACCTCAATTGTCAGCGGCTCAGTCTGGGGCCGGAACACCTTCCAATGCCACCGCAGTTGGTTCTGGCGGCGACGTGACGATGGGCGGAACTCAGGGACCAAAAGATCACACAACAGCGCCTGATCAAGGAACTGGCAGTGGAGATTGGGTTGTTGTGCCCAAAGATGGCACTGCGAACGACCAAGCGAATCAGGGCCCTGGCTCGGGTGCCGCTTCTGTAAACGCAAACACACCCACTACTGCAGGAATTGATACTGCCAAGTCAGTGGCTAAGACTGCGTCTGCTGGTGCCACCCCAGCAGCTGGAACACCCGGCGGTTCTGTCTCCTTTGACCAAAACGACTTTAGCTCCCTTGGTGACCTTGACACAGCAGGTGATGCCCTTAACTTTGACGGCCCTACGTTAGACGGTGCAGCAGGTGAGCTGGGTGAGGGTCTAGATCTCAGCATGGACATGGACGACTCGGCATTTGGAGACGCTTTCCACGGCGTCGAAACCTCCGGAACTCCCCAGGGTCAGGATATGTAGAACGCACCGCTGTCTGGTGAGCCGGAGGAGGATGAATTCCATTGAAAAGGGGGAAAGAATGTTTTTACTGAAAGACCGGAACTGGGCCTCAAGACGTCGGAGAATGGCGCGTCTTTGTTATCATAGGGAGTTTTCTTTTCCTTTTCTTCGGCAATGGGGGGCTATAGGACTTGCTTTTTGTTCAGAGTTTTTAGTGCTGTCTCAGGTCATCAAGGCCCGATGTAGGACATTGATTTATGCCTACGGAATAGGAAAGTAGCTTGTAGACTAGAGGCAAGTAAAATCCACAGTTGAATAATCAATATGGTCTGTCATGTACATATGTGCTTGATTTTAACATTATTTGGACTTGTGCTAGCAGAAACCCTTGCAGCCGTGAGAACTTAGGATAGCGAAACTGAGCTTATTATGATTGAATTATACTACGCAAGCTAAGCTCATCTGTGGTGTGACTAGACTAACGACAACGTCCTATCAAGTGACTTAAGTCTAGGTAAGATCTTCAAGACCATGCACTACAACTGACTCAAACATGAAAGCTCATCGCGGTTCACGACTGGTTGACACACTGCTCTAAGTTACCATCTTAACTTTCCCACTATTGCTTGGAGCTGTGGGTTAGGTTGTAATATATGCTATGATGGAAATATAATTGAATGACAATCATGGGGACAAAGGAAATTTCTCTCGACTTTTATGAGAAGAGCGGTTCAAGTGAACAAATGAATGTAGCATCTATCATGTAAGGTAACGAGGGCTTTTCTATATTCTATACAGTGACAAGTTCCCAATCACATCATCTCAAAAGCACAGACGACAAATAGAATATTGCCAAGACTCCAAACACATCCAACACATATCCGTACAAAGTCCAGCACAAAGGAAAAGCAGCCAGCGCTGTCCGCCAAATCAAGACGGCATTCCAGCTCGTATGTTGGCGTATGCACTCGTGGGGTATTTCAAAAGATTGTTGACCGTCTCAAGAGTGCCCAATGTGCGCTTTACACCAGAAACGATGCTCTGCGATCCAACCTTATTTCCACTCGCCTCCCAAAAGAAAGCACCACCAAGGTTTCGCTGGTTGATATAAGCGGCTTTGGCTTGACCCGATTTGAGATCATCGTAAGTAATAAGTTCCCGCGTCTTACTGTCATATGAATAGCTGGCTACGAGGTCTGCATTGTAGGTAGCTTTGGCACCAGAACGTGGCAAATCCTTGTATAGATAAGTTCCCTCAGAGTTGCCGCCAACACCCGAGTAGGATTTCCCAAGTCCAGCTGTCTTGAGAAACGATCGTCCGTAAAGAGGCAAACCCATGAGAATCTTGTTTGGGGGAACTCCCACCGCGAGGTAATCGTTAATTGTCTTGTCAGTGCCTAGTTTTGTTGAAAGAGGGTTCTTCTTGGAAACGAAAACGTTGGCCTGATGACCAGTGGTAGTATCCCAGGAGCCAGCATAGTCGTACGCCATGAGGTGCCAAGCGTCAATCCATGGGTTCATTCCTTTCAAATCCATGACTTTATAGTTTGCTGGACCGGCTGATGTAGCAACAGTAAGCATAAAATGGTAGTTCAGTTTGTTGTTCTTTGAGTACTGGTCGAGGGCTTTTCTGAGACCCGAGAGTATCAAGACATAGTTGCGAGCTTCTTGGGCATTTGCAGGGTATTCCCAATCGACATCAATTCCGTCGAAGCCCCAGTCAGTGATTAGCTTTATGGCGGAAGAGATGAACTTCTTGCGACGGTCCTGTGTGCTTACACCAGTAGCGAGATCTGGACTGTTATTCCAGCCGCCGATTGAAAGTAGCACCTGTTCGTACGTCTTAGTAAATTCACATTAGGCTGCTTGGTCGTGGTAGTAAAATCACCTTTAAATTGCGGTTCTTCTTCTTAAGAATGTAAAGCTGTTTAACACATCCAAAAACGTTCTTTCCACCATTATCAGAGTCACCATTATAGAGTCTTTCGGTGTCGGCGTAAGAGTCTGATGAAAACCTATCGCTTTGTTAACAAGTACGATATATTGATGGGCTTGATATGCTTACACAGTTCCGTCTTTGGGGTTCACCTTAGCAAAGGAGTATAGAACATGTGTGATCTCCTTCACCGGCAGATTTTGGGGCTGGAAGTTCGCCCCATAGGTGCCCCTGGTTCTTCATTATTAACACCCATTAGTTGCACAGAAATATGCCACAACTCACCAGTTTGTAAAGTAGAGGATGTTCCGCTTTCCAACACCCCGAGCCTCTAGGCGAGTAGGTGTGTTGCTGGCGTCATCCTCATCATCAAAGTCACCACCAAAGTAGTTCTTTGCACTGCTATCATCCTGGGCATTGGTGGACTCGGGGTTCTGACTTGCCTGCTCAGATGTGTTTCCGGCAGGAGTATTCTCAGATTCGTCATCAGAACCGTCCTCATCTTCCTCGGGGCCGCCCAGGTTTGGGAAATCCTCAGGGTTGTAGTCGTCATCATCTTCCTCATCGAAGAATTCGTTATCTGCACCTTCCTCGTCACGCCTGAGGAGCTCAGGTGCCGGAACGACCTCATCATCGCCACTGGTAGCTCGCTGGTCCGCATCAGGAATGGCGGTTTCTTGCGGAACGTCCTGGTCGTCACTCTCTGTTGAACGAGTGTTGTGCTTAGACTGTGCCCAGGGGTGTCGCGGAGGAATAAACTGGGGAACTGTATCTCGAGGAGTGGCAGCTTGACTCTGTTGAGGTTTGCGAGATCCTCGAAAAGGCGCCTTAGGCGGGATGAAAGTTGGTTGTTTGTCATTATTGTCGTCTTCTTCATCCTGAACCTTGACAACCGTCTTCTTCTTCACAGATGCAACCGAGGCGGACTTGTCAGAGCTGTCCTGGTCCTTAGTTGACTTTTTCCAAGATGCTTTTGCTACGAAAGGCATCTTAGGTGGGATGAACTCAGGAACGATAGTCTCTTTAGGATTATTCGAATCAGCGGCGGTAGTGGTGGTCTTGCGGATTTTGGTGTTAGGGTCAAGTGCGTAAGGCATCTTGGGAGGAATGAACTGCGGTGCGGCGGTCTGTTCTGTTTCACGACGGACAGACGTGGTCATTTTGGTCTTGGTCCCATGGGTATGTTCGATGTGTCCATGAAGATGTTGGTGTCTGGGCTCCACTGCAGGTACAGCAAGTGCTTGCACCAGAAGCGGCGCAATGAGAATGAGTTGCTTGAGCATGTCTGATACACAGCAATGAATCTCAAGATGAGAGAGCCTGCAAAATAAATGTCCTCTGACTTGAAGAAGCCTAGACAATGAATGGATGATATGGGCTAGTGGAGTAAAAGTTGGCGAGTATAAGTGCTTCGTATAACAACAAGTTGTTTGTAAAGGAGTGAAACCTCGTAATGTGTGAGGTAGTACTCAGATAGTTCAAGGGGTCCAACTATCTTGGGAGGGAGTTGAAGCTAAGACAAGATGCTGAAGCCGGGCTGGTTATGAGACAAGGACTAGGGTGACGGAACCGGAGAGTAATCTATGAAGCACTATACTTTAAAGAATGAGATGAAGTCAAGGAACGAATGACGTGGGTTGAGTAGCGATGAAAAAGGAATGGCTTAAGGGTGAGATCAACTGTGAGAGAAGGGGGGGCCAAGGACTTGAGGTAAGGGAATCAGGGCAAATTTATCACATTGGACATGATGAAAAGACGCCACTTGATCAATGGAGGCATGAGGGAGATAGTCGACCCTGAAAGAGTATAGCATCACAACGAAAGCGTAGCTTGGCCGCGTGTTGGTCTAAAGAAGCCTCCAAGGATGCTACGGAAAGCAACGCTGGACTCCAGTCGAGACGATGCCGTTCTCGACTGGGAATGCCCTGACGCCGGATGAGACATGACAAGCAGATCATTCGAGCTTATCGAGCGCCACAAGCCCCTAAAACGTGGACCTGGTATGTCTTGGGACCTTGATAAGGAATGAGCTTAGTGTCTGGAACCAGTGGTTCAAGGCGCTAGGGGAAATGGTCGGAGTTTAAGACATGGTGGTGGCTGTCAATCTTTGTAAGTTGGCATCTTTTGTTATTGAAAAAGGCGACACAATGAAGCCAGGTAGAGTTTGGGAGGCTTGAGAAAGAGGCTGTGGGCGTGAAGCTCATGATGTGGTTGTGAGTGGGTCATGATGATGAAGGGTCAAGGCAGAGTTTCCCTAGTACGGAAGGCCAAATCGACATCTGTGCTAAAATTCACATTGAGGGATTTTTTTTCATTATATATACCCTAATGTAGTACTAGAGGCCCTATTAAGCTAATATATAATATAATATTATTATATTAGGTATTATTATTATAATATAGTACTAAAGGAGAAAGGTAATAGCCCTACCTTATATATACTTATATAGGCTTATAATACTCTATATAATCTAAGATTTTACATTTTAAAATCTTTACTTATATTTCTTATTTTAATAGCTTATATTAAATTTTACCTTAAAACTAGTTAAGGCTATATTAAGCTCTATATAGAGTTAAAGGCTATTAAAAAAGCTACTTTTTACCTATTTTATTAATAACTACTTATTAAAGCTATTAAGGTTATTAACTTTACTATAAGTAGCTTTATATAGTCTAGTTTAATAATAATCTAAATTAAATAAATATAACTAATTCCTATTATATATATTAATACTATAAATATAGCTATAAAGAGTTAATAGTATAGTATTATTATAATAAGTTATAAAAGTATAATTACTATTAAACTAAAGGCTATATTCTATATTACTTTAGAATACCTTAAAGAAGTTATTTTAAGTATTTCTATGCTAAAGTATAATAAAGGAGTTAAAAGTAAGAATATTAAAAGCAAGATTATAGCCCTACTAGGCTTTATATTCTTATTATATAATAAAATAGTTTATTTTATTATATTAAGTTATTATAAGAAGTTCTTCTTAATAAAGTAAAAGCTTATTAATAGTTATATTACTAATATGCATTTAAATAGGCCTATTATATATAGTAATGCTATTTATAAGATAATATAGCTAAAAGACTTCTTTAAAGTAATAAGTATTATACTCTCTATTAAAGCTAAAGCTTTTATTTCTCTTATACTTTTATACTTTAATATATAAGATAATTTAAATAAAAGTAATACTTTATGCTTTAATAAGTAAGTAATTAAGTAAATAGAAGCTAAAGTAAAGGCTAGAATATTAACTTTAAAGTATATAATAAAGCTTAAAAAAGAGATATAAGATAAAAAGGAAGCTATATAATATAAAATAAAAGTAAATAAAATTAAACTTAAAGTTAAGGCTAAAAAAATAAAAAGTAAAGAGAAGAAGTAGAATAAAGATTTAGATTTATTTAAGGTATTTTTATAATTTATAATATTAGATAAAGATTAAAGGGATAAGGAGGATAAGGAAGATGTAAAAGAATAAGATAAAATTGCATTAAAGGGAAAAACTAAAGGGTACCCTTTATAATTAAAGAACTTACTATAAAGGTTTAAGGGATAATATTAAGCTAGCTCTTAACTCTATAATTAATCTTATTTTAATTAATATTACCTTAAGCCTTTTAGTTAAGTAACTATATATTAATATTATATATAGCTAAATAAAACTATATATAATTAATCTTACTTATAGGTATTTTAAGAAGACTAATAGCTAGCTATTCTCTGCTTATTATATATACTTATAATTAGGCTTATAGGAATAAGTATATAAAGAGCTTTAGGTTCTTAGAGGTATCTTAGGGAAAGACTTACCTATAAAGAATTCTTTTATATATTATAATTATATCTTAAGGCAGATAGCTATTAAGATTAATATAATTATATTTAAAAAGCTCTTTAAGAAGCTATAGTTAATTAAATAGAATTAAATAAGTATAGCTTTTTATTTCCTAAATCTCTAGCTAATAGTATAAGACTTAAGGCTAACTAGGAAGAATATATAGCTTATTATACTATTTATAGATATAATATATATTCTATATATATATAAATTTAAAGAGCTTTATATATATAATAAGTATAAAAAGATAAAGAATAGCAATTCTATTAGAAATAGAATTAGCAGAAAAACGCCTATTAGCTATAATTCTTTTAAAATATTCCTATAAGTAGTTAATATAATATTAAATATATATATATATATATATATATATACTAATAACTTACTTAGCTATTATTAAGTTAATACTACTAACTCTTAATCTTTTTATTATATATACTTTTACTATATATCTAATAATTATAAAATTATATCTATAGTACTATAATATTCTATATATAGCTCTATACTTAGGAAAGGTAAAAATAAGTACTAGCTATTATAAGAGTCTTATTACTACAATTTAATTAGATAATAAGAGGTATACTCTCTTAATTCTCTAGAATATAAAGGTATTATTTAAGCATACTGCAAGATATATTAGCTAATATACTAATATATAGCTATATAATATACTATAAATATGCATTAATAGATGCATATACCTTAATCCCCTAAGCCTTTAGCTTATTATAAGCATTAATTAATTAAATAAAGTTAGGCTTAGGTACTATCTATCCAGTTTAATGATATTGCATTATATTTTATTGCTTACTTAGTTACATTTATAGGCATAAAATCTTAAAATGCTTTATATAGTATATATTAACTTAAAGATAACTGTTTTTGCTAAATATAAGTATAGAGATAGGTCTAACTAAATAACTAAAGCTTAGTATTTAGTAGGGTATTATTTTAAAAGAAATTGCGCAATTTAGTAAGTTATTCTTCTTTTTGCTCTAAGGTTTAATGCTATAGAAGGCTAAGGCTTTATTATATCCTAATTAGCCCCCTATAAGTTACTATAAAGCCTTCTTTTTATAACTATAAAAGAATATTCTTATCCTTAAGAATATTTTTAAAGAATAGCTCTTTAATATAGTTATATAATGCCTTAATATCTTCTATTTAAGCCTAAATAGTACTAAGTATTATCTAATTAAACTGCTAAGTTTAAAAATATTAATATAATACTTTATAAGAGGTAGAGATATTAAATTCAGTTAAAATACACTATATAATATTATTAGCAGTTATTTAGTTATAGTACTTCTATTATTTAATTTAAATATAGTAAGTATTAAGATTAATAGAAAGGTAGCTTTTAAAGCTTATTATATAATATAAAAAGAAGGATATAATATTATAAATTAAATTTTAAGTAAGAGATTTACTATATAGTATACTATAAGGTAATATATAGCCTTATAGTATAATATAAAGCTATAGAAGGCTAAGCTTTATATAAAGTACTTTTTATAAGGATACTAATAATATAATTCTATAAAGCCCTATAAAATAGTAAAGGCTTCTATTTTATATATTTATAATTATATTATTAAAATATTTTTAAATAATAAAGTAAATAAATAAAAGTAATAAACTTTTACTACTAGGTATTATAATAGTATATAATACCTTTAGTACTTTATAGTACTCTATATACTAATATATACTTTATAATACTAATTATAAAGTTATAAACTATAAGCCTTATCTTTATAAAAATAAAAAGCTAAAATCTAGCTATAAATAACTAATAAAGTTAGTATTACTTTAAATTATTATATATAGGATTAAAATACCTTATTTGCTACTCTTTGCCTTCTTAGCCTTGCTCTTAAAGCCCTTCTTCTTTATTCTAGTAGTAGTATCCTTAAAGATTTTAAAAAGCTTTTTATACTACTTTTTACTTAAGAAGCTAAATATCTTTATAAAGCTTCTATTACTATTACTATTACTATTACTATTACTATTACTTAAGGAGTTACTGCTAATAGAAATAGAATCCTATTTAGCTTTATACTTATAATCTATTAAAATATTAATATAAAGATATATAAGGTACTATAAGTATATATACTTAAAGATATAAAAATAGAATACTTTTAAATAGTTCTAAAGGCAATTAATATAACTCTTATTTTGCTTTATAATATAATAATTAGTAAGAGTACTATTACTATTTATATACTTTAAGTATAAAAGTAATTTAAGCAGTTTAAATCTATATAAATAATAAAGTATAGTATTAGTATTCTATAGAGAGAAGTTAAGTATATAGTTAGTAAGTTAATTTTTACTTTTCTTTTTATATAAAATAAAAGTATTAAGCTTCTTAAGTATCTATATAAGTTAGTATTAAGTAATATAAATATAAAAGGAAATAACTTACTTTATTATTATTAATAGTAATATAATTAAGGCCTTTATAGAAGTACTTCTTTAATGCATTTAAAAGAGCCTAAATAGTTAACTCTAGCTATATAGCAAGGCAATTACCTTTATAGTTAAAGGTATAAGTAGAAATACTAGTAACCTTTAAAACTAGATATTTAAAAGTCTTTACTTTTAAATTATAATATAAAGCTTCTTTTATAGCTATATAGGCTAGATCCTTATAGCATTTAATCTTATAAAGGCAGGCCTTAAACCTCTCTTTTACTTCTATATAAAGCTCTTTAGACTTTTTATTATTTATCTCCTTTTAGCATTTAGTAAGTAAAAGGTTAAGGTAAGCTTAAGCCTTAAGGCCTTTATAAGCTATAACCTTATAGTAGTATATAGCTATATGCTCTTCTTTAGCCTTCTTTAAAGCAGTAAAATAATTAGCTTTAGACTTTACTAGCTTAGTAGCAATATAGTCTACTTTAGCCTTTTTCTTAATAGCAATACAGTCTACTTTAACCTTTATCTTAGTAGTAATATAAACTTCTTTAATATTATATTTTTTTTATAGCTTTGACCTAGTAACGACCAATAAATGGGACCCAGGTATTCCAATAAGCCACAGAAGTATCAATAATAAAGTCTCTAGCTAGACTGAAGTCTCAATAAACTTAATTAATAAGGTTACCTTTAGGCTGCAGCATCTCAAGCAACTCTAATCATAATAAACACGTCGCCCAACCAGCTGAAGAGCTTTAAAAAGCCCGACTGACAGGGTCTGTGACTCCCCTACGACTTTGACCTTTCCTAATCTATCCATCCTCAAAGATACTCGTCTCGACAATTACGGAACTGTCTCTTTAATATTATATATAGCTTTATCTTTAAGCGCTTTATAGGTTTACTTTATTATAATATTATATAATAGTATAAAGTTTTATAAAGTCTAGATAAGATCTCTAATAAGAGGTTAGCTTTAAATAATAACTATAATATACTAAAATATAAAAAATATATAATAAAAGATATATTAAAATAAAGCACTTAAAAGGGTAATTATAATTAATATAATATTAAATTATAAGAGTGTTTTAGGAGTAAGAAAAGAGAATAGTTAATATAAGCTAAAGGTAAGTATTTAGGAAGTTATACTTAAAATAGAAAATAAAAAGGGAAAAGTACTTTAAATTGCTTAAAAGTATAGTAAAAATAAAGCTTTTAAGTATATAAAATTAATAAAGTATATATTAAGCTATAAAAAGTAATTATAAGTAAATGTAATATATAGAAAGTAAGAGTTTCTTATCTTTTAAAGTAGATTAAGTTTAAAGGATAAAAATAAAGCTAAACTTAAGCTTAAGGATTAGTATTATAAAGTTATATAGCCTAGCTAAGTAAAAGGTTTTAATTAGTTAGATCTACTTTTACATAATAAACTATCTAGGATATTACATTAGAATAAATTTTAAGGTATAGGCCTATACAGTATAGGGTCAACCTACTAAGAGATGAATTTTGGCACAGATGTCGATTTGGCCTTCCGTACCTAGGAACAGAATGGCGTCGGACCTGGTAGTTGTTCCTGCGTAAGCCTCCTTCCGCTTGATCGATCTTTGTATGTACCTTCCTTTCTGTTCCTGGCGCGTTCTGGTCCCTCCCTTCCTAATTAAGCACAAGTGATTGTTTGAAAGTGGATTTATCTGGGAATCCCTTAATTGCCTTGCAAGATTTGAATATTGTCTTTATATCAAATTAACTAAGGGAGAAACATCAATTAAGAACTCCCTGAATCATACCAAAACAACCCTTTACTGTACATATCGTATGGACCTGCAAAGACAAGACGCCGCTCCCGGCAATGTCTCGTCTTACCCTTGCGCTCCCGCATTTGAAGGGAGCAAAGACCCCTCCAATAATCTCATAACTGCAACTCCTCAATATTGTCTTCACTCTAAAGCAAAAAAAAAAAATAAGACAGAATTAACTGCCCTGGTATCAAGGGTCTAGATCATGATCCAGAAGATGAACGTTAGCAAAGGCGTCGCCGATATTCATTCTGGACTCATGAACAACGGATAAATCGGTTCAACGTGTGCTCTCTAGATCAGCCTGCACAACGTCCAAGCTTTGGTGATTTGAAATAAACAGTTTTTCTCTCTTCGTTGTTCCTGATTCATACTCTTTACGGTAGAGAGCTCGTGACTAAATTTCGTGATTGTAGATGGCTGACCCTAAGACTAAACTAGTGAAGCCATCGCCATACCCTCGCATGGCGTTCCAATTTACGACTTTCATTCCAGTCATTGACAAACTTGATTCGTAAGCTCTCGGTGGCTCCGTTTGCATCGAAAATTCTGCTGTTTATCTGTGATCTGAGACATGGTTATATTCTCCGGATCCCCGACATCTCTCTAGGACATCGCTTTGACCAACCCCTTGTCAACTAGGGGCATGAAAGGCAAGTCGTTCACTATAGCATGAGCCTATAATCCATAAACCCGGCACGGCGCGGCATGAGATATCTTGAACTGACGTCTTGCAGCCCAGCTTAGCTATGGATCACCACATAAACGAATGTATTGACATAAGATGACGACTTCCTAGACCTGCGACCTCTAGTACGTAGAGCCGGGATGTAGCCAACTATCATTGAATCCTATGCTTTTCTATGAACGGACCTCTTTTCATGGCTTACTCGATATCTGAAACTTTCACACCAGTGGTCAGACTTGGAAGAATATGGTTATATATTATTATGTGCCTGGATATCTGGGCTAACCTATACTATAAGTCGTTTTTCGAAAATAATAATTGTGACGTTCTTTGCCTAATTGTCAAATACTATTTGGAAAATAGTTAAATTATACACAACATCTCTCACAATTAGATGTATTCATCAGTAATGACCGTACCCATAGAGGGATTGAAAGTGATTCCCTCTTTGTTTGTATCTAAGCCGTGACGTTCGTCCCTCTCTGATGAAGACTCCATTTCCTCGTCTCCAAAATCTGTCGCTGCCTCATGTTAGTAGCCCCGGTCAAACCCCCATCATACCCTTCCTTCGCCCCAGAATGGATGGTCTCCAACTCAGCCAAGTCATCTTCTGACCGTGGTTTCTCATCACGCCTCGCCGAAAGGTAGAAGAAATTCCAAATGAAACTTCGTTCTAGCTTACGCGGCTTTCCATCAGCGGTCCAGAAACGCTCCTCGCTAAGTTCTTGCGAAAGATGACGTCTGAAATATCGATCTTGGGTAACCCACCAGGCTCGCCAGACGAACAAAATCAGAAGAGTGAGTGGGATCGCGGCCGCCCAATAGTTCCAAAAGTGTTTTCCAAAGCGGTTCACCTTGACTTCGTCTGTCATAGGTCTCGAGGAATCGTCGTCTTCTTCTTCATCTGGGCCGAGCCAGTCAAACATGGACATGCCGAAAAGAGTTCCAAGGAATTCGCCGGGTAGAAAGATGGCGGTTATCACGGCGAGAGCTTTCATTGAGGAACTGTCGCGTGATGATGCTACAGCCATTCGGGCGTTCAGGATATTGTCTTCTTGGGCCATCTTACTGTAGATCTACTGCTTTTAGTTGGTGTTCAATCTTTCGACTCTGTACCACTTACCATATCGATCTGAGCACGGCATCTGGCCTCCGACATACGCCTATCCGTCTCAAGACCCATGCAAAGACGCAATAAACCATCGAGATACTGTCTGATCTCATGCCAATGGGGCCCCAAAGAATCACCATCCGTCACTTCATCAGGAAATCGAAGCCTAGGGAGATCTCTAGGAGGCAGAACTGGACTCACTGCAGGAGGCCCCCCTAGAGGGTCGATTACCGTGGGACTCAACATACTGAGATCGTTGCCGAAGTTAGAATAGTTTCCCATTCGCTCATTCAACTCGTCTCCGGCCAAGATCAACACTTTGATGGCTCTCTCCATCCAACGAATAGTATCCAGCAGTTTAATGGTGTCCTTGAGAACTTCATGCGCCCTTTTCATGAGTTTAGTCATGGTGCTTGGGCCCCAGGCAATTCTCTCGCCATCTTTGCCATTGCTGAATGTGCGACTGAGACGCCTCCCAGTCTCTGTAGCATCGAAGCCGGCAATGTTGCTGACGTCGTATTCCAAATGAGCCACATTGGAGTTGTTCTCGATAACAGCCTCTTCACATCGCATAAATTGCACTTGGAGAAGCACGACGGGCATGATGAGAGGGTGCGCCCAATGATTTCTGCATGACTCCAGACGATGATCATATTCGTCGAGGTCATCGAGGTTGTGTCGTCTTGGCTCCCATGACTGTCGGACAAGGATGGTCGCGGAGCGTTCACGGACATCGTATGTCACAGACAGAAAGTCACAAGGCGTCTTTGGCATCTCTGAGAATGCGAGAATAAAACCTACATTGTTAGATAGACCTATGTACGGCATGGAAGGAACTTACTCAGCTGGGATTTGTCTTTTGACCAAAATCTAGATTCTGTGGTAGTTCGAGTTGAGTATTGCAGCGTGGCAGGATGAAGGTTCATGGCAGCCAGGTCATCAACCGTCATGCTGAGAATGTCTCGACAACCGTCGTAGATAGTTTTACGCTTAAAACAGATTCTGTATTCAGTTAATCAAGAGGTCTTGTGTGTATTAACTGTTCAAACTTACACCCGGCGTATTCGGCCTTCCATTCCGGCTGATGGTGCTTCATCATCGTCTGGTTTTCGAAAACTGCCCTTCGGAGTATTAGTTCACCGCTCTCTATGCAACGGACTGTACTGACTTCACGATCAAGCATATGCCCACGCCGAAAGGCTAGATCAAAAAGAGCTGTTCCCGAAGCATCATCGCGAGTAAAGTGGTGAGTGATGTGGTCGTCATCATCCACCCAGGGATCCCGCTTAGTGGATGGTGCTCCAGGCTCCCCTGACCGCTTGTAGACAACATACTCGTCATATTCTATGTTGGACGGACTATCTTTTGCAGTGATCAAAACTTGGTTAGAGCAGGTTTTCTGATCGTAGTTGAACAGGTCTAGGCCGTGGTGTACAAGCCCCATTAAGGCGGTTTTGCGCCTCCTCCGGAGACCGACAGCGTAATCTTGCGGAACTTGAGAAGAACGGCCACCCTAATGAATGGGGTGGAGAACTCTGGATTCATGAGAATCTGGAGTTGTTGAGATTGAGTTGATAGTGTTGGTGGGGAGGTACTTGATGCACTCCTTAAGCGAGAAGAATATAGCTAGTCTTTGACCCCTAACTATGCAATGCACGCAATGTTACTGAGCGTCCAGCGGCGGGCTAAGCTTGTTTATGAATTGTCGAATTGTCCTGGATGCTGACTGCCAAGACATCACTCTTCAGCCCCCAAACAAGGGTGCCTTGTTCGTTGAGAGCCCAACTCTCCATGGAGGGTTTCGGGGAACGCATAACGCTGTCATGGGACCACTTCGAGGGCTGAGATGGATCCCTCAGCCTCGCTGCGTACTTGCGTTTAAGTAGGAAACGGTTGACAGGCCCGTTAACCAGCTTCGGATCGGCGAATAAGACGGCGGTTGAGTCTCCGGGGCGGACCCGCACGGAGCGGATCGGAGGTGGCTTAGATCCGGGGACAAGTGACAAAGCCGGATTGGCTCCTGTTTTGAGAGCCCGATATTAGCGAGCTGCCATTCTGGGTTTATCTCGGGCGTAAAGACTGAGGCGCAGGTTCGGATAGATTGACATGCATCCAACATCACGGGACTCATTCTTCGCACTCATAGCCATTTACGGTAAGAAATCCTTCCGTCTTGCTGCCCAACACATCAGATGTTCTTATGTAGAACTCTGACTATTGGCGGTTCTAGTAATGACGGCCGTATAAAGCAATTGTTGAATAGGTTGGTGACAAACAATATGCCAGCGCTCTGACAAGACGGTAAGAGGTAGAGTTACAAGGATATAGACCACGAGAACGCTGGCAATCATAGTCTATTCTGTTGCCACATTCTGAGTTTTACGTATAGAAAATCATAAGTGAATGGGTGCATAATCGGGGTTTTATTATAGTCGTATATGTGAGAAGTTGAGGGGAGCCAGACAAATTGCAGGCTTTCAATTAAGATATTACTGGGCTTCTCCATGCATTCTGACAGTTGATCATTCGGTTTTACTGCTTTATGCACTTCCTTCAGTGCTGGAGACTTGTGAACTGCCTTGACTACTTCCATCACTTGCAGACTCATCCTCAACTTCGCTCTCCTCGGTAATACTCCCAAGTCCCGTCCCGAAACTCCAAGAGCTCGTTTCATTACTATCCCTGTTTTCATCCTTCCTCTCCACTTTCTTGCTGTTGTCGATCTTGTTTTCTTCCGTCTCTCTCTCTCTGATTCTCCCCTCTTCTATTTTCTTCAGCTTTTGCTTAACATCGTCAATGCTCTTCTTTGCCCTGTCGAGTTTGCCATCCATGGTGATACATTTGTTGCAATTTGTCTGTATCCTCCGCGAAGTCGGTACATAAGGCTTCTTGATGACACAGTCATGGTTTAACTTTCCATCACGGAAGTCTTTGGCAGTTTGGCATCGCTTCACGCAGATGCCCCAGCGCTCGTGGGCGCATTTAAAAACGACTCGACCGTAGACGCACATACTGATAATCCTTTTGCAGAGTTTGGAGGTTGTGGTGAGGGATCCCTGATCTAGGAGAGGAAATTTGACAAAAATCGGGCATTTTATCGCTTTTATATCTGTCTGGGAAGAGTGAATTGTTCTCATGTTCATTAAAGCTTTCTTTGTTGATTCATTGTGACAAGTGACACCATGAACAAGCAATTCCAGAACAAAACAACACATCATGTGTGGCGGACCAGCTTCACTTAAGTTCCTTTTAAGGCATTCAGCGATCACATCCGATGTGAATATTACATGGACTAGGAAACGCAAATATATTAAAAGGTACTTAATTCGGCAAGCGTCCGTGAGCTCCCACGGTTGTCATCATAGGGTAGGTTTTGAGTTCGGGCATGCACGCTTTGTCAAACGCTTTGATGTTGAGAATACCATGTACATCCAGATGCTATTAATACCAACAACAAAGAGATATAGGGCTCTTTTAGAAACCAGAAACTTTGTACTAAGCCTTAGGCTTCTAACAAGCCACTATCCAGTACTTCTCGAAAGTTCCTCGCCCAGGATATTTTACCATTTCTCTTCTCTCCAACATGTGGCACTTCAATGCCGACCCTTTCCAGAGTCTTTAGCAAGGAAGACCCCTCGTTGTCCGATATGACTACTCCTCCTGTAAGCAGACACTGCATATCCGTGGTCGAGTCCCCAAAATAAATCACCTCCCCGTCCTTCTCGTTGATGATGTGTTTCAAAGCTTTCTTCTTCTCGCATACATTGGTCATTCTCCCCTCGAAAAAGTCTGGTCCTTTTATCGTTCCATCTGAAGCCGGTTCGTTGGCAATAACCTCAATTTTATGCGGTAAAAGAGCTCCTCGTAGAAAGGCCCGGGACCAATTGACCGATATGACACTCACATCCCAGCCCTTCTGTCTCGCAAGTGTTATAAGATCCGTAAATCCATCTCTGATCTTAATTCTGCCGGCCTTGACAGCGTCAGCACCAGCTTGCGACAACGTCTCAGCGTCTAGACCAGCAAAGATGCGTGAGTCAGCAATGCGCCGTAGAGACGTCTCTTCCACGTCTTTCATTCCTGATAGGAAGTCGATCTCATGATCTACAGATGTTCGAGTAACCTCTGGCGATGGATGGTTGTCTTTGTAGTGTCTGTAATCGGTAACATAGGATTGCACAACTTGGTCCCAAGAAGTCTGGAGGTCATGGCCATATTTATCCCTCTGTATCTCGAGAGCTGAGCGAGCAAGCTCCCCGATAGAATCTTCTTGGGTGATTGTGCCATCAAAGTCGAATACCAGATGCATCTTGAGACAGGTCGGATAGTTAATGTTGTCTCGAGCCTTGGTCATAAGCGGGGTTGTTCGGGTGATTAAGAGAAGAAGAGTGTATATGAACGCATACATCTAAGCAAAGAGGGTGATTCCAGCCCTTGGACAGCAGCTGATCCGGTCTTATAACAATCGGAAAGGGCCTCGCCTCCGACCAGTTTAGAGTGCATTGGTTACTGCGGGGAAGTTATTACGTAGGTATTTATGATCTAGAACAATAGTGAGTGGATCGATAACCAAGTGCGAGAGTAGGCCAGCCAAGAATGCTATAGTCCGAGTTCAATCTCAGATCGGATAAAATAAAGATAGCTTCAGTTGACGGAGCGTAACACGGCCCTCAAAGCATTTTGCTAGATGATTGATTACAACTAGTAATCTATAAGACTAGAAGGGTATCGCCGCTCTAAAAACCCTACCCTGAATCCTTCGAACACCACATTAAATGATATCCTCCGTTCGTTATCCTTGAAGTGAAATATTGCCCCTTTTTATCCTCTTCTAAGAGGTCCGTTGATGCTGATACTAGGAGACGGGCAACACGTCCTCCATCTCCGCATCGTCCTCATCGTCATCAACAGGTTCAGCAGCAGCCTCCTGGGCCTCTGCGCCACCCTTGTCGCGGTAAGCATCGCTCAGGCAATACTGGTTGGCAAACCGGCCACTCTTGTTGAGAACAGCGATCTTCTCGAGCACCTGTCGAAGGTATTGTTCGGGCTGCTGAAGCTTTTGTCGCAAAGCCTTCACTGACCAATACTGATACTGGCGGAAACAATCGAAAATGAGATCAAGAAGCTGGTTCTCTGGGATACGAGCTGCCTTGAACACCTCGCCCTTCTTTGGCTTGGCTGTAGCAGCGATATTTTTCTGTGACGTTCGTTAACATAACCGAGAATGAAAGATTTTACGGGAACAAAACGTACGATGAAGCTATCTCCGAATTCGGCTGCGCGGGTAGTTCCAGGGTTCACTACGGCGGAAGCTGCGTGTCGACTGATGATTTGGACCTTGGATTTATTCGCCTCTGCATCCAGAATCTTCTGCTGAAGCACCCGCTCTTCCTCATCTTTGCCGTGGGGCTCGACACGAACATCATATGCAATCTTGCCAAAGATCTTTGTCTTTTCTGTAATGCGTTGTTAGCACCTATTCCTGGCACGGCAATGCGAAACCAAGCTTACTCGGGACAGCTTTCCGATAATATGGTTGATATCGGCTCCTACGGTCGTAGTTTGGTCGTTCTGCTCCGTTGTTGTTGCCTTGTTTCTGCCTCAACAATGAGGCAGGGATGCCAGCATTGGCAGCCTCTTGTCGCGCCTTGCTTCGGGCCTTGAAGCCAGGCAAATCCTCCTCGCTGAAAATGAAGTGGTTGCTAACGTTGGCTTCTTGGACTACTAGATCATATTCGCGAGGCAGCACCTGATGCTCCGGGCAGTTGGCGGAGAGAAGCATGTGAAGTTTGGTCTATGTATATCAGTATGGTGCCATGATGTCTTATCAGGTATGCATACATGTACGCTGCCATCGGTTTTTTTTTCTTCCCATGTTCGCAGAGTGCCAATCTGAATTTCGTCGTTGTCGCCGAGTCGCTCCGTCAATTTAGACCAAGCTTCCCACATGTATCGAGGAACGCGCGCGAGGTAGAGTCGCTCGAAGTCGCCAGCTTTTTTGTCGTAGAATTCGAGGTCGCCAGCATCTTCATACAGGTCTTCTTCGTCAACTTGCGCAGGAGAACCAGACGCCTCGGGGTCGGGTTTGATGTACGGCTCCTGCTTGATGAAGGAATCGGCCATGATGGTGGTCGAAGTTGCGCAGGACGAGGAATACTTGGAGATGCGACAAGTCGGAGGACCTTAGATAGGTAGGTACTGTGTGCAAAATGTTCAGGATATGTAAGTTTATCCAAAGTTTAGGATTTCTCTGTAAAGAAAGGAGGAACTTTGTAGGCGCTTTGTTGATTCGCGCGCCCCAGGGAATGGCTATCAGCTCGTGAATGATGTCTTTGAGTGGAGACCCAGGCACGCTCATGGCGAGCCTTTCTCATGCTTAGTACAGTACCAAAATGGAGGTTTGTACACGGTATTGGCATGGAGGTGTGGAGCTCTGATTGGATCATGGGAACAGAATCGCCTTTGTTCGTATGTACGGAGTAGTTCAGCGATCAGCTCGCACAGTGTAGTCTACAACTGAAAGCTGCCATTAGTTACTTACCAGTGTTGTAGGCATAGTAATAGCAGCTGCGGATGGGACCTAATCTAATTACAAGCACACTCCTATTAATAGTAAGTCCTATGTTCTGTTCTTTGTGCCAGTGAGTGAGTGTCTAGACTAGAGGATCGGCCAGTTTACTTTCGCGCTAATTCGATGAGGCAAGGCCTATAATCCCCCAGTTGCCAGTGGAGCGGATTCCTCACCTATCACATCCCTGACAACTACGTCGTGGCTCAAACCTAACCGACATACTACAAAGGCTTACTTTGACTTTCGAGTACACTTTCAAGATCTCAACTCTCTCGGAACATTACAAATTTACGATGCTGTCGCTTTCTTTATAGCAATGCTCGGCTACCTTTCCAAGGGGCTCAACACTTAATCTTCCTTCTTCCTTCCACTGTGCTACCTCCCTTACCTTAACACTGCTACTCCGTATTCAGGCGTCGCTACAATTATCACGGAACCCTCCACATATCTCCCCATATAAACACCATAAGGATTGCATGGACTTACCAAACGTATGAACGAACTCGCGACACGTCACCCCGAGCTTCAAGATGCCACCCAAGTCTCTGTTGGAACTTGCCACTGCGGCGTGCATCAAAAACATCCGCGAACTCGACAGTGTGGGCGACTATCTTCCTTATAAAGCCGTCCGCCTCCTTCTCCTCAAGATCGATAACGCGAAACAACTACGAACTATCGAACTGAACTCACCTCAAATCCAGGGTGAGACAGGCGAGGTATGGCTGAAGCTTATCAAGCATGAGTTTCCTATGGAAGTCAAGCAAAAGGCATACAAACCACCGAACCCAACGAAATGGTATCGCGTGTATGAGAAATACAAGTCAGATCACCAGAAGGCCCTCTTGGAAAGTGAGGCGAAGCTCAAGAATGCTCTCATGGGACTCAAGGAGGACAAGGAGAAGAACACCAGCAAGATTGTCGATGACAGAAGACTCTTGCCCCGAGGAGGCAGAGTTGGGCCAAAGAAGGCTTGGGGATTTGGAGCGCGAGACCCCAATGGAAGCACGCTCGCTTTCAACAGGGGAAGTCGTACCAAGACTCATAATGGCGCAAGCGTCATGCGCAAAGTCCGACGAGAGACGAAGGAGATTGCCAGTATCCACGGCGCATTGTCAAGGCCAACACAAGCATCAAATGCTATCACAAAACTCCGCAAAGCGCCTGCAGCTATGTTGGGCGACTATCAGAGAGCTGCCAAGCCAACAATCCGACCTCCGCTCCCCTCTCCACCAAAACCAACAGTATCTGATGTAGTTGAAACCCATGAGGCACGGGCGCAATACATCTCGGACTCTGATTCGAAAGAGGAGGATGATCTGTTTGACGATGAGCAGCTGGCACCCCGTCGAAAGGCTTCGTCCCATGTATCGTTGTCTCCTCTGAAGAAGCCGGCTGCTGGACACAGCGAATCTACAAGCAAGGTCAAACGCACTGGTCTTCTATCCAACAGCTATAAGGGTCCTAAGCCTCAAACCACAACATCTTCACGGCCTAGAGTGGCCACTTCGGCTGGGAAGTCGTTATCTCCTACCCCTCAACAAAAACAAATATCTCTTTCTCCAGAGCCAACCCAACAGTCTTCACCTACAACTCTCACAAATATACGACCTAATCCGGGCATTGGACCACGCAAGCGCAAGGCTACGGATGTCTTCATGAAGCCTAAGAAAAGAGCTTGAGATGCAAATAGGCAATTTTTTGTTTTTGTTTTTTTATGTTTGGCACGGTTTGTAGGGAGGTTTATTTGAGGGGCAATTTCCAACCCTGTTTGCATTACAGGAGTACAGTGTATAACGGGCCATATCAAGGGAACCAAACGGCGATAAGCGAATGACAACAATGAGAACGGACTACTAGTCCACAAATCGTGGAATTAGACTGGGAATAGAATGGAATATCGAGGCTGGCGCATGTGCCAATTTGTGATGTGGATGATAGCATCAAGACCACAAGCGAAAGATGAGTGTAGCCAGGCTTGCTAAAACGGGATGCTTCATCAATGAGAATAACTTTATCGTATCTTTTGGTATTATCACCGTGTCTTCTGAGCGTGTTTGATACTAGCAGCAGTGTTCGCGCATGATTGCTCCAGCTGACTCGACGTCATGATCCCTTGGGTTCAACAGCTGTTGGACTGTGCTCGGCCATTCTACCTAGTATAGTGATCCCTCTTCATCCTCGGTTGTCGAGCGGCGAACTCGTTAAGTCGGGACGAGGTCCACTATGTTCGCTCAAATATTCGTTCGATGTGTTTATGCCATCCATCGTCCTCCTCTAAGGGCGAGAACGAGATGGAGAGTGTCACCAGCGGAGAGATTGTATTCGGCAGCAGTCTTGTCATCGGTCCTAGACAGGATGCGTTAGGATACTGAAAGACATGATGTTCGTTCAAAAGTTTGTATGAGAACGTACATTTGCTTGCCGCCATGGATAAGTCGCTGTTGGACGGGCGGGATACCCTCCTTCTCCTCGACCTTTTCCTTGATCTGGGAGACCTACAAGCGGTCAGCTGAGATCTCTCTGCTTCTATTGTCTGGTGCCTTTCGATATTTACCTTGTAGTCTGACTCGATATCCAGCTCGATCTCCTTGCCGGTCAATGTGCGGACCCTAGTAATCGCTGTGTTAGTTTGCTCCCATGTTTGCCAGCATGACGTCGAATTTCCGGCATGTGACGTACTTGATCAACATGTTGGCGGCTGTGGTGAGGAACCGGGGTGTTGTGTGTTCGAGGAATTTTGCAAGAGTTTGCAAAGAGCAAAACAAAAAGTGACGGGTAGGTTTCGAGTATGCGAGGCTGATGTGAAGGTCAATGCATTGGCGGCTGTTGGGCTGACTGAGCTTGATTGATTCATGGTGGGGTTATGGGCTAACACTGACGGAGGGGGAGGGGCGACCCTTGCAGTGACTGGACCTGTTGCCTACCTCGGCGATATGCCTACTACCTTACCTTAGTACTAACCTTAGGCACTAGGTATACCTCAGTACCTCCTATTGTGAGTTCTGCAGCTCATGATGGTTAGAGGCTTCAGCGAATACGATCTTGCTAAGATTGAAGATCCAATATTTGCCTAGATACTTACCCATGCCTATGTGTCAAGAGCGGAGTTTCGAGGCTCAACTGTTGTTTCGCGTCGTTTGCATCAGCAGTGGTTCACTTGTCGGTCGTGAATTAACCAAATTCTATGAAATCGTTTGCAGCAGAGCAGAATTGGTAGTTCGACTTTTTCTACCTCATTATTCCTAATAGTACAACCCTTTCGGTAGACATACAGTGGAGAGTTCATTAAATCCATAAGCACCTCTCCTCGTTCGCGGCTCGTCCGTCCATATCATCCGATCAGTTCTTATCATTACTGTCGAAGACATTGAGACCCAGACCCTCAGAGTCAAGCATGAGTCTGTTCTTAGAGCCAGCCTCTTGGAGCTGAGCAGCAATCAGTCGAGCATTCTCGATCTTCTTGAGCTCAACATAGGCCTTGTTCTTCTTGATGGCCTCACCAATCAGTTCAGCAGAGCGAGCCTCACCCTGCGCCTTGACGACCATGGCTTGCTTCTCCTGTCGAGCTTTGTCGACGATGAAGGCAGCTCGTTGCGCCTCTTGCTGGGCAACCTGCTTAGCCTCGACAGCAGCTGTGAATTCGGGAGAGAAGGCAAGGTGCTGCAGGATGTCAGTCAGATCAGATGCTCTTGTTCAAGTATGGGATTATTTGCTTACAGTTAGAGATACGTCGTCGAGGAGAATGTTGAATCGAGCAGCTCGTCGAGCAAGGTTCTCTCGAACCAGTCTGGCAACATTCTCTCGCTGTGTGATGAGCTGGCTAGCGTTGAACTGAGCAACAACACTCTTGAGAACCTCATTGACAATAGACGGCAGCACACGTTCGTCATAGTCGGTGCCTAGTGTACGGTAGATCTGAGGCAGAGCATCAATCTGTGGGCGAGAGAGCACACGGCAGGTGATGTTGACCATCTGCAGATCCTTGGTTCCGGTCAAAGACGCAACATTGCGTGGCTTTGCTCGGACATCGTACACGATTGGTGTCTCAAACCAAGGGATGTTGATGTGTGTTCCTGTTTGCCCAAGTAAGTGTCTGAGCCGAATCCTCCGAAGTTCGTTTTCTCGCACCTTCATTGTAGATCTCCTTGCTCACACCAGTTAGCCTCTGGTACTTGATGGCTCTGTGACCACCATCGACGTTGAATAGGGAGTTTGACAGGAACAGAGCACCACCAGCGAGTAGCAGACCACCGAAGAGGGCACCACCGGCTGCTCGAGGCATCTGAGGGCCACCTCCTCCAACACCACCACGAGCCTGCTGCATCTGTCGAAGGCGGCGCATGGCTTCCTCCTGCCAGTTATTGTTCGACATTGCGAATGTTTATTTTCGGAGCGAGGTGAACGAATCGAACCGATGTGATATGTCGACTGACTTTGGTGGTGATGGTTTTAGGCGTCCGTGTAGTCGTCAATGATGGTCATGAAGCTAATGTGGGTCCCCGTTTTTTGCCCGCCCAGCCTTTCCCTTTCCAGAACAACATCCATTTGCCTCTGGCCTTAATTATTGGTCCAAGTCAGAGTGTATCAGAAAAGCAATAGGTAGACAAGTTAGTACCTAAGGTAGGCAGCAAAATGGTTGACAATAATAGAAGGTTACTTGATCATGCACTATGCCGCTAGATACTTTTTATCTGGTCTTATTTTAAAGTGCATTGCACTATGGGTAGGTAGTCTGTCGCTCGCTACCTGCATTGTATTCAGCTTAGGTACAGTGTGTTGTGTTAATGGTATATTATGGCCTACCCTGCCTGAATTATAGCAAGAGTATGCGACCACAAATGACCATGTCAGATTCGTCCATTATATGACATATCAATGAGAATCATCGATCTTTGATATCTCTTTCAATATTCATATTACTGGTGTAGCAGTACGTCAACTAGGGCAAAGGCATAGTCAGCATATTAATATAGCTTCTTGAAGACATAATCCAACATAGATGATCATGTATTATGCCAAATACTCACGAATACTGGTATATTGTAAATTATTTTGCACACCTAATACGAGGTTAGGATATAATAGCTCAGGCTTAATTTTCCCTTCATCATTAAACTACCTAGGTTAAACCAGAAGATCTCTTCCTGACTTATGATAAGATGGCACAAATTGGCATTGTTCATTGTCTCGTAAGACCAATCTCCCACACTTTCAATGTTGGCCTGACTTAATGAGCAACACTGCGTCTTTGGTTTTGAGCTGTGTAATTAAGTTGTGTTTGTTCCTATCGATATTTTCATTCCTGTTCAAATAATCTTCGCACAAAAGAAACCTTTATTCCGTCAAGCTGGATCCCAACACCATGTTCTGTACTTTACAATGGTATCTGTAAGCACATAACATGACATATCCATACCCCATTCGCCAAGCACATGCAACCTGACCGAACCACCCGCCATTACGCGTGAAATCATCACGCATCCCAACATCATCTCTCATACTTAGTTATTGTGTCCCTTCCTATATCGAATCCCAAAAAATAAATCTTCATCTATGTATGAAAAGTGTCGAGCGAGTGCGAGTTGACAAAAGAGAATCTTCAATGTTTAACAGATCACTCACAGAGAGCAATCTTGATGGTCTCAGTACCAGCCTTGGGCTTCTGAGCATAACCGTTGAGCATTCGGAAGCCGGATTTGCAGTTTCGGCCCTCCTCGAACACGGCAGCAACGCCATCCAGACACTTGCCAGCCTCCTCCATGGCAGTTCCAGTAGTAGTAGTATCGGCGAGCCGGAGCTCACCAGCAACCTTCTCCATCTCACAGCGGAGGAGCCATCGCTCCCAGTTCCAGCCGCCAGCAATGCTGCAAGCGCTAGCAATATCATCACTGCTTCCCATAACCATGGCGTCCATCTGGCAGGTCTTGACATCCTGGCCATTAGGGCTATCCTTCAAAGGAGGGGTAGGAGGCTTGAACATATTTCGCCTGGCACCCATGGGCAGACACATCCAAATGCGGCGAGTGTCTTGGAAGCCGGCACGGGCCAGGCGACCAAGCCAAAGCTTGGTAGGATTGGGGTCATAACCAAGAGTCTTGAGGGCAAAGCCGAACTCAACGCTCTTTGCCAGTCCAACGGGACCAGCGTTGATGATGTCTGAATCCAGGAGTGAGAAATCAAGATAGCCACCAGGCTTGAGAACGCGCATGCACTCCTTGAGACAGGTGTCCCACTCGTCTTCCCCGTTCTCACCAAAAAGCTTGAGGATGCTGTGAAGCTCTCGGGCAGAAATGAGATCAAAATGGTTGTCTGAGAAAGGGAGACGAGAAAACTTCTCGACAGCAACTTGTCGATGGTTGGGGGGGCCACGAACATTGCAGTTGGAAAGTTGACGAATGGACTTGGTTGTGACAGTGTAAACCTTAGTGTTGGGGAACTGGAGCGCGCAGTGCCACGCCCAGTCGCAGGTAGTCTGCCCGCCCAAGTCAAGGACTCTAGCGCGCTCGCGAGTAGTGCTGCCATGTCCAGGGGCTGCGCGAGAAAGACGAGCAAGTCGTTTGGTCACTGGAGCAGAGATGAGGCGACCACCGTTGAGCATCTTCACGGCGGCAACATGCCACGCAGCAACGGTCATTTGGTTCATGGCCTCAACTTCCTTCTCTCGGCGGAGCTTCTCAGGGTCGTCAATGATGTTATCATCGCCACGAGCAACATTGGCGCTGAGTCTCTTCTTGGCGGACTGGGGAACGACGCTGAGCTGGTACTTGCCGAGAAGCTGGTTGCGGTGAGACTCCTTAAGGGAAACACGCTGAGCCTGAATAGCCTCAAATCGAGCAAGCTGGTGGACAAATACATCTTGGCGCTGAATGCGGATGATATAGTCTTGAAATGCCCGATAGTAGGCAGACTCGCGGCGGACGAGCATGGAAGGCAGACGCTTGGGGTGATCAGCAGTTGAGACAAGTTCGGAGAAACGAACGCTCTTCTTGACTGGAACAATGGAAGTTTCTGGCCGTACCTTGAGGGGAGGAAGTTCAGTTTGAATTTGAGGAGCTTCAATCTCCTCCTCAGCCTCCTCAGTGATGGTGTTGAGCCCACCATCGTCCTCAGTTGACTCATCTTGGACACCACGAAGGTAAGACCGTTGGGCCATGAGCCAAAGCTCAGTGCGATCAAAATGGGAGAGAGCCTCCTTTTGTTGCTTGCGAGCATACTCAGGATCGTAATCGACCACAATCTCGGTGGGAGCATCCTCAGCCTGGGGTGAAGCTGGGGCATTGGCGGACTCGACAGTAGAGGGAGCAGTCTTGTGCTCGAAGACGGGTCGAGCAGTGGGCATGTCGTCCGAGAAGTCATCCTCCTCCTTGAGCTCAACGACTTGCTCAACGATGGGCCCAGGGGGGGCGGGTGTAAACCTGACACTACGATAAAAATCCTCGACGAGTTCCTTACGCTTAGGGACAGGGGGAACCGAAGCATCCATGTTCCAGGGACACCGGTAGAACTGTTCAGCGGTGGTGGATGTAGGTGGTGGCATATCCTCGGGGGACTTGGAGGGCATATGCCATGTGTTTCGGCTTCGGGGAGATAGACCGGAGAAGAAACCGCCTGGAGATGGAATATCAAGCTTTGTCAAGTCTGCAAGAGACTGACGGTTAGGGTTTGGAGAGAAGGCCCTGTTGATAGCTGGCTGCGGCTGGAAGCTGGTGATGAGTCGCAGTGGTTGTTGTCGCATCTCAACAGTCGGCTGGACAGAATGTTGCTCAGGCACCTCAAGAACTTGAGATGGCTGTTCATGGAGGTTCTCCTCGCCACTGGCAAGAGCGTGGAGGGTAGCAAGAGCGCCGGGTTGTAGTTGAACACCAGCCCAAGCGTCTTCGGTGTTTGAATCCTCATTACCGATTATGGGTGTGGGCGGGGCACTCATAGCCGCGAGCTGCTCAGAAGTCAAACTCCCATCCAATGATGGGGGAGCTGACATGGTTGGTGTCTCTGCTGCATGTTGCTCATGCATGAACTCCATCTGAGCAGGTGACATTGTCAGTTTGACGGAAGGAGTCAGAGGGACTGGAGAAGTCATCGACTTCTTCATGTTGTCCACAGCAGACCACGTCTCAACAGAGTTATCGCATGTTGCTGGAATGACAAGCGGGGTTGGTTGCTTGGTAGGGACCTGCCTCGACCTAGCAGACGCTTTTCGCTTGAGCATGTCCTCTTCATCATCAGTCACATCATAAAGATCCTCGAACTCTGTGGCCTCGGTGGCGATACTATGGCGGTTCCAGGGGTTGCTGGATGTGGTTGGTGAAGTGTCGGCAGCCGAGTCGGTTGAAGGTGATGATGGGAGAATAGGAGCAGAAAGATAGTTCATCCCTCTTGGTGTAGGGAAGTGGTCGCTCATCGGTGTTAGCCATGCCTCAATCTTGAGTTGGGCATTGCCTGCGCGTCTCGTCCTGCGACCTCCGTTTTGAACCATACCATCATCGCTATCCTCCTCAATTATAGGATTAAGTCTCCCCCTGTGCTTCCGGGCCAGCGAAGAGTCCAGGGGGTAGTATCGGTTTTGTGTATCAGCCATGTTGCGTATCTGTCAGTTATTCCCGATATCTGACTCTGACTCCTGCCCGGGGGCTCAACGCAATAAGAAGGCTATGTATTAGTCGTTATAGTAAGATCTGGTCGACGACCGGCGTCAGTATTAAGTGTGTGAAAACGACAGGATGCCTCGATCAACGAAGCCTCTATGCAGATCTGCGAAGTGACACAGCACGGAAGGCTGAAGACGGAAAGAAGAGAATGCGGAAGAAGGGGGCCAGACTCCTGGCCGGGGGATTGTCATAGTCTTAAAGCCCGAGGACTGGTCCAGAATCACCAATACTCGCTGGAGCGGCTATCCGAAGTGTGGGCTTAGAATGAGTTGGGCGGCACGCACTTGCAGTAGCCCATCCCAACTCCACGTCTAGGTGGGCCGATGCGTCGACAGACATGGTAGCGTGCCGCACATGAAGTGTGGTGGAGGCGGGGCCTGAGAGCGCCAATATCCTGCTGGAGAACCTGACTGGCACACAAGGCTACGAGAGCTATGTGAAGTTTGTTGGCGGTAGACAAGACGAGAAGAGGTTGCATCAAGGTAGCATCCATTCCCGGCCACTAGGTCGGTTGATCCCCGCTATCGAACAACTAATAGATTCAAATAGCCAATAGAAAGCATAATCGTGGTTTTCTATTTTTGGCTGACAGCGATTGACAGGGGTAGAACCTGTTGCGCGCGCGAAAGTTGTGATGACAGTTACAGGCGTGAGAGACTATTGGTCCATTGTTACCGCTGTAGGGCCAATTAGTCGTAAAGTTGTTTCTTCGGCGGCTAACTGCCAGGACTGCCTCTTGGCCTGCGTCTCGCGAGTTGCTTGAATGCAGAAACATTTTGTGATAGCACTGCCCGAGCGCATGAACAAAGAGGCCATGAGGTCGCTCGATTGATACAAGTCATGCAACAGAGCTGGCCGAAAGGAGCGATTTCTGAACAACTCGGATGTCATTGAATGAGCGTAGCCTCGTTTGGACAGATCACTGGCCGTAGACAGTTCAAGATGAAATGAGGATGGCCAGCTTGGCAGGCCATGGTTTGATCGATTAAACGTTGTGAGATGAGGCAACCGCCCAGATGTGAGGTGATTGTTCGATATTTTTCGATCCAAAAGCCAGCTCACAATATTGAACAAGTAACTTATGGATACGATACAAGTGACGTAGGTCATGGTCGACTTCACGACGATCTCAAGGAGGCTCATGATCTTGGTTCGGTAAGCATCCGTTCCCTCTTGGCTGTGGGGGCGAGATGCCGTCGGTACAAGCAAGCGCGCATATAATTTCGATGCAACCTGATCGACATTGTCACCAACGCGTAGTCCTCGTTTGTTACATCGCGTTGCATGGATGAGTCTTGTATTGGTTTGCTTGGGGATCTACCTACTAAAGTTGGAAGGCCTTGCATGCGCTGCCTCAGGCCGCAACTATGTCCACTATGGGTTAATCTAGTAGGTGAAGGAAGTAAGCTAGGGGTGTCAGAAAACGTCTGACGTGAAGATCTGATTTTGTATGGTGAATGTGGATTCCCGCGTCAGACGTTTTTTGACACCCTGAGGGTAAGGTAAGTGCTGCAGTGTACTTGGCCTCAGCTCACTCACCTTACTCGCCCCGGCCGGTTCACCTTGGCTCACCTTGCTTGTGACAAGGCCCAATTGCCCCTCCATGAAATTTACCCCGCCATAGGTTAAGCAAGATCAATCTAGCACGAGCAGAGAAACGCGTATCGCTTCCATACAACCATAACCTTTTTTTGCTCCAAGCTCTTTGCATACACTTACTATTATAGCGTACATCTTGAGATCTCTATGGCTGACGTTGACCAACCTGAGGGTGAGCCACAGGGTCGTATTGTCAAGTATTGTGGCGGTATGTCCTTTATGATACAAAACCAGAGCCAATAGCTGACACAACCTTGCTCACAGTTTGCACTCTACCCCCGGAGGTAAAATCTCCTTTTACGAATCCACACATCGTCGAGAGAGTTCCACAAACTGATTAATTGGCCAAGTAGTACTGCGAGTATGGCGGAACCGTTAAGAAGTGCCAAGAATGGCTAGAAAAGAACGAACCAGAGCTTTACAACAGGATTTGGTCCGCAGGTACGAAGTCCAAAATGTCCCGGACGCGGACATGCATTGACACTGAGTCGTATAGAGGCACTCGAGGCTGCTACCGCATCACTATCCGTCGAGGCCCAGAAACGAGCCGCAAAGGACGCACAGAAGAAGACCGCTAAGGCTGAAGCCGCCGAGGCAAAACATGCCGACCTGTTAGCCAAGAGTGTTGTCACTATCAAGCGCATTGAGCGAAACAAGAAGAAGTTTGTCACGGCTGTGATAGGACTCGAGTCGTTTGATTTGGAACTCAAGAAGGTGGGTTGCCTACCTCAGCGGATGATCACCCCATACTGAACATACCATAGGTCGCCAAAGATCTTGGCAAGAAGTTTGCTACAGGCTCTTCAGTGACCAAGCTTCCAGGCGGCGGAGAAGAAATTGTTGTGCAGGGTGATGTCAGCGTTGAATTGGAAGAGTTCCTGCTTGAGAAGTACAAGCAGATCCCCGAGGATCATATTGAACTTGTCGAAGACAAGAAGAAGAAGGGTGGTTCATAAGTCTAGGAGATACCAAAAGGCATTCGTGATTGAAAATTTCAGAGTGTATTTTTTGGAAACACTCGCGCTCCTATGTTTCTTATGGGCATATACAGTTTCAAAAGGACATCATAAAGTAAACATGGAGCTTTCCAGTGCACCGCCATTCGCTTCGACCCTGAACTCCTAAACCATGATCCTGCAATACGTATCGAGACAAACAATATACCAATTACGTTCCAGTGACACCTTCCATCAATATTCGTTCTATGCTCGTTTTCGTAAAGTTCGTCCTGTACCCGTACTTGCAGTTGAAGGGTTGCTCTTCGCTGTGTTTTTGCGGACTGCCCCTGTCGTCCCCTTACGCGATGCTGTCCCCCTTTTGACCGGAGCACTCTTGGCTGCGGGCCCCTTCCTTATCACGGTGCCATTGCTCGACTCACTGGACTCGCTGTTGGCAATGGATCTACGCGTTGTTCGTGTACCTGGTCGAGAAGTAGGTGCTCTTGAACTAGTGCTTGTTGCTGGTACTGCTTTCTTATTTCTGGTGGCAGCAGTGCTGTTGGTCGACATTGAGCTTGTGGTAGAGTTTGTCGTTATCTTACGTCCAGCGCCAGCGCCAGCTCGCGTCGCCTTTGCCTTCTCCACCATGCTTGACAGCATACCAGAAGCTGTAGCCGGGCGCTTCAGTGGTGAAGCTGGTCGTGCAATACCAGATTTAGTAGGCGATGGAGGCCGATTTGCCATTCGTGAGTTGGAGGACGTTGGCGACAAAATTTGCCCTGATCGGGCATGTGACATGTCAGTGGTTGTTGCAGCTCGAGCCCTCTTCTTAGCAGTCTCGGTATGCTCGACCTCGTTTTCTTTGTCTCCTGAGATTGCATCACTGGATCCTGGTTAGTTTACGAATTCAAGGTTTCACATTATGCATACCTCATGCGCTTCTTTGTGCGTGGCGCGGGTTTCAAATTATTTGCCGATGATTGAATCTGCTTTGGCGGGCTTGCTGCCCATGTTGCTGTTTGTTTTCGTATAGCGGTCGATTTCGCGGCTCGTTGTTGCTCCTGATCCATGAATTTCTGTAGCAAGTCTCCCATCTTGATACTTCTCATTGACATGGGGACGCGGTTGAGTCGCATTTCGATACGGGAGCGAACTGTTGTTGCCATGTAATTGTATTGGGCTCTTAATCGACGAGCGCGTTCTGTAACTAAGAGATCGTCAGCGGTGTATTTCGTGACTTATCAACAACCACATACTCTCGAGTTGCATGTTATCGATCATAGCCTGTTTTTGTTGCATCGTGATAGCACCCGGCGTTCGCTTTCTGATGGGGCTTCGTGGTTGCGCCGAAGGGCTTCCACTGTGCAGAGGAACATGTTCAACCATGGTCTTCTTGAGAGGGGACTCGGCAAGCTGCTTTTTGGGATTTACTGGAGCCATCTTTATTATCAGCGCTGAATGTGTGTGTAGACAAGTGCTAAAAAGTGCTGAAAATGTATCTGTAGTTGCATTGGTCTATCCCAGGCGCGTTGGTTAGAGGTGGAGCTCGCGGGAAGTAAACAAACCTAAGTATGTGGGGCTTCATCATTAGGTAAGCTAGCTAGCTGCTCTGGCGCAAGCAATTGGCAGCGGTGGGAATAAGGTATAGGTACACGTTGGTGCGCAATGATCTCCGCAGTAACCAAGTAGCGCTACTTCGCATCATCGAGCTACACTCCGCCAGGCTGAACTGCGTTACGACACTGGGAGCTTGACCTTCTCACTATCAACCAAGCTCAACACCAATATCAAACACCTCCTCCACGTACACACTTGCCACAAACTCCCATAGCTGCATACGATATTTTCACAGCTATAGAACAACAACAGCACCCAATATGGTTCTTGAGGCGGTTATGGTTGTCGTAGACAACAGTGAGAGCAGCAGAAATGGCGACTATCAACCTACTCGATTCGAATCGCAAGTCGACGCTGTCAACATCACCTTTCAGACCATCACACAAGGAAACCCTGAATCATCCGTTGGCTTGATGAGTATGGGAGGTAAAGGACCTGAAATGCTCGTGACTCTCACCACTGAGCAGGGCAAGATCCTCGAGGGCCTTCACAGGACGAAGAAGAAGATTGGAGGCTCATCCCATCTTAAGACAGGTATCCAGGTGGCTACTGTAAGTCTCGAACACGGCTGAATACAGGGGTGTCATGTACTGACGTCTCTTTAGCTTGCCTTGAAGCATCGCCAGAACCGATCCCAACGTCAACGAATAATAGTCTTTGTCTGCTCCCCTGTTGAGGAATCAGAGAAGGAGCTTACCACGCTCGCAAAGAAGATGAAGAAAGCCAACATTTCGGTCGACTTTGTCCTGTTCGGCGACCTTGATGACGACAGCACTAAGAACAAGCTACAGCTCTTCATTGACACCGTCAAGACCAACGAAGGCTGCCACTTGGTCGTCATTCCTCCCAGCAGCAAGCTTCTTAGCGACCAACTCATTTCGACCCCAATCCTCCTCGGAGAGAACGCTGGCGGATCTGGCGGAGCTGGAGGTGCAGGCGGTAGCAACGATGAATTCGAGTTCGGCTTCGACCCTGCAATGGAACCCGAGCTCGCACTGGCTCTACGTATGAGTATGGAAGAAGAAAAGGCCCGGCAGGAGAAGGCAGCTCGCGAGGAAGAAGAAGCCGCAAAGAAGGCCTCACTGACCGACGTCAAGGAGGAAGATGAGAACCAGGGATCGAGCAGCAAGGACCAAGATAAGGGCGGAAAGAAAGGCGACGGAGACAAGATGGACACTTCATAGTAGATTGCGGTCCAGCTCTGTCAACATTGCAGCAAATGTATAATAGACACAGGCTAGGGGGGTTTTAGACAACAAGAAGATTAAAGCCATTACGATACATGCTGATTCCGATTACTCCGTAAATCTATCCAATACCCGTCTATCGATTATTGATCTCCCGGATGTACGAAAGTAGTTTCCGATCAAAAATGTCACACCGGATAGGCATTTCAAGAGAATAGAAGGGGTTCTTCATGACGTAGTCTGCATAGAGGTCATAGATCCTGCGGATAGTGACATCGACATTTGCTTGTGTTGTATCGGTGAAGAGAAGGAACTTTGTCCCTGTCATTGTGTTGAAGCACTGCATGCGGAAGTTTTCTGTCTCAAGAACCTCTAAGCCCGATGATGGCTCGGGTCTGTTTCCTGGCGGTGTTGCACCTGGCAGGTTCTTGACAGGATTGAGACGAGATGTAATGGCGTGAACGCTGAAGATTGATGTGAGTTCTGACGTGCCCACGAAGAGATTTGGGCAGCTTTTGAAGACTAAAGGGGTACCTACCCATGAAATGTTCCTGCGAGGACTAAATAATCATTTGTGCTGATTTGTTGAAGACCTTCGTGGAAGTTTTTGTTGTAAACTAAACCTCCAGCCTTGTTGATGACGATGAGGGCAAAGATAGTCCTGGCTTGTTAGCACCTATCTTCATCATAGTTTAGTGTTCGTCCTCACATAATTCCTTTTGTGTGTGTATGATCGGTCTCTATCTGGTTATGAATAGTCTGTTTAGCTTCCCCTGAAGCTCACTAAACCATCTATATCAAAGGGGAGACCATGAGCAAGTGTGAGAGATGAAGGAGAGATGAGCTGTGAATGAGAGAGTTAGTGTCAGTCGCGGTTGTTCAGGATAACCTTACAGCCTGTAGCGATTGTTCTCATGAGTCTTGTCGATTATAAGGGCCCATCAAGCTTCTTATCTCGTTCGTTCTTAGAGGTTGACAGATTGACAAGCTGCCCTCAGCGGGACCGCCACGAGACTCCATCACCGAAAGCAAGTGCCTCTGCTCAGGGAGGTGCCTGGCCTAAAAGACAGCCCCACTAATTAAGCTGGGGTACGTACATTGCATTGTCTTGTTCTTCCTTTCAGCCTCCGAACTCTGGATTCTTCTAGGCTCGTCTTTCAACTTTCAATAATTCACAACCGACTTTTCTGATTCCGAATCTCACTCATTCACCGACTTTCTCCCAACATCCGCGCATCGAGTACAGACACGTAAATACCGCGCGATTGAAAAATTAGCTTCAGCGCATTCTATACAACTGCTTTCGTAATGGAGGATGAACAACAGATCCCTGCTGCTGCTGCACCTAGGAAGGTCAACCACCCTCGCACCTCTCGACCCAAGCCCGCGGCTCCTGGTAATGAGGAAGCTTCCGCAGTTCTGAACCTTGGCGAGTTCCAAGATGTCGACACCTTGACGCTCTCCGAAGCTGCGTTGGTTCTGAATGCCCTCCACGCGAAACGAAAGAACGATCGTAGGAATGTCAACAACACCGAGTAAATAAGCCCCCGTAGCCGTGAGATCGCGGGCGCGAGGACTGACCCTTGCTAGGATGCTAAACTCGACATTGACCTACCTCGATAACTTTGCGCGATTCACTCAGAAGGAGAACGTAGAAGCTGTGGAACGCCTTCTTAGCGCACATAAGAACCTCGCCAAGTTTGAGCGTGCACAGCTAGGTACGATCTCCAGGCTTTACTGAAAGATTATACGTTTCTTGAAAATACTAACAGGCTGTCTTTAGGTTCTCTGTGCTGTGAGGGAGCAGACGAGGCCAAGACACTCATTCCTTCATTGGCCGACAAGATTTCGGATCAGGACCTTCAGGATCTCCTCGATGAGATCTCTAAGCTCCAGAATCGGTGAAGGGCTTATCTGGCAACAAGATCTGACTTGAAGAAATTTCTGCCCAAGAACGGCGTAACTTTTACAGATTGGTTATTACATAACTGTTTTTGACACCAAGAATGACAGGGAGACTTTGGAGGTGGGAGATAAAACTCGAGACTCGAGGATGACGAATTATCTTGCATTTGAGGCGCATAGCAGAGAAAAGGGACACCGCACATTGTATTCAGGGGATGCAGAGTCATTCCCTTGCAATTTTCCAGGTTTGATATTAAGATGGCATGTTCCTTACCTGGACAGAACTTGAGACGCTTTGTTCTTGCACTACTGATGTTTTATGACAAAAGACTAATAAATCGATTGCCTCACTTTCGGTGAGTAGAGCTCGAGCATCGTGAGTTTGTTTGTGAACTTGCTGGCTTCATCTGTTATGTGGAAGCCTCTGATACACGAGGGAGTCACGGGTATCATTGTGAATTTCCCAGGGACATGCTCAGGAACTTTACTGATGCTACTAACAAGTGCTATGGAGCGATAGTGGACTAAAATTGCGTATGATTGCCACAAACACCACTTGCCTGACTTGGTCAACATATTGATATATGAGGAGTCAAACTACAGCTCAGACTACCGTATCAATCGACTTGAGGAAATCCCGAGCATTTCCGCCAGCACTGCGATCCTGCTCCGCAACATGCCTCGAGAAAGCATCTCCCGTCTTAATCACAAATTCCGGGATCTTAATATTGCCCTTTGTCCACACATACCCCTTGCCCTCATCAGCGGTCCTCTCAAACCCACGCAGGGCTTTGGGCTTGTAGCTCGGAATTTTGCTCATGCGATACTTGACGCACGGATGGATCATCTCATATGTATCACCTATCTCGCGACCCTTGTCGTCCTTGGTATAGTTGCCAGGGACTCTGTCGACGGAGCCTCCGGCGATCATGGCGCCGGTGAAGCTGTCGACAATAGGCCCAGTTGCCCAGCCGCTGACCGTCTCCTCTGGGATCTTACGAACGTCTGCTTTCTTGATACCTGTGCGGTCCAAGGAGGCTGCGATGCGGCTAGACAATGGCCCAGGGCCGTAGTCCTTCTCATCTCCGTTTTGAATATTAGTTAGGAGTGGTTTGAGGAGGTTGTACCGGTCTTGGACTGCTGATTTGCCAAGCTCGCCCAAGCTACCATCTTCGACGAACTGCAAATAAGGAGCGACTTGCTCACACATCCATGCGAATGAGATCAGTGCGATTTCTATGCTTGTCAGTGCACACCCAACAGCTCGAAGATGCAACAACTTACGCTCGAGATCACTCTTCTTCTCAGTAAGGAGGTCATCATTCCCGCCGCCAATGTTGATGTGTACGCCTGGAAACCATACTTGTAATAATTCTGACTTATTACCCTTGAGATGTTCATACATCTCACCATCAGCTACAGCACCCCATGCATCTTCTAGCTGCTTTGTTGTTGCGCTGGAGTTCTTGCAAATCCTTTCCCAGTCGGACCAAAGCTGCTCCACATCCTTAGCAGGCTTGGGAGGGTGATGGTCCTTGTTAGTTGGGAAGTGCCAAAGGCTGGGCGAGAAGGGTGCTCGATGTTCATCCAGAGCCAAAGCATGGTAAGCATGCTGAATGTCTGCGAAGTTGTCAGTTCTGAGGATATCAATTGCGAGAGGGGTTACTAACAAGGACTCAGATGAATGTTATGAAAACCAGGGTCAGCGATCCCGACGGCCTTCTCGAGAAACTTGAGATTGAAACGAGTCCAGGGCAAATCGGGGATACCCAAGCTTCCAACAGTGTCAAAAACACCGACAACCTTGACGAATCTGGACGACTCAGGGGCATCATGATGAGGAGGACTGTCCCATTGAGACTGAATTTGGGATCCCCCATTAGCCTCCTTCTTAGATGGCACACCGTTGACCCATTCCATGTAAGCTTGCGACTTACGGAAATGGAAACCATCGGGATTCTTCTGGTACAGGGCGTAAAGGTCAGGGAAATCTTGCAGGTCCTTGGGACAGACAATACCAATATCTGTGACGAGACCTGCGACTGCGCGAGCGGTATAAGCTCCTCGAGAGAAGCCAAAGCAAAAGATCTCGTCACCAATATTGTAGTTTAGGACGATGAAGTTGTAAGCTTCAATGACGTTGCCCACAAAGCCAATGCCAGCACCTCCCTGCCGATTGGCTTCTGCCTGACCCAGGTCTCCTGTTCCAATGCCGGCATCGTAGTAAACTACTTGCTGCCATACTTTCTCGTCTTTGTCCTTGCCGCTACGAGCAATCGAACGGGCAAGTCTTGTAACATTGGACGGGATGTTCTTCAGGCCTGACACCGAGGACTGCCAAGTACCATCACAGCAAATGATGATGCGTTTGGGGGCCGCAAATACATCTTCTTTTGCTTCGTGGTGCGAGCCATCCTCGAGCGGAAGGAAAACTTGTTTGGGAGGTTGAGAAGGCATGTTGATCAGTGGTGTTACTGAGAAGGGATATACGAAATGCTTGAGACTGGGCTAAATCATTGCGGTCAAGGTAGCAGTCTTTCGACAGGTCTTTTATAATTGCAATGCTAGGCTAGCAGGCTGGTTGCTCGCGCGCTGCTTCGTACCCACCTGTCAGATTCTCTCTTCATTGCTGCTGTATCTGAGCCCAGCTGAAGCCACAACCTGTTGTGTCTTGGTCGGTGAACCCACATAGGCTCGATATACCATCACCCCTCATCTTGGCAGGACATTGTGCAGGATACAAGTGTCGTGATAGGTCCCTGTTGACAAAGAGGCAGTTGTGGTGAAACTAGTCTAAGCTATGACTGGTGATGTATGTACAGTCAGACATCAGCCCAGATTGGTCGACTTGCGTACCCTGCAAGATAGCAGCGAGGGTTACATACAGTACAGAAGTTCTCGGCATATAGTAAGATCGAATTAAAAGGGCTAGGGGAGGAAAGAAAACTCAAGACCTAAACAGTAAGTGATAAAAATATTTAGGTAAATCTAGCCTAAGCTTAGGGGACTCTTTGCCAAGTTTATTTTGACACCCTATATCAAGGTCCGGTGTTTTCTTGCTCCCTGAGGAAGAGTCCCATCATCTGGAAAGGCATAGTAAGACGGTGGGTGGTCAGCTCTCGCCCGTAAGCAAGCAGTGAGGAGGTGATACAGCAGGGACGGAAACTCGCCCGCGTCAGCCCCGTAGAGCGGGCCGCAGGCGGGAAAGATTGAACTACCGAGTGTGTGCTATAGTTGTCCAATAGGATAATCTGCATGTCGATACGGTGATGAGAGGGGCTTTCACATCGCTCAGATCTGCGCGCCACCTTTTTGATTGTTGCAACCTACTTATAGGTAGTATTCGACTTCCAACTAGCGACTCATATTGTACAAAAAGAAAGGAGAGAATGCAAAGTATTCATTCTCCGCACAACGCCAGAAAATGCTTGCGATATTGACCTCGTCAATGGTGAACACCTGAGCCCCCGAGACTTCCATAACATCCATTACCCTTGGTTTGCACCCTCTCCCAGGGCTTTATACTGATTCCAGTGGTTGACAAAGTGTTTTTGTTGGCGGTCTTCAAGAGTGGCGTTGAGGTTGGCCCGAGGGTCAACAGGATACATAGCTGCTGGGGGATGTTCAGCTGCTGCAGCAGGTCCATTTTGGAAAGGACGGCCTGGCTGGCCGGCAGCCGCATGACCTCCTGTCTGAGACTCATTTGCTTGGGCGTCGCTGAAAGTAGCTGTCGGAAGCTCATGCACAACGTTTTCTGTGGCATCCATCTCAAAAGTGCCAGGGGGTGGGCGGAGGGGGTCGTCTACTCTGTCGATACGGCCTGCAGAGTAGTTTTAGTACTTGTTTCGGAAAAGAGTCGGTCACTTCTGACGACGACTCTGATGGTGCATATTGATGAGACGTACCTCCAAATGGCGCGAACGGATCGGTGCTTCCTTTGTTGGTGCTGCGTGACAACATCCGGCTGAGGTAGCTCTTTTCCTCCTTCTCATCAAAGTTATTGTAGGGCATGTCAGCACTATCAAGTTGCTCCTCGGTATCCTTACGACGACGAAGAATAATCACAACGAGAACTATAAGAGCTAGAGCCACAACACCCCCAACCACGCCTCCCACAATGAGGCCAATGGAAGGACCTCCAGAGTCGCTATCATCTGCCGAAAAGCTTGAGGCATTTGTCTCAGTGGGGCTCTGGGCCGGCGTACTCTGGAACGAGGCGGTTGGGATTGTATCGACTGCGGTTTCGGTGATTGATTCGATGGATGTGCTACTGGAAGGCAGCTTGCTGGTGAATATAACCGTATTCTTGGTCACCGTAATTCGAATCGAGTTAGGGATTGTGCGAGTAGTACCCGAATCTGTCATGGTCTTTGAGTGTGAATGTCTACGGGGGGAAGCGTCGTTCTCAGTATCGTCGTCCATACTGGTATGCGAAGAGGGCCGTCTTCGAGTCACGAGAGTGCTTTCGGTGTCAGAGTCATCTGAAGGAAAACTCGCAGTGAAAATGCTCCCAACAGCAGACCTCACATCTATGGCGGTCTCAAAACCAGTGGCCTCTGAAGCACTGCTTTTGGTGTCTGACATGCCGCGAGTTAGCCACGAACCATGGTCTGAAGAATCGTCGTCGCGACAGCCACGAGGCCTGATGCATGGATCGTGAGAGCAGCAGCCTTTAAACTCAAAGTCGAAGTAACTACATTCGTAGTATGCCTTGTCAGCGCGGCAATCTTTTCCATGGCGAGGTTGTAGGCTTGTGGCCATATCGGCAAACGCAGTATAGCAAGAGAAGCAAACGGGCAGGAGAGGAAGAAAATAATAATTGACTGCCTGGGTTTCGCCCCCTGTTGAGTATGATATTGGTTTGCGTTTGTAGCCACCCCAAGAAGTTTCGTTTGATATAGTATCGGATTTTCCGTGAATCTGGGGAGAAGAAGATAAGTACCTACGCAAGATTCTGTTACTCTGCTCCTGAAAAGGTGGATGATATCACCGCCGACTTGATAGAAAAGCACACAAACAAACGGAAACCAAGGAATGAAAGAAGAAAGCAGAGAATCGAGGAGAAATGAAACGATTGCATTTGTGACGTTGCGCGCGTTTTTGGCGGGTTACGCCTGATACAATGAGAAGGAAAGGAGGCGGAGGCAGAGGAAGTTTGTCAGTTGCCAGCTGTCAACAGCTGTCGACCAAACTTCCTCCATCACGGCCACTTAAATATCACGATTAAAAGCCATATTGGAAACCAGTACCTAGGTACCTTGCTTGGGTACCTTACCTTATGCTCACAGCATGCCTAACAAATAGCTGAGGTACCTCCTATAGATGAGTGACGATTGTTTCAAAGCAAATATGTGCATCCCCCGTGCAACAGTTTGCGAATTATTAGATCACGAACACACCTTGTGGGAGCCGAGGAGTGTAATAAGTTCGAATATACTCAAGTCAAGCCAACATGAATATACTTGATTTGTCATGGCTCGGTGGTGTTGCTCTGTGCCTTCAACCCATCTGCTAGTGAAATGGATTAGCTGCCCAGTTACGCCAGAACCCCCCCTGAACTCTGGATGCCTCATAGAAATCCAAATACATCGATTGAGCTTCATGCCTCAGCAAGGTAGTATGAAACGTTGGATCACTGTAACACTTCTAACTGCCACGGAAACACAGAGTTACACAACGCCTTTAAGAAGCCATTGCATCCAACGGCCAGTCGCTCTTCTGTAAAACACAGAGACGTCGTCCGAGCCACAATCGAGTGATATACGTAGGTATATATGTTAGCATCCAGATGCAAGTACGTACATGGCATCCCATGGTGTTCTCCTACTTCTCTACGAACACCACAGTACATTCCTTACAAACCCTACGTCCCAAAGAGCCAGTACTGTGGGAGACTCATCAACATACAGGCAGACAAAACCGCCACTACCATGTGTGACCCTTGCGGCGCAATACTGTAACCGTTAGTTGTGTACATCGTTGCACAGCACCAACCCAAGGCGGCCAGTGATTGCCTGGGTCGCATTTCCTTTGTAACTGTACCTCATGCATCGTTTCATCATGCTCGCAATATTCGATGAAAATCGGTACTGATCACTTGGCTGCAATGGGCAGTCAGAAAATGGATAAGCAACATATCATAGTCCGTGATATCATTGTCAAAAACACCCTAGTTTTATACGCCTGATATGATAAATAAAGCACCTCATCTCTAACCATTGTCCAATATCTTCAAACTGTGTTTACAGCTTCTCCAGCAAAAGCTTGCTACCAGCATTACCAACAGGCTTGTCGCCCTTCTTCTTACCCTTCTTAGCTCCCTTATGCGCAGTTTCCTGAGCCTCACGTGCCGCCCTCTGCTCAGCTGTCTCCTCTGTCGCAGCCTTCTCAAGAAGCTTCTTATTCTTCTTGAGTGTTTTCTTAAGCGAATCAACCTCACTGAAGTCACGGGCCTCGAGGAGACCCACTACAACAAATGAGCCAGGGCCGGTGGCCCAGTCCATGACATGTTCCTTGATGACGGGATAGAGAGTGTTGGAGAACTCCAGAGGAGGGTCTACAGGGATGATCTTGCCCGCTGCTTTGTCATATTTGCCCCCTTGGATTAACGACTTGAGCATGCGAGCGCCGTGAGGTGTCCGTGAAATGTGGATCTGGGGTTGAAGGTCATCTTCAGCTGGCTCCTGGTTGGGATCACCGCTGGCTGACTGAGCAATGGCCTCAAGAGCAGCTTGCTTCTCACCAACTCCGGAGAGTAGAATGTCGGTAATGAACTGGCAGCCAAAAGCGGTCGCGGTCAGCTCAGTGGGTGCCTCTGCGATGGCGGTGATAAGCTGGGGAGAAACAGCGGTAATGAGTTCGTTGCGTCGAATGTCCTCATCTTTCTTACTTGTTGTCTTCCGGATCTCGTGAACCTCCTTGAGAAGCTCGACATCAAATGATTGGCTAGAAGGGAAGAGACTCTTGGCTAATCCCTCGAAAAGGTAAAGAATTGTTGACCTGGCAAAGGGGTTGTTGGCTGTTGCGACAACATTCTGGGCGATGTTCTCGCCCTCGCCGATGAGTTCGGGGAAGATGGTCTTGGCAGTGAGTTTGGTGTCATCAACGACGTCGTAGGCGGTAAGGAGGATAAGGTGGGCCCAAATATCACCAGACATAAGGAGGTAGGTGTCCTTATAAGTCTTGAGAATTTGCTTTCGGTCCTTTGAGGAGCCATGGGCAAGAAGCAGGCATGTGAGCTTGGCGCCATTACGGGTGAAAGCCATGTTCTTCAACAAGTCTCCGCTCTCGTCGCCCTTGACCATCTCGAAGAACTCGGTGAACTCTTCCGTACCGACCTGGGTGTTGGAGAAGTACTGGAACATGGCATCATGAAGCATGGTGAAACCGGTCATCTTCTTGTTGACAAGAGAGCCGATCATGTCAACCAGACTCTTCATAATGGGGCTGCGCTTGCTGGGCTCAGCTTCCAGGATGGTCTTGAGGTCGGCGGTGGGCTCCGTGTCCTTGGTGAGCTCCTTAAGAGAAAACTCGGGACCGTACCACTCGCGGAGAAGAATGGCCTTTTGCTCCTTTGTCGCAACGCCTCGGTAAATGTCGTCGAGAATCCATGATGCCTCGGCGTGGTTGATCATCTTTCGGACACGGCCGTAAAATTCGGGGATGATGATATCGCGGATCTCCTCATCGTTCTGGACAAGAAGCTTTCCGATCAAGAACTTGGCATATCGACTCTCAGCAAGCTGAGCATATGTACCCTTCAACTCACGGGCAATCTGCTTCCTCTGCTCAGGTGAGGCGTATTTGATGGCGGTTTGAACAGCTCGCACAGCATCGTGCTTGAGGACGAAGTCCTTAATGCGACCCGTGATGATGGTGAAAAGCTCGTCGACCAGTGTCTGTCGCTCCTCCTTGGGAACATGGGACTTTCGTCGCAGCCGTTCCCACAGCTTCTTTGTGCGTTGAACTTCGTCAGCAAGAGGCTTAGCGGCCTTGCGCTCCTGGGCGAGCTGCTTTTGTTTGGCATGGGATTCGCGTGAAGTTTGGCCTAGGAGAACAGTTAGCATTGGCCAGGCGCGAATGTGGTATCTACCGGGTAACATACCTCGCTCAAAGTTCTTTCCATTTTGAACACCATTCGAAGACTTCTGGGGAGTCTGTTCACTCAGTTCGGCACCGCCATCCTCCTCGTCTGAAACGTCGTCCATGTCATCGTCCTCGGGCTCTTCGACGGGTTGCTTCCGGACCTTGGTCTCATCAATTCGAGCCTTCTTGACTTTGGAATCAGTTTTGGCCTTGCCGCCAGGAGCGGACTTTCGCTTGTTGCCAACAGCTGCTTTGGTAGCCATTGTCGTGAACTTGATGGGTAGATGCAGATTCGCAATTCAGTCCAGCAACTTTTTTTTCTGGCGATAAGGTTGAACTCCCGCGCTTGGCTAACTGATAAGAGCGGCCCCACTCTTCTGATCTACCTAGGTCTAGTACCTTAGGTAAGGTAGGTACCTGTGTCTTCGAGTCACGTGCACCCTTTGCCAAGCAGTAACAAGAACGTGCTTGAAACAAAGACACTTTGGTTTTGTTGTCATGTATAAACTGTTAGATAAGTCTCAGTTAGCTTTCATGCTGGGTGGTAAAACATTTTGTCTTAACGAGTTTGCAGCCTGTGCTCTCTTTGAGCTGGGTATATGATCTCTATTTGCAGTCTACCTGGAAATAAATTACAAGAGAGTAGTTCTAGACAAATAAGGAGTCCTGAGTGCTGGGGACTGTAGTTTGGTAACTAGAAAGTTGATATCTCTCAAGCGCTAGACGAAGTGTCTAACGGCGAGTTCAGCATTAACCAATAAAGGGACTACAGACCAAAAGCAAATACGATGGTATTTAAAGGAATCTTTGGTGTAAAAAACCAGGCCCAATATTAACATGATAAAAGGCATTGGCTCCTCTGGATCGGAAACTGCTATCCCGACTGCAGTTGACATACTACCGAGTCCAGCCTCATATCATACGTCGGTTGAATGGAACTCGTTCGTAGATTCAGGAATCCAAGAATATTCGGTGGCACAATGAACTTATTGCACAACATAACAGGCGCTGAAGTCTTATGAGTTGCCACTGAAGTAGCCTCTGCATGTGAGGGGTCTGCATAAGTGCAATGCAGCACGTTCCCGGCTCCGGCGTTGGTGATTTGAGTACGATCAACTTTCACTTTACAGAGTCAATTGAAACCGAAAGATCGACTCAAATCAATCACAGACGATATGGACTCCCCATCAATATCTCAGGTTGCCCCTAATCTGTTCGTTGGGAACGTTGCGAGTTCCATGAACCGCAATGTTCTTCGCCATCACAACATCACAGCAATAGTTTCCCTCCTGGATGGCCCATATTCGAAATGGGATAGTCCCAAAAACAGGCAAATAGTCCCCCAAGAGTGTCATTTATTTGTGCCTTGCCTTGATACTTCAACGATGGACATTCTGTGCTTATTAGACGACATCTGCGACTTTATCGACCTACAACTGGACCGTCACGGTTCACTGCGCTCGCAATCTTCTGTCATCTCAGAAGAATTCGACCTTGACACGGCTTCAACCATTGAAAGCGATGATTCGGCGCGAGAGTCGAATGTATTGATCCATTGTCGCCTTGGGATGTCCCGATCAGCATCCGTTGCAATAGCATATCTAATGCGGCAACGACAACTGGGTTTGGACGTCATTATCGCTGAAGTCAGGGCAAGGCGAAAGGTGAAGCCACGAGAGAACTTTATGGACCAACTTCAAGTTTGGCAAGCTGTCGAATACCAATTATGGGAGGACAGCCAGAAACAAATACCCAAGGCACCCTATCAGAGTTACCTTGATGGCCGAGCTGCAAGACTGGCGGCAAAGGGATTAACGGGTAACGAGCCCATAGTTCCGCTCTGTGACTGGGACGAATATTGATCGGTCAGTATCTCTAAGATCGATATGCAAGGAAACCGGGAGCTTTGAGGTCATTGGTTAATGGATATTGCATCAAGTTTCACCTGGCGCATATGAATGCGGGGGGGCCTGAGCAACAGTAGGAATGATTGAAGCGTGATGAAGCATGGAGATGAACAGGACAGAGTACCTAATATACTGAAGTCCACAAGTACGTCCACGAGGTCCGTGTGATTTCAGTGATATATTCGGGCCATGTCTTCGGAAGCCATCGATTGAAGTTGAGATACATAGGTGCCTAATCGTTCAGTAAATTAGAAGTCAGAGTGTGAGCCGCCCGTACTTAATAACTTCCAGTAGGTAGCTCACTTACAGACGGTAGAGCCTTTAGAAATGCCGGGCGGTCAACGAGACACTAAACCTGTTCCGCACAACACCCCGCGGCCTGTAAACCTCCCCACTCCCATGAGGACTCTTAGACTCTCGTCATTCGGCTCTATCAAACGTAACATTTTACAGTCATAAGGCCCTGAAAACAACCCGTCAAGATGGGGCGAGAAGACCAAATCGAAGAACGCGAAGTGCTCGAATCTATTTTCCCCGATGAAATCACAGGTACAAATCTGCTGCTGAAAAATCATGTTGTCTTCTTCGCCTAACCATTGGTGCAGATATCTCTGAAACCGAGTTTAGAGTATCAGTCGCGCTAGACATTCCAGGTGAAGAAGATCAAGATCCTCCTACCATACTTCTCCAAGTGAGATACCCAGAAGATTATCCCGAAAAGCCGCCTCATCTCGACATCCTCGCTCCTCCAAATGCCACGCCTCACGAACACTTCAACGTTGCAGAAGACCGCGACCAGCTCCTTGCCAGTCTCGACGATACTATTCAAGAAAACATCGGAATGGCCATGGTCTTTGCGATTGTATCAACATTGAAGGATAATGCCGAGCAGCTTGTCCAAGAACGCAAGGACATCATCACAAAGGCACATGAGGAAGCTGCGCTGGCTGCTGAGGCGGAGGAGAACAAGAAATTTCACGGCACAGCTGTCACGCCCGAGACATTTTTGAAGTGGCGGGAGGGTTTCTTGAAGGAGATGGAGGAGAAGAGGCAACAGGAGGAAGAGGAGCGTCTTGCTGAGCTGAAGAAGGCAAAGACCAAGGAGCCCGCTCGCATGACAGGTAGACAGCTCTGGGAGAGGGGTCTTGCTGGTAAGGGTGAAGAGGAAGAGGATGACATGCCTGTCGAGGGTATCGAGAAACTTAAAGTTGAGGCCGCATAAGGTGGTATATAACAGACATGCATTACTTGGAGTTTGGGCTTGGGAACTGATACAAAAAGGCGAACAGCTTACTACGGCTTGAGACGACGGATGTTGCCACTGATTTATATGGCCTTGAATGGCTACGAAAGGTCTTGGGAGGCCTAGTACTGCCATGATGATATAGACTTGGGTCTGGGCCATCCAGTTTTAACTACAACTAGAGGCAACAAGATTTCTTCTAGATATGCCCATATTTGGTTCCTAAACGCCATACGTAATGCTCACATGTCCAATTTCTCTGTCCTTACAAAAAGTCATCAACCTTGCATTTCAGCATCTCCCTCTGCGCCGTCACTGGCATCCTCCCAGTCATCTTCCTCACCGTCAGCTGGCTCGCCAAGCTCCTTGTTGATCTCTGATAGTAATTCCTTGGCATGCTCACCCAGGCGCTCATCTTCGTAATCCTGCTGTTGATACAGTTTCAAGCACTGCATAAGCCATTGCCGCGATGACTTCCATGATCCCTTCCATTCCTCGCTGACCTTGGCTTCGTCGTTCCATGGCTTTGAGGCAGTAGTCTTGAGCTTTTCGCCTGTGATATATAGGCACCAACCACCCAAGTACCATGCCTCAACACTTGTGTCGTCATCTGTAACAAGTCGCTCCAGCACACTCAATGCCTCATCTTCCAATTCAGTCTCCATCAACAAACGAGCAAGCGCAATTCTGGTGGGGAATTCGGGAACATCGGGGTGCTGAGGAGGGAGTTTCTGCCACAGCTCGAGACTTCTGCGCAGAGCTGTCTGGGCTTCGTTGGCGCGGTTCTGTGAGATTCTAACATTGGCGACTGTTTGCCATGTCTCTGGCGCAGCAGGGGCGAGGAGCATAGCCTCAGTGATAAGAGTCTCACAACGTGACTCGGCATCAGGTTCCCATGACAGATCCGTCATGTACACTTCAGCCACAGCGCACAGGACCCCTCCGAGCTTCTGTTGCTTCTCTTGAAGGGCGGTCCTTTGCTCAGGGGTTGGCGATCGAAGCTCGCTCAGAACTGCAATCTGTTTTCGAAGAGCGGTCGCACCTCGCTCATACCATTGCACACTATCGAGGCCACCCTCCTCGCTAAGCTGTGCAAGCAGCAGGAACTTCTCAGGACCCCCACCAATCTTCTCATCTGCGGTACCGTCTTCGTCAAGAAAGACCGCGCGCTCAAACGCGGCTCGCGCCTCGTCAATGTCGCCAGACTCGACAAAAATTGTACCTAGAAGATTGGCAGCACTGAGCTCAAAGTCGCCGCCCTGACCGGTAGCATCAAGAGCCTGCTGGGCAAGGGTGGCAGCCTCTTCTAATTTCCCGACCTCGAGTTGAGTTTGCGCATCGACAAGGAGTCTTGCGATGTCCGGGTTTGTCTTTTTGGCGTCGGGTCTCGAGGGCGCCATAATGCTATGAGGCGGGGTGTGTGATTGATATGAGATATGTCGACGTTTCTAGAAAAAGTAACGATGCGGTAGTATTATAGAATGCTATGTGTGAGCCACAGTGAGATATCGAGGTGTGAGATCCAATGAAAAGGCGACTGTTGCAAAAGTTGTAAACGAGATATTGTGTAGCTAGGTAATGGACAGTCTTGTTCTGTCTGAGCTTGTGCCTTGGTGTTGAGTGGGAAACTGAAAAATTTAGGCGGGTCTTATCGATAACAACCCATGAGGGTCGCCAGCCGTGAATCTTGGTTTTCGATTCTTGTCTCTCCCTCTTCTTCCTCTCCAGGCAAAGGTCTACCAATGGTGGCAAACTAAATACAATTTCGATTTCATGTGCCAGCCAGCTAGAGCAGACTCTGCTGGTGTCTCACCATTTACACTGCTATTTTTCTCATTTTTCAAAGCCAGGCACCTTTGAAGACTGAGGGGCAGAGATGGACAGAATGCCACCCCACCTCGTAACATGGTAGATTGACACGAACCGTCATTAGTAGACAGATTGGCAGGTTTATTGAGCCGGACGATTAGGCAAACGGGCTTTTAAGGAACTAATTTACCACACTGCTGAATACAGATTTACGAAATCAATGTGTTTGTGTGGTAATAGAGTATCAGAACCCAAGGCTGTCCCGGTATTTCTTTCAGAGTCAATGCGGGGCATTCGCGGGCCGCGGGGCAGAGTGGAATAGCATCAGTACCCATCCGACTCATTAAGCATTTGTCATTGCTTGCTACCTGTAGGCTTTCCGATAACCTCGATATATAATCCTGCCTATTCAACGTCGCTGGTCCAGGGATCAAAGCATATATCTCATCATGTTTACCGGAATTGTTGAAGAAGTGGGAGGTCCGTTATATTCACATAAATCTCCGACACTCACTCACTCACATGCTTCTAGTTGTCTCCAACCTCAACACCAATGACTCAACAGGAGGCACCTCTCTGACCATTTCCATTCCTTCTGGCTCAAAGCTCCTCTCAGACTGCCATGACGGCGACTCCATTTCTGTCAACGGCGTTTGCCTTACAGTCACATCCTTCACCCCCGAGGCTTTCACCATTGGCGTTGCCCCCGAGACTCTACGCATCACCAACTTAGGCGATCTCAAGGAGGGCAGTAACGTCAACCTTGAGCGTGCTGTTCGGGCTGATACCCGGATGGGCGGCCACTTTGTTCAGGGCCACGTTGACACCACTGCGGAGATCCTCTCTGTTGAGAAGGATGGCAATGCCTTGACCTTCCGGTTCCAACCAGCCCGTAAGGATATGCTGCGGTACATTGTGTACAAGGGGTTTATCGCAATCGATGGCACAAGCTTGACTGTCACCAAGGTCAACGATGATGAAGCATGGTGGGAGGTTATGCTGATTGCGTACACTCAAGAGAGGGTTGTAGTGGCGCAGAAGAAGAAGGGTGACACTGTCAATGTTGAGGTTGATATGATGGCCAAGTATGCAGAGAAGTCTCTGGGTGGTGTTGTTGGCTCAGAACCGGGAGCTGCTGCCTCGTTCCCCTTTATTGAGAAGATCGTCGAGAGAATCGTGGCCCAGGGATTCGGCGGAAAGCCATGAGCTTGATAGATTTAATCATTAAAGGTTTATTCGTACTTCTCATAATCCTGGGTATCACTATGCTTGTGGATCCTCCGGCTTGATACCATTGACACTTAAATACAATTGCCTTGAAACACCGACCATTCGATCCTGTTGGTACCGCCTGCCTTTCACTACCTTATAATCAGAATGTCTCCTTGCCCAATATCCGTGCACGTTTGTCTCCTCACACGTATACAAAAATATTATGCGTCACCCCAGACTTCTGCAATTTTGGTACTCAAAGGCTTGGTAAACTTCTTTCGTCCGACGAGATGACTTGTCTGACTAAAGACCAGCTCGCGTTTGCGTTTCAGCCCCTGTTCGCCACTTCCGCAAGCCTCAAATGCCTTGACAAAATCATACGGAGTTTTCCAACGCTTTTGAATTTCGAGCGCTCTTTCTCCCGTGACGCCCTTTGTGGTCATAAGCATTTTCAAAAACACGTCTCGCAGGGTTATAGACTCCGACTTAGATGCAAGTGACGAAAAGGCGGGATAAGTGATATACCAGTTTGGAGATACAGATTCTCTCAGGTGCTTCAGCAGAGGAAGATAATTCTGAGATGTAAGAATTTTGGTAGGAATGACGTTTAGGGGTTTGCTCTCGTACGTCCGCTTCAGCATCGCTGTCATACGAGCAAGATACCTGACTGTGTCGTCCATTTTTGCCGTCCTCTTCACAAAGTAGCCGTTGACAACCTGTGTGGAGGCAATGGCTGACCGGACGGCTTCGGCATACCTAGATGCTACTTCCGGGTCCATGGAGATCTCTTCGATGATGTAAATAACTTTCCTCACACCTGAGCGCTGCAGGCGAAACTTTTGCTCGTGGAACCTGCCATCCTTGATACTCCCAATCAGGTCATCAAGGCGTTTCCTTTCAACAATCCAGTCCAAAATGACCTCAGCTCCCTCAGCACCTTGTGATACGAGCAGATTTGGGTCATGGCATTTCGCGATCCACTGGGCATCTCCAAGCTCCATACTCCGCATGATGGGTTTTGCGCCCAGTTTTGCCAGCTCCTCTTGCATATAATCACGATCAGTCTTCGCTCTGACCTCGCGAACGTCTAGCACCAAGTGTACGGTAAAGGACCCCGGAGGTAGTCGGATTGGTGTAAAATTTGGCAACGAACTGCCGTCTGATACTGTTGGGCCATCAGACACGACGTTTTGGTATTCTGAAGGGGCTTTCGCAGGTTCGGAAATTTCAATCGAAGGCGAGCTAGGCCTACAATTGGATATTGGTTGGCAATCTGGATTAACAGGCTGTGCTGAAGTCGGGTCTTTAGCTCTTCCATTCTCGGCCTGCCAGTGCTCTGTGTCTTTTATACGTTTTGCAACTTCCCATCCTTCATCAGTCAAGGCGTATCTCCGTAAAGGCCGTCCTCTTTCGTACACCAATTCCTTCTGCAGCAAGGTTTTCATCGAGTTCCAGGCAGTGTAAAATTTGGTAGGGTCGCTAGGAGCCGAGAAAGATGAGTCGCAATGCGGTTGTGCAACTTCGATGAGTTCCGCCTTTGTCATTCCAACAGAAGAGTCTTCATCCAACGTAGAAAGGCCAACCACTAAGGCAAAGGCTCCAGAGCGTAAAGCAGGAACATATGCTTTAGGCTTCCGTGCCTTTTTGGCAGGCTTTGAAGAGCCCTCGCCATTGTCGGCTCCAGCAGCTGGTATCGCCTTACGAGACCTTGGGTGTGGGGGCATAGGCAGACCATTTTGTTCGCAGTGTTTCTTTAATTGCTGCTCAAGGCGTTCGCAGAGTTTGGGGCCGAAACCTTTGAGTTGCTGCAACTGTGCAGGGTGTTCAAAGGTGATCGGACATGCTTTTAACGAATTATAGGCAGTTCTGTAAGTTGTAACGCCTTTCGAATTGCGTTCGCGCGCAAGATCGAGCCATTCTTTGACCCAAGCCAGCAGCTGCAGGTTGGCCGAATCAGCATCATCCATGTTGCCTTCACCTTTTAGCTTCACAACTGAAGGCCTCAAAAGGGGCAATTCTTTGGATATTCCAGAATTTGGCGATCAAAATGCAATACAAGACAAGCGGCAGTCCGCCCAAATCCGAGGTCGTCAATGTTGTCCTCGTCTCCATATGTCGTGAGGATGACGCGTAGAGAGCCTCGCGTTACCTCCCGTAGGTGTAGAGACTTGACACGAGATCACGTGCCTCTGTCGCTCATGGGGTCATTGGGCGGTGAGAGGTCTTTCATTTTAGGTGTGAGAGAGAGAAATGTACATGGATGCCCGAGGTGATCTCCTAGCCTGTACGGTACGCTGACGTGAGGCCCTGCGCCAACACAATTGTGGCGGGTAAGGCGCTGAGCGATGCACCCAATTAAACCAGGTACAACCCCCACCTGCGAACAGAATACAGCACCTAATAGTTCTGGGCATCGGGTGGGGCATACCCGAGAGTTTTGTGTCTGTTTTTAGCACCTCATAGAAACCATTCGATTGAAGCCGTATAAAACAGTATTTTTGACCGCCTGGAAGACCTCTCCATAGCCCCATCTCAAAGCCCGTTGCCTTTAAGCTAAGCTAAGCTCAGCTCAGCTTGTGGGATGAAAGTGCTGTGGCTGGTTTGCATAAATAAGTACGTTAGTAGACAATGCGCTGTAGACCCTTGGAGTAGGTACCGGTAAGCACTGTTACCTCATTTAGGTACCCCTCGTATGCTGAGGTGCCCTCTAGAATGGAAGGTCCCCCGCCAGGTCGTCACTGCGGAGGCCTCGATTTGTTTCAAAAGGGACTCTCGAGCTCCATCTTTCTCGTTTCCTCCCGCCTGCGTCTTGTCTTCTCTGGTCTTTCGTTCTTTCATCTCATAAACTACACCTAATTTTTCTCGCAAAGAAATCGTAGAATGTCTGACGACAAGTTCCTCGCCGCTTCGGCAAAGCACCCTATTGTACCTAACCATGTCTACAAATATGGCACTGCGGGGTTCCGTATGAAGGCCGATCTTCTTGACGGTGTTTCGTTCCGTGTTGGTCTTCTGTCTGGTCTTCGAAGCCGTAAGCTCAATGGCCAGGCCATTGGTGTCATGATCACTGCTAGCCACAACCCAGCTGTCGACAATGGTGTCAAGATCGTTGACCCCATGGGCGAGATGCTTGAACAGGAGTGGGAGACTTATGCTACCAAGCTCGTTAATTCTCCTTCTGATCAGGAGCTTCTCGACAACTACAAGGCTCTGGGTTCTCAGCTTAAGATTGACCTCTCCTCTCCTGGCCGCGTCGTCTATGGCCGTGACACTCGTCCTTCAGGCCACTCCCTCGTTGCTGCCCTCGCCGATGCTTTCGAGGCTACCAACACAGAGTACACCGACTACAAGATCCTCACCACCCCTCAGCTTCACTACCTGACCCGATGCGTCAACACCGAGGGCACCCCTAAGGCCTATGGCAAGGTTAGCGAGCAGGGTTACTACGAGAAAATGTCCGAGGCTTTTACTCGCGCTCTTCGAGGTCGCAAGCCCCAGGGACAGCTTATCGTGGATTGCGCCAACGGTGTTGGAGGTCCCAAGCTCTCTGAGTTCCTCAAGGTCTTGCCTCAAGGTACCATCGACATCAAGGTTGTTAACGATGATGTCCTCCGGCCTGAGGTTCTGAACCTTGACGTATGTACACTTCAGATCTTCAGCTGCCACTCGCAATAGCTAATATTTATTCTCTTAGTCTGGAGCGGACTTCGTCAAGACGAAACAGCGAGCCCCTCCCAGCCCGAAGCCCGTCCCCGGCGCCCGATGCTGCTCTCTCGATGGTGATGCCGATCGTCTGATTTACTACTGGGTCGATCCCGAGACAGGCTTCTTCATGCTTGATGGCGATCGTATTTCTTCTCTCAATGCCTCTTTTATTGGTGACCTCGTTCGATCAGCCGGTCTTGCTGATGACCTCCGCATTGGCGTTGTTCAGACCGCCTATGCCAACGGTGCCAGCACGAATTATATTGAGAAGCACCTTCAGCTTCCCGTCGTCTTCACTCCTACTGGTGTGAAGCATTTGCACCATGCTGCTTGCCAGTTCGACGTTGGTGTTTACTTCGAGGCTAATGGTCACGGTACTGTCGTCTTCTCTCAAGAGGCCATCCGTGCTTTCCGCGAGACCGAGCCTCAGTCTCCTGCCCAGAAGGATGCTCTCGACACTCTCGCTGCCGTCAGCGATCTCATCAACCAGACCGTCGGCGATGCTATTTCCGATATGCTCATGGTTGAAGTCATTCTCGCCCACAAGGGCTGGACTCTCAAAGATTGGGCCATGACATACAATGACCTCCCTAACCGTCTTGTTCGCGTTGAAGTCGGCAACAAGGACCTGTTCCAGACTACGGATGCTGAGCGCCGTCTCAGCCACCCTGTGGGTGCCCAGGATGAGATCGACCAGTGTGTTAAGAAGTACACTAGTGCTCGATCCTTCGCTAGAGCCAGTGGTACTGAGAACGCGTGCCGTGTCTATGCTGAGGCTGCTACTCGCTCCGAGGCTGATGAACTCGCTAACAAGGTCGCTCAAATCGTCAAGCAGTTTGGTTCTTAAGTATACCCTGGTTTGGTGGAAATGGAATCGCATAAAATAACGCGGGGACAAAAGGAGAGACGTACCCAACATAGCACATGTGGGGAAGTGAGTGTCTACAAAGAAGGAAGAAAAAGAAACAAGCAAGGTTTCTCAAAATGGGTTATGAAGCCCAGGTCAGGATTAGCCGCAGGACCAAGGAGCGGGATGCTCAGTCCAATTTAACGATGAATGAAATCTTATTACTTTATCGGTCAATAGATGGTCTTGCTATTGCAGTTTCATACAGTCAATGAGATCACACAGGGTCAGGACGAAAGACTAGATATTAAACCAAAAGATCTTTTGACTATAACTCCGGAGTGATGTTTTTGTTGTATCACTCATGACGGGTCGTCAACTCACTACGCCATCCCTCGCGATTATGTTGTTTTCTCTCTTTTATGTTTGTATCTAGCAGCAATGTTTACCCCGTGTAAGATGCAAGACGCCGTCCCCCTTATACACAGATCCCAAGTTCCCGCAAGTGTCTATCTCCTGGCTCGTGTGTCTCCTTTTAACCCTTGGATGTATTTCCTTTTTACTTCTCGTGTCATCATTAGCAAGAAATCGGCACCGTCTCATATAGAAGCTTTTTAGCACATGCGGTACTCGAGCGCACCCTTGGAGGCACGGTTAGCATCTTCAGTTTCCAACTCGTAGGAGATCTTGATGTCGAGATCACGTCTGTTCTTGGAGTTGGGTCGGACATCAAGGTTGAGAGCAATCTGCTCGCCGTGCTGGACGGTAAGAACGTCCTCGAAGTAGAAGACGGTCTGCTTCCAGTGGGTGTACTTGGTATGTGGGCCAGTGGAGAAGCGGATGGGCTTGTGGCAGGCGGTGAAGTCGATATCGAACCACGAGACCAGGGCGTGGACGAAGTCATCGCGGGTAACAGAGAGCTTGAAGGGAACATTGAAAGCCAAATCGTCCGTGGTGCACTTGTAAAGATCGAGCGTGAGGACGGCAGTGGGTTCGGTGACAGCGGCCTTGACCTCGACGGTATCAACGAGGGGCTCGGAGAGAGCAGTGGCCTTGAGGGGGGTGTAGTCGAAGCCATAAACATCGTTCCAGACTAAGACGGTGTTAGCAAGTAAACTTATGAGCCGAGAGTCGAAGCACGGTAGTCGCTTACACTCAATCTTGTCCTCCTTGTAATCTCCATCCTCAATGCCAGCGAAGAAGATAGTGGCCTTGTCAGGGAAGATCAAGCCATCCTTCTGGAGATAAGTGTCTCGGGCATAAAGAACGGTGTCGAGCATGGACTCATAAAGAAGGAAGTAGCCCATCCACTCTGAGATGATGATATCAACCTTGGGGAAAGGCAACTCGACCTCCTCCATCTTGCCCTGAAGAAGGGTGATCTTGTCGGAAAGACCGTTAACCTTGACGATCTCACGGGCCTTGAAGATGATTGTGGACATATCCACACCAATAACATGTTTGGCACCAGCCTTGGCGGCGAACCTGTAAATAATTTCCGTCAATTCGAGTTCATTTAATGTTTCGTCGGGTCATAGAGAACATCGCATGTTGCAAAGGTGGGAAGTGCTATGGTTCCCCAAGCGCGGGGCATAACGAGGGGCTTTTGGAGGGTCTCGTTCCGCACGTACATGGAGAGAATGGCCGTACCACAGCCAACATCAAGAACCACCTTGTCCTTAAAAATGTGCTTGTTTTGCATAATAGCGTTCATGTACGATCGTGTGCGGACCTCATCTTTCTGCAGTTATAGAGAACCTGGTCAGCCAGCGCTCGTACAGCAGTGCAAGGACTGTGGGGGAGGGGAGCTACATACCAACATCTCCTCATGGATACCTATCGTAGAGCAGCCAATATGTCAGTAGTATTCTTTCAAATGGTTATGGAGCTTCAGTGGTTGTTCGTACCATGGTGATCATAGCTATATCGGCGCAGTTAGTATACAATGATTCTCTTGTAGAGCTGGGCGAACTGACCTCTTGAAGTAATGCTGCTCGCTATGCTCCATAGAATTCATCTTTTGCTCAGCAATCTCGACATCCATCTTATCGCCGCTCATTTTGAAGATTTTTTGAGTGTAACGGAGGTATAAAACTCTTGAATCCTGTGTTTTTTGGTTGATGGAGAGAAGAAGAAAAGGCAGAGGAAAAAAAGATTGAGTCGCAAAACGGAGCAATACAGATTTGGCGGGCGAGACGGGGAACCACAGACAAATGCGATTTTGCTAGTTCGGGCAGAAAATAATTTATCGCCGTCACCGCCCGATTTTTTAAAGGCGGCAAAGGGACCCTTTTTTTCAACGCCATCTGCCTTTTCGGTTAGCTTGAAAAAGGTACAAGTGTAGACGGGGTGAGAGTCAGGTTGCCCAACTCTTCGAGGTTCCTACTTGTATGGATCTGATAAGAATGGCTGAAAACATTGGTTATGTGAAATTCAAGATATCTTGGCTGAAGCCGGTGGGAGTGCTGCAATCAACCTGGCGTCCTTAAATTTTCTGTTATTAAAAGGTGTACTGGTAACCCATGCCTAACAATTGAAAGTTTGAATGTCACACCCGTTACAAGGGTAGCTCATATGTATGTGAAAGGATCGAAATTAGTACTTGTAGCAATAGACACTACTGCTGAAGTACCTTCTAGATCTTGTATTCATCTATCTACGGCCTTGTCAAGATCTGCCTCAGCAGAGTGTGGCCTATAACTCGAGTGAGTCTTCTTCATCACAACTGGGAATCTTCAGTCGACAATCAACCCGTTTACCAACCATCTACCATCATGGCCATTCTTTTTCGTGCGGTAATCCAACAAACGCCCTGGCGCCAATACATGCATTCGAACTTAAGACAAACGAACCCTCTTAACGTTGTGCGGCGACGCCGTTGAGCACATTACACCAGCAAGACACTGTTGATGCAGCCCTCGTTCTCCGGGTTGTTAGTAACCTGGGCATAGCGACCCCAGACGACCTTTCCACCGGCGGTTACGAGACCAAGTTCGCTGACGTTGACCTCGATAACGGTACCCTTGGTCAAAACACCCAGCTGGGTGTAAAGAGGGTTCTGGGGGTTCTTCTTGACGCTGATGATGGGAAGCTGGACAGTGACACCAAGCTCGGGGTGTGTGACATTGGCCTTCTTATAACGGAGACCCATAGGTCGAATGAAGCGCTCGTGCTTGGGGTTACGTCGAGTGAAGTCGGGTCCGACAAAGGTAGGCTTGGTGACCATGCGCTTCCAGGCCTTCTTCTGGATCTTCTTACCGGTCTTGACAACCTTGAACATCTCCTCTTCGCTGATACCTCGAACCTTGGGCAGGGGAACGGCAAACTTGGCCGCCTTCTCAGCTCGCTTGTTCTTGATGGCGCTGCTGAGAGCCTTGGCAGTCGAGGGGTTTGTGCGGTCCAGCAGATAAGAGGGCATAGGTGTTGTAGGCTCCTTCTCGTCGGCGGTCTTGACATTGCGCTCCTCGTGCGCCTTGATGGCCTTCTTCATCTGAATCTTCTCCTTATGTCGCTTTTGCTGGTACAGCTTGGCTCGGAGACCGCGCAGATTCTGGGCATCCTGAGAAGCCTTGTGGCCCTCACGGGCAGTACACTTGCGAACTCGTTCCTCATGATCAAGACGGCGACCGTGTAGCTTTCGCCATCTTTCCATATACTCGTTCTGAGGCTTTAAGGGGATCAGTTATTCATTCTGGCAATCGTTCGCTCTTCAGTGCATACCATGATGTCTGTATCGCCCAGGCAGGGACTTTATTATGGCTAGCGGGGAGTTGATGCTGAAATTTCCCTGGCGATAAAAAAAAAGTGGCGGTTTATCGGGAGGCGGCGCTAACTCTGAGACCGTTCTGTCGGCGCTCGGTGGTACGCTTTTCCGGACGCACCCATGAGCCAACGCCTGAACTTTTTCGAGATGCACTCCAACGACTTCAAGTCCGACAGCCCATTCCCCTCAATTGACCAGCAACGGTGCCCAAGCCCGAAAGGCACTGCGGTCCACAATGAGCAGGGTACTTTTCCGCTCCATTCTGGAGCTTAGAGCTCCCAGCGCTCGACTCTCGACAGCCTCGTCTCTATTGGCAATCCAAGCCCGCGCCTTCACCTCCACAGCTCCCATCGTCAAGCCATTCCCTGAGCGTCACCCAAAGAATGCCACTAATCCCACGGCAAATGAACCTCGACCCCTCGCCTTCAAAGTCAGTCATCCTACACCGCCTCCAAAGCCCATGGAAGACTCAGTCAGGAACCTTCTGCCATTCCTTGCAGCCCAGCCAGACCACTACATCACTGTTCATGTCCATGGATTTCCCTACCTTGTGCGCAAAGGCGATCAAGTTCGTCTACCTTTCCGAATGCCCGGCGTTCAACCTGGAGATGTACTACGACTCAACCGTGCGAGTGTCCTCGGTAGCAGAGACTACACCATGAAAGGCGCTCCCCATATTGATGAGCAGGTTTTTGAGTGCAGGGCTACTGTTGTTGGAACAGAATCTGAACCGCTACGAATCAAAATCAAGAAGAAGAGGAGGCAAAGGAGAATGAGGCAGGCAAAAAGCAAGCATCGATATACTATTCTACGGATTTCGGAGCTGAACATCAACAACTTGGAGGATATCGAATGATTTACGAGATGGCACAGGGATGAGAGGAAGATGTTTCGAGGGTCTGTTTCAACAAAACTGTTGATGTCCATGTACAAATAGGAAATGCCTTGAAACAATGTACCATTACCAGCATCAAGCTGGCTGTACAATAATACAGCAAACTTCACAAAACCAATGAAGCGTTTCAAGTTTGTTGATATCGCTGAAAATGCTTTTATTCAGTTAACTCGCTGAAACGCGCAGTTAAAAGCCATAGACGCCCCTGGCTTCTGAAAGCCTTGCCATATTATGAAAAAAAATCCCTTATGTCTGAAGTACAAAAATAGGTATGCAGGTATTCAGCGAATGACAAGAATGATACTCCTCAACACCCAGCTATGAATGCTTTCTTTCTAATCCGTTCAAATTGGTCATAAAACTCATTGATCCAGCGAGCAATAGCGCCTCGACAACTCCAACATTATGCATGATAATTCTTCTGTCACATTCTCCCGGCCATCGCTTTCTTAACACTGGCCCAATAAGCCTGTGGCCAGACGCTCAGGCTTTCGCTCTCTGTTGGCATGCGCTCCCGGCATCTCGTCACCACGCTCTGGATGATTCTAGCAAGCAGCTCCTCGTCAATGGGAAGAGCCTTGTCGGTGAGCTCTGCGGGGTATAAGAAGGGGTCGGACTCGTGCAATAGCTCCTCGCAGGTTGGTCGCATATGGTGATCGTGATTAAGGCAGCGCCTCATAGTGCGGATGAGTGAAGGGGGAACGGACATGCCTCCCATGCCACGTGAAGGAAACTCGATGTCGTGATCCCAGTTAATGATGGCCTGACATCTTGACATCTGGTTGGCGATGTGGCCAAATGGAGGGAGGCCATATACCATCTGATACAAAATGCAACCCAGAGACCATATGTCGCTGGGCTTGCCCAATTTCATAAGCTTAGGTCGGCCTGGAATGCGGCCACCTCGGGGGTTATTTGAGTCCATGAGAGACTCCGGTGACATGTAATTGGGTGTTCCAACCTGGGTCTCGCGGTGGACATTGACAGTCTCATCGGTTTGAATAGCGTTCGCGATGCCAAAGTCAATGAGCTTGAGCTGACCTTTCACGAGCACAAAATTGGCAGGCTTGAGATCAGAGTGGACAATATCACACTGGTGAACTGCTTGCAAACACTCAAGCATCTCTTTCCAGTAAAATCGAACAAAGACTGGGTCAAACTTGGCAGCCTCGGGGTTGTACCGCTTTCTCAAAAAAGTATTGAAGTCGAGTTCTCCAATCTCCATAAGCTGCACCAAGTTAGTAAATCATCCGCGGTGCTGGCTGATGTGAACTTACCAAAGTGAGAACTTGCTTCTCTGTATTCATCTCACAGTCAAACAGCTTGATAACTCGCTCCACCTCTCCAAGCTTCTTCAAAAGATCAATCTCACCAAGATAACCCTTAATGGTCGAGTCATCTGCATTCTCAAGAGAAACCCGCTTCAGAGCAAACATCTTGCCATTCTCAGCAGCAACACGATACACCTTTCCACTGCCACCTCGGCCAAGACAGTCAAGTCGAGTATAGGCGACACCGTTCACTCGCAGAATATTCCTCCTTTGCTTTGCCTGTGTAGTCGTAGCAGCACCCGCAGTAGTAGTGGCAGCCTCGAGGACAGACATCTTGGGAGGTGGCGGTGGAGCCTGGCGAAGGGGAGTATTTCTAGCCATAGAAGCAAGAGGCTTTCGGTCGGGCGAGACTGTTCTTAGGGGAGCAGGGTCGGCGCTCATCGGCCTTTTTGGCATCTTGTCCAGAAGAACCTCCATTGATGGTTTCGTCCTCTTGAGGCTTGCTTGGACATCATTCTCTTGATCCCGACCGGAGGGGAGTTCTGGGCGAGGTGCGGGGAGTCTGTAGTGAATCTCCTCCTCCTGTTCAGGCTTCGGTTCGGATTCGGGAACCTGAACCTCTGGTGTAGGCTCACGAGGTGATGTTTCCCTGGACCCTCTTGCAGAGCCGAGGCGTAGGTCCATGTTGGAAGCATTACGGCGGTGGACTGCCCTCGCTGCGGCTTGTCCGCTTACCGGGCTTCCCGAGTTAAAATCTCGAATACCGTCTCCATAGTATGAAGCGGCATGTTGATCCTCCCCGGGCTGGCTCTCAGCTTCTTGACTAGACAGCATCAATTCTCCATCGGCGTTGGGTTCCCCCTCCTCTTCACTCTGCCTTCGGCGACCGCGTCGGGCTGGTCCACTCAAAAAGCTACCTGCAACCTTGCTGACACGCTTCACGCGCATTGAACTCTGCAGGTTAATATTATCCTCAGGTCGTGTCCTCGTACTTGTTGAGGGGTATCGAGAGACACTGCCTTGGTGGAAGGGAGGAGGATTCCGCGCGACTGTAGCTGGCTCTTCAGGCTGGTCGTTGTCGTCAATAGCAGATCTATCTAACATGGATCGCTCCATCGACCTCCCTGAAGAAGGGCCAGTGGAGCCAACTCGACTCCGGTTGCTTGGAGAACCAGCATTGATTCGGACGACGCGTCCACCTTGTGCAGGTGTGTTCACGTCCAATTGAGAATCATGCTTGGAATCCTTAGAGTCCTGCTTCGAATCCTGCCTCTCGTCAGAAGACATATCGCGGCTGCCAGGGCGGCTGTGAGGTTGAGATCGTTGGTTTGATCGAGAGACAGAAGTTGAGCGTCGCTTTGTTGGCTTCATTTGGCTGAGGCTCTGAGGTGTGTTGCTTAATCTTACAACTCTCTTTCGTACCGGACTTAATTCTCTGCTTGTAGCTGGTGTCGGGCTAGCTTGTCTTGAGGACCTTGCATCGTAGGCCTGGACGCTTCCGGATCTTCTGTGCCGGCGTGTCTCGGTCGCTGATGTGGACGCGTTCAGCGCACTGGTGCGTCGCCGCGTCCGGGGAGGTGAAGGAGCTTGCTCTGTTGATGCAGGGGCGCCGTCGTTCAGCAGCGCCTTGGTGAGAGCGCTCAGCTTCATAGGTACTGGGATCTCATCCTCGGAGCTGTCGTCGTGGAATTGCTGAGGTTTGGGATGGTAGCCCTTAGGGAGAGCAGCATTTATTGTTCCTTGGAAGTTGTCACTGTGATTCATGATGGGTCGCGATGGCAATCTCCTCAAAGCTTGCCGCTGGGATGTTCGTCGGACAAGACCATTGCCCATGGGTGTGGGCGAAGCTGTCGCCATATCGATAATGTTTTCAAGGTAAAGCGCGTTCGGGCGTGTGTAGTGATCGAAGCGGTGAGGAATTGGTGATGGCTGATTTGGCGGCGGGATAAAGTATTTGCTACGAGTCGGTTATTATTGCCATTGCTTGCATTGCAAGACTATTTCCAAAACTTGAGACTATCGCGTCTGGGTCAGGGAAGAGAGATATGGAAAGCAAGGCGTGTTGTTCGACGAGAAAATATGGTCCAATTAGGGAGCTGTCGGTTGCCGAGCAACCAATCTCGCCTTAGCCTAACTAGCGGCCAAGTGTAGGGTTGCAATTTCATGCGGGATGACTGACAGAAACAAGGGTATTTGATTGATACCCAATGTTCTGAAGATTGGTAAAGCGATATGGGCTTTCCCGTTGAAACGGATAAAGCTTCGATTATATCGTAGTCAATTATAGAATTTGTATTTAAGCTGTCTAACGTTCTTCAACAAGTACTCTGTAGCGGTGTTGAATACCTAAGGTACCTGGTACTTATGTATAGGGTGCAGTTACCAATACCTTAGGTATGCATAACTTGAAAGGGGAAAGCAGATACAGTCCAAGTGTATCATATTTAAACAGACTACCTTATAACAAACATACATCCAAGCTAAGGCGGATCCATTTGGGGGGGGTTTAGAGAGTCTTCTTCAGAGACATTTCCTTTGTCAAATATTACACTTTGGATTTCGAAGTCAAGCTACAAAGAAACTGGACCCACCAAAGCGGTCTTAAGGTACTGTAACTAGGGCTTCTAGCCAATCACACATCTGAAACATCGACGTTACGTCGAGTTGCAAGTGAGCCACATCGTCAAACCAGCTCTAGCTACTCCGTACATAGAGTATCTCCCCCTCTCTCATGCAGGTTAGCATTATTCCCAACCTCATTCTCTCGCCATTCAAAGGTCGATGCGCTCGCAATGGCAACTCACAGGGGGCGGCCACGGGCGCGGATTTTTTTCCTTGACCGTCCTCGTCCTCGCTTTTACGGTAGTTGTCGATGCCTCAACTGGCGACAAGTTGCCAGAATTTAAGGATTGCCTCAAGGTGAGCCACTGCAGCACAAATGCGACACCAGAAATTAACCACGGTAACAGGTCTGCAATGCTGAAAACTGCTCCCTTGATAAACCGCAAACTCCAATCCGTATATTCACCCGATCCGCGCGTCCAAAGACACAGCTAATGTGAACTCCCGACAACAGCTGTTCTACATCGACTCCTATTCTGGACTTGCGCCAGCGAATGCGATTATGCCTGCCAGCATATTGTAACGGGTCAGCGCATGGCCGCGGGCCTCACGATCGAACAATTCTACGGGAAATGGCCCTTCTACCGCTTTATCGGCATGCAGGAGCCCTTTAGTGTCCTCTTTTCTCTCGGCAATCTCTGGGCGCATTGGGATGGCTTGAAGAAGGTCCAGTCCAGGATACCGAAATCTTACTCCCTGCGAATATTCTACGATTGGCTAGCGTATGTCGGTATCTCTTCTTGGGTTTTCAGCTCTATCTTTCATACTCGTGATTTCCGGTTCACCGAGGAGCTTGATTACTTCGCTGCTGGCGCCAATGTCCTGTACGGTCTGTACTACACGGTCGTAAGGGTTTTCAGACTGGATAAACGGACCCCGCGAAGAAGAACCACCCTGCGAGTTTGGTCGCTCGTCTGCGCCTCTCTCTTTCTTGGCCATGTCTCGTACCTCAAGTTTATCCGCTGGGATTATACGTACAACATGACTGCAAACGTGGCAGCAGGCACCGTGCAGAATGTCCTGTGGACCTGGTTTAGTTTCAAGAGATATAGGGAGTCGAGACGCATGTGGGCTGTTTGGCCCGGTTTCGTGGTTGCTTGGATTATATTTGCCATGAGCATGGAACTGTTTGATTTCCCACCCTGGCTGGGTTGTATTGACGCTCACAGCTTATGGCACTTCATGACGATTGGACCGACAATTCTATGGTACAAGTAGGTTCTGCAGGCCTGATCACTATTCTCAAATTGCTAACATTAGGAAGCTTTCTAGTTAAAGATGCTCGGGACGACATGGCTGGAAGCCAGAGACTTAAGCTTTAGTAAGATACAGACTAATATCAATATCAAGATACACATTTCATATACTTAGTTACATAGTTCATATTTTCCACATCCCTGAGTGCTATGGAATGTATAATTACCTTATCATAATACTTCTTTGTTGCAGAGTTCCTGTGTTGAGAAGTGATTCTTGAATAATTCGAGTCATCCAAAACGGTCCGGCAAGAAGGCATGAACATCAAAACGGCCCCCACATCATTCTTTCCAACTCCTTGCAAAGCGCAAACCAGCCCAGGTTTCCCACCACGGTCTAGGTAGTATTCCACTTCTCATCATACGACGCCCAAAACAACCCAATAGATACACCTCTTTATTTCCCTTTGACTTTGGACCAGATTTATAGTTCCTATAAAAACGCAGATGAAGCCAATATGGTCTACCCTCTTCGACCTTTAAGGGCAACATTAAATCTCTCGCAGTCCTTCCAGATGCTCTGTGTCAATGTCAAAGCAAGGCAGGGTTTTTGTGGCAGATACGTTCTTAATCGGGCTTGAACATCCCCATTAGTCGGCTGGGTACCATGACTCTTATGTGCTGAGAAGATCGCGCACCGAAAGCCCTCGACCTTTCGAGTCACGACGGTCGCTGTTCAGCATCAGCAATGCAGCCATGGCCTCTTGATCAAGTTCGCTCTGGGGATTGAGAGCTGGGCTCGTCAACGCTGATCCAGGTGCTGAGGCATCGCTGCGGGCATAATGTGGCGCACCATATATCTGTGGGCCGAATGCTGGAGATGTGCCAGCAGAAACGCTGTAACTATAACGTCGATGGTCTGTTGATACAGAGGAATATGATTGCGCCCTGTTGCGGGAATCCTGAGGTGGGAGAGCAGGAGACACTGATGGGTGGCGAGGGTTACGATCTGACATTGCAGTCATGGCGGGCGACGTGACATCGGTGTCCTCCATCTCGACATCTTCATCGCCGACTGGGTCTTCTTGAAAAGTCGGGTGAAATTCACGAATAGACGGCAAACGATCGCGTCCTGTGGGCGTTTGCCGCCCGGACTCGGTCTGGCCATTATCTTCCTCCTGTTGTGCTTTCAGCTTGGAGACGCAATCCTCCAGGTATCGAATATATTCGATTGAGGCCTTCGATGCAGAGCTTTTAGTCAGCTGCAATCCTATTTTCACGGAAGATTTAGACACATACCTGGAGGATCGACAACTTATGCATGTCTCCTGTACAAGCTGGGATCATTCCTTTGAGCACAGCAAACTCCTCATTCATCTTACTCCGCCTTCGACGCTCGATCAAACTGTGTGCGGTTTTCCTGGCAATTTTTCGACCTGCTGCGCTTGTAGCACTCGGTTGCTTCTTCTTCGCCTTATCGTCCGCGGCCACATCTCCTTTTTCTGACGCTATTGTCTTGAAGTTGGCTGCTGTGGCTGTTTTTGCTGATGCAGAATTCTTGCTGGTCGCCTTCGCTTTATCTTTGCTGCCACCGTTGTCACCATTACCATCCTGCCGGGGCTTCATCTGGATGATTTTGCGTGATCTCGTTGGTGGAGGCGGCAGGGCAAACGAATTGTCCTTTTGGTCTTTCGCAGCAGAAGAACGGCGGCGTGCCTTCACTGTCTCGGCAGGCTGCATTGGATATGTTGCTCCTGGGGATGTTGTGGTGAGTCGGTGCGATTTTGTATCTGTTGGTGAGACCTGAGACGACATGGTCGGCGATATGCGGGAAGCATCATGGATTGCTGGAGGCGGCAATTCAAAAGACAGCTGAAATGAGGAAAGCTGTTGAGTTCCGTCCTTGCCTTTGATATCAGATGAAGAACCCGGTGTGAGAGGAAGGCCTGGCCGAGGCATCCTGGAATCTGGGAATCTGAACTCGTCCTCAAAAGGCAGCGACGATACTTAGTTGCTCTTCGCGAATGATGGCCAATCGAACACAATGATCAAAGTCAAAGTCAAAGTCAAGAGAGTCTCCAAGAGAAGGATAAATAACGAGAGACACAACCACTGTGGCTATCCTGAAATTTTAAGGGAAAAGGTATATAGAAGTGTCAAAGACAGCCAAGTTCCAGTCTCGTTTGAGAGTCAAGATAAAGGTACGGGCATGGGGGCAAAAGACATTAAATTGGTCACTGAGATCAGCCTACAGATACAGTACCAGGCATGCTCCAACGACAATAGATGAACCAAACGGAACATGCACATGCAGACACGAACACGCAACTCAGCGCACCGTAACGCCGCCTAGCCAGCGAGTTTCACGTTCGAACCCGCTTCTTCCCTCCAATCCAGCGCAATGAGCAGCAGACTATCTCAGGCTTTGTCCAACTTTATCCTAGAACAACCAGGTTAAAGGGATGCGATTTCATGGACCAAGCATCATCGAGGAAATGGTCGCGTGCTCTATTTGGTGTTGGGCGAATCAGCGTGAGGAATTGATCAACGTGGTCGGGGTAGACTTTTTGGTGGGCAAGGGTCCAGTCTCAGAAGAAGAGGAACGAGGCTTAGGTGGGCGTCCATTCTCGATAGAGAAAGACCTAAAGTTACTTGGGGTCTTTAATGGGGGGCACGAAGGTTGGTAGCGTGCGGCATTGGCACCTTTGTGACATGAAATGAAGGTCAAGGTATCATGATGCTTGTAATGGGGTATAAGTCACGGTTTTTAGGTGAGTGAGCTCAATTGTCTATTCACGCACGCCTCTCATCTTTCATTATCAAGTGAACGGGAAATAGTATCGGGAAATAGGATACTAGGAGTCCACATCGACAACTCTCCCCCGGAGCTTGGGCCCAGATCGCTCAAGTAATTAGGATCAGAACATGAGCCTACAACGAAAGACGGAGCTTGATGAGATCTCCAAACTCTCCAACCTTTCGTCTCCACCTCCACCCTCAGACCACGATACAATACATTAGGGTACTTTCACATTCGGCTCCGCAAGCCATTAAAAAAAAGCCCGAGCAATGAACAAACTCAAGAAGTATCGTGCATCCTTCGGTTTTCAAACAGGCAAAGATATACAACCAGTGCAGAGTGGCACGTGTCCTATCTTGACCCTGGGAGCTCACAGACACAAAACACTCCGGGATCGATTGGGACAAGACAAGGGTTCTTTTCAACATTCGAATCAACTGTGGAACAAGAAAGGTCGCAACTAGATAATTCGTCTTTGTTATTCGTCCTTGGGCTGAATTGAGCACGTGCGCGTCTTTTCGACGTCGGCGGCATTTTCTATCATATGGCACACCCCAGCATTTTCCCCAATCCTACTACGGATGAAATCCACCCATCACCTTCCTAGGTGAACCAACGTGGGGAGAGACCCTGGGGCGGCTCTTGGCCAAGAACATACCCCTGTCAAGCCACGGACCCATTAGCAAGGCTTGATCACGCTGCTGCTGCAATTCAAGATCCTTGGCTTTGCTTCCTAAGCTCTTCGACAACATACTTGATCGACAGCCAACTCTCAGTGGCCTATCACATCCAGTCGTGCTGTTAGATGTGTGCTCTTTTCCTTCTGTCATGGGCAGCCCTATAGAAGTTCACATTCGTAAGTCATCCATGTCGTATCATCGTTGTCCGAACTCCACTCCAGCCTTTGTATGCAGTCGGTATACTGGTTATCGGCACTTAGACCTCGTTGCTGGGGTAGGTGACCTTGGTGGTAGGAGTGAACTCCTCCTTGATCGCCCGAACATTGACGAAGCGGGTCAGGAGGTTCTGGCTGCCGGCCTTGTCGTTGGTACCGGAAGCACGAGAGCCACCGAAGGGCTGTTGGCCGACAACGGCACCAGTGCTCTTGCAGTTGACATAGAAGTTTCCGGCAGCGTTACGGAGGTGCTCCTCGGCGAAGCGGGAAGCCTCACGGTCAGCAGCGAACACGGCACCAGTTAGGCCATAGTCGGAGGTGGTCTCAATGAGTTTGCAGACGTCAGCCATGGCGTTGGGGGCAGCATCGTCATAGATGTAGGTGGTGAGGATAGGGCCGAAGAACTCAGTAGAGAAGAACTTGTGGTTGGGGTTGGTAGTGGCGTAGATAGTAGGGTGAATGAAGTAGCCCTTGGAAGAGTCGTACTTTCCACCGACAACGAGCTCGAGGTCCTTGTCGGACTTGGCCTCATCAATGGCACCAGAGAGCTTCTTGAATGAAGCCTCGTGAATGACGGGACCCATGAAATTGGAGTGTTCAGTAGGGTTGCCAATCTTGATGGCCTCAACCTCAGCGACAAGCTTCTTCTTGAACTCGGGCCACATGGACTTAGGAACGTAAAGTCGAGAAGTGGCACTGCACTTCTGGCCTTGAAACTCAAAAGCACCACGGACAGTCTGCTTGACAGCGTTGTCAATCTCAGCTGTAGGGTCAATCAGGTGGAAGTTCTTGCCGCCAGTCTCACCAACGACACGAGGATAGCCTCGGTATCGGCCCTCAGCGATACCCTGACCGATGGTGCCATAGAGCTGACGGAAGACAGCGGTGCTTCCAGTGTAGTGGAGAGCAGCAAACTCCTTGTGCTCTAGAACGACCTTGGTGATGTCTACGGGATTACCAGGAACGAACTGAATGACATCCTTGGGGAGACCAGCCTCGATCAGGATCTGGTAGACGAGCCAGTTCGATGCAATGGCAAAGTCACTGGGCTTCCACACAACGACGTTTCCGAGAAGAGCAGGGGCACCAGGGAGATTGCCGGCAATAGCAGTGAAGTTGAAGGGGCTGACAGCGTACACGAAACCCTCGAGGGCACGGTACTCGAGACGGTTCCAGACGCCGGGAGAGTTGTGCTCAGGCTGGGTATTGTAGAGCTGCTCAGCGTAGTGAACGTTGAAACGGAGGAAATCAGCCAGCTCAGCAGCGGCGTCAATCTCGGCTTGCCAAGCGTTCTTTCCTTGGCCGAGCATAGTGGCGGCCATGATATCGTAGCGGTACTTGGTGGAGATGAGGTCGGCGGCCTTGAGGAAGACGGCAGCTCGATCAGCAAAGGGGAGGGCCTCCCAGGCAGGCTTAGCAGCAAGAGCAGCGTCGATTGCGGCCGAAACATCAGCGGTGGTAGCAGTGTGATAAGAGGCGACAGTGGTGGCATGGTCGGCAGGGTTCTGCTGCTTGGAGAGGGCGGAAGCCTTGATCTATGAGAATTCGTGTAAGACGTGGTTCTTGCGGTGGCCTTGGCTTATTGGAACTTACCTGCTTGCCACCCACTACAACGGGAACCTCGATGGGCAGCTTCTTCTGGAGCTTCTCAATAGCAGCAGTCAGACCCTCGCGCTGCTCACTACCCTTGACATAGTGGTGGTTGGGCTCGTTAAAGACCTTGGGGGTCTTGAAGGTGGCCAAAGTCGCAGCAGTTCGCATTTGCTGAGTCTGAGCAACGCTGCAGATACCTCGGGCACCAGCCCTGTTGAGGAACATCATAGAAGACATTATAATATGATGTGATGAATGTTCTTCGTTATCGGGAGTCGTCGAAATGGAGGGAAGGGGTATCACAAAGGCAAAACACAGAAAGACTCTTGTTCGACGACGATCGAAGATGGAAGATGAAGAGGAAGAAAAGAAGACGAAGGGAAGACTGGGGGGGAGAAGAAATAGAAGATAAATCCCTGGCACGACAACCAACGACAACGATCCTGACTAACAGAAATTCCGATCTTGGAACAGTTATCACGACTCAAGACCCAGATCTCGCGTAGCAATTCCTCCTCGTCTCAGACAAAAATACTGCACTGCCGTTGCCACGCGAGCTAAGCTGCTCTCCTCACCAAGCTACACGCGCCTCCAACAGCTAATCTTTGCTGTGGTCGCGGCTTATCACGGCCTAAAAAGTGAATGCGTGGGGACATGGCACATGACGTCGCCTGTCTTCCCCAGCTACGGTAAGCCCGGGAACAGAAGCTGATAGGTCAATGGCTCTCTGATGCTGGGGCCGATCTCGGCAGATGGGGCCTGGCATGTTATCTTTGTTTGCCCGCGAAGAGCCGCACCGTACCACTAAAAGTGGCAGTCTCTATTTTTACTGTATTCCAGAAGCACATATCGATTCTTTTTTTTACTGATTTCCAAGACATTAGAGCATATGAGGTAGGATTTCAAAGGCGATTATGAGATCTGCGCTGTATAAAGCATCGGCATTGTAAATACTCCTTTGATTTTTCATTTGTATAACCCTTCATATGGCAATATTTACGCCCCTTCTCCCCAGCTTTAGCCAGGATGAGAGCTCTAGACTAGATCCACTGGCGTACCTGATAAACTATGGCCGCAGTTTTCCGAACGTGGGGGACTTTGATGGTCATGTGTTATCTTGAATTGGCATAGATAGAGGTTCTGACAATCGAAGACTTTGCCTCTTTTGACTTTTGAAGCTTGGGGAAGAAATTTTCCTTATCTACCGTACTTCACAAGACGTGCTTTTGATGGCAGAAAAACACGGTCCAAGACGGATAGCCATGATATAACCAAGGCTGAAATACATTGGATTAGGTAAAGAGAAAAACATGACTCTGTCAACCCCGCTAACTCGATATTTCAATGATGCTCTACTAAGACATCTCTCTTCCCCAGATCCATACCGCCCTACTGTCCGTCCAATAACTTAGCTTCATGTGCATTTTTATGTCAGGCAATTGCCTTGAACGGGTATAAACAAATGAAAGCTAACCCATGGGAATAGCTCCTCTCTGACTGGTCGAGGGACAGTCATGGCTTGGGCATCTCTCACCCCGTCCCCAGGTAACTACTCCCTCACTTGCGTCCTCTTCAATGCGCCTTCGCAAGCCGCCTCCTCCGGCCCGGCCCCATAATCGTTGGGCCCACCCCGTAATTGCTCTTCGCAAGCCCGTAACACCGGCCCGAACTCTAACGGTCTTTCGTTTTGTTTGACAACTCTCTTCCCATTGATCAGCCTTCAATTCCTCCTAATGCTGGCTGCCTGACGCGACCGACTCTCTAGGCGTCATGGGCTCGTCTCGCTGTCGGTAGTTGAGCAATGGTACCGTCAACCCGTACATCTCGGTTCGTCCCTCCTTGTCATGCTGGTTGATCTCCACGTTGATGCATACGTCAAGTGTTCCGTCGTTAGACCTGCCATGGGATTGTCTCGATGCTGCCTTGTGTGTAGTTCCAGCCTGAACCTCTCCCCTGTGAAGTACCTTATGGCCATCATTGCCCAGGAAGTTCTGCTCTGATGCCACTGTCCCGTTCTCGTCAATGTTGCCATTGGGGGCCTCCGGATTGTTGGGCGAGTTTTCTGTAATGGTTGCAAAGTTCCGGCTTGGCATTGTGCAGTGGTTGTGGTTGGCCGTCTTATTTGAATCGCCCGGGTCTTTGTTGAACAGATCCAACAGGGTCTCATCCGTCTTAGCATTCAAATGGTGGATCTTGTTCCTCCTGGCCAGGAGGTTTGCTACAGCCGTAGGTGGTGGCTTATTGACAATGGCTGACGATATAACGTTGACCATGTAACGATGGTCCTCCTCAGCCGGAACCTTCAGACTTGGGTTGGAGTAGAAACGACCCAGTGCAGCTAGGTGAACATCACCTCCAAGGATGGTCACGCGTATATTGAACTCGGCAGATATTTTTTGAAGTTCAACCATCAGTTCTCGTCTTTCCTTCTTGTGTGTCCTGGCAGTGTAATGGTCATCCAGATCATCCAGAAGATCGATGCTACCGTCGAACTGGTTGAACAGACTTCCACCGAGTCCAAACCGTTTGTTGAGGATTTTGATAGGACCCATAACAGGACTGCGGAAGATGTTTTCGAGCCAGGTCAAGCGCTACATCACATCATTCAGCTTATTTGCATTTTGACCTGCTGGATCTAGTTACTCACGGGATAGGCGATCGGAATTCCGAGGAGGAGAATCAAGTGTTTGATTGACTCTCCTGCCGCTGATGCTGCTTCAAGCTCCGAACGAAGCCTCTGGAAGACCTTTTTATATGTCTCGGGATAATTGATTTGATGGCGAGTGCGCTGTACAATTCATTAGCACCGAGGCTCACATGAATATATCCACTGAACGAACCTCTACTCGAGCGTCAATACCCAGCAAAGCAATACGGGCGCCGAGGCGTGTATAGATGTTGAATGAGCGCTCAGCGACGTATGGGCCTGGGTGGTCGCCGACGATGTACTCAGGGGACTCAAACATGGGTGCCACATAGGTATCCATCAGTTGATTAGGATCGGGTCCTTGGCTTGCTTTCTCGAGGGCGGCATGGTCTATAAGAGGTCAATATGAGTGACTTGAGCATGAAGAAAGCGATCCTACCAGAAGTATAAGTCGATGCAGGAGGTGGCATATGATGCTGGAAGAGCATGTAATATTTATGAGCAGTGCCGCCAATTCCACGGAATACATCACACTGCATGAAGTTATCGACATAGGAGCCGAATCCGTCAATAATCTATAGCCAATTAGTAGGGCAACCAGAGAGCCAGAGCCGTTTCCGAAACTCACGTCGTGGTCATCCCAGATATTGATCTGGGGAATCTGCCCGTTGACCCCAGCAAAGGGGTCAGTATTGTACCAGCGAATGTAGTTTTTGAGGTAGTAGTCATCGCATTCTGCTCGCATTGTCTCTGGGAACGGGTACTCTCTACGTTTCTTGGGATTACTTATATCAGTCCACGGGCGGAGAGGACCATCAACTCTAATGCCATCGTTGTAGATCTGGTCACCACCGCCAACCATGACATGAAATGGAGTCTCGCGGTGCTTTCGTGCCACGTCGTTCCACAGCGCCGGTCCGCTCCAAGCCTCCTCGTCGGTTCCAACACTGAAACCGTTGCACGAGTGGAGCATGATACGCATGGACTCGGTCTTCGCAGGGACAAAAAACCTGTTGACTCGGGGCTTGTGCTCGGTGGAGAAGCGTAGTTCGGGCAAAGCATATTCATAGCTGGCCTCTGTAGCTTGAATTGGGACACTGACATCGAAAGCCCAGAAGGTGTTGCGCGGATCCGAGTAAAGACATTTCCCGTCAACACATACCTCCTCTTGAGCCCCATTTGTCGGTTCCTGGCTTGCAGAGCCACCCTCTTGGGGCTGAACAGCTTGCTTCAGGGTCAAGTAAGGCTGGTCCAGGGGGATTTTGCCGCCACCTTCCACGACTATAAGAACGCTCCCGAACCATCGTCCCTCGTTCATACGACGGTAGTTCAGAAGAGGACCACATACGACGGTCTTCCCGTCAGGGGCATTTTCTCCACGGGCGCCTTGGCCAGCATGGCTCTGGCCTACATTGTCACCTGCAATGCCTCCGTTGATATCACCGGCGGCGGCGGTAATGGGTCTGTACTTTTCCGTATCACGGTTGTCGTCTTCTGGTTCAATGCGGGACTGGTTTAGGAAGTCTGCAAGCTCGCCCACATTACCAGTCGTTTGGTGAGGGTCTCGTGGTGCGCCATCGCCAGTGAGCTGTGAAGCATGCGCAGCATAAGCAGATGATTCCTGGTGTCGCCAGCGGCTGGCCGACGCATAAGGATTTCGTTGCGACTCGGTAGTCGTAGGTCTGTCTCCCGGGTCCGACATATTTGTTGAACGATCTCAATTTGGAGTTGAGCGCTCGTCCTTGGGTTCTTGCCTAGGTATGTAGGTAGATATGGAGGCCTCCAGGTTTTGTTGTGGCACAATATTAGTTGTCGCAATATGCGATCGACAAATTGACGACGCGGGTTATCGCTGAACGCGACAATAGATAACCGTGGAATTGAAGGCGCAAGGCTTGTTTATCATCTGCTGAGTCCAAGAATACTTTGATATGAAAACTACAGACGAGAATCTGACGATGTTTGGGACAAAAACTCCAAAATTAGACTGACGGCAGAGAAGGGCATTCTAATAAAAAAAAAAAGTAAGACAGCGACAATGGTACAGCACAGCTGGATGATGACGCAGGTGCAGCCAGAGCACATTGGTGCAGGGGTTACGGGTAGTTGCGATTACCTGGCTTTACACTACCAAGTACTAAGTTAAGGTACCGAGCACCTTATGAAAGTGGCAGTACCTCTCCACCAAGCAGAAGAGAAGATGTACCTCATTATGTTAAGCCAACGCAGCTTTGACTCCTTCATCAGCTGGTTGCGACATCAACATCGGTCCATTTTCTTGCTTTCCCAAGCAACAAAGCTCCATTCGAGGCACAAGCTAAATTATACCGAAACTGAGATCAGGGAATTGAATGGGATGAAATGGCGCCAAGAAGATAATCATGCCTCTTATTGGTCTATCGGCTATAGTGGACGTGATCCCTTGGATCATCCATGAGAGCCAAGACACCATCTGAAAACCAACCCCCATTGGGATTTGGTGGTTGTCCCCTAGTTAGATTGGCTGGCCAGGTTGTGAACCCTTCCGTTGACGGGGTTATGCGAGTGTTCTGCATCGCGAATCCCGATGACCCAATGGTCAAGAATCGATCATTATCATGTGTTTTAAATTCCCGAGTTTTACGAACGGTCCAATACGAATCACTTGGCAACGGACGAGCTTCAACACGCTGTCCGCTCGGAGGGGACTTGAAACCCAAACCCACCCAACGCCATCCAATTTTAAAGCCCATAGAGATCTTCGCTGCAGTTCATTGGATCACGTATTGGTTTTAACTATATGTATGTATGCATGATCAGTGCACTGACTACTTAGTAGGTAAGCATGAATTCATGACATATTTCTGGACGAGCTTCGTTTTTCTTTCCATTGTCATATCTTAGCCATTTCATCCCCATACACATGTGTATCTGTTTAAGCTAGTAATTAAGCATGATAGCGTCTGACGTCATGGTCATTGTTGGGAGTGCTTTGGCTACCCTGGAATTGTATGTCTACTAACGGTTTCGACGGTTTACCTCGATGTGTGTAACCCTTATTGATACTTCAGCAAAATAGATAAAGGCAATTGTGTTCATATCATAACCTAACTGCACACTGGTGTTCTGGTATTTGTTTCTCGAAACCACGGTATATTTAGATAATCCGTTCAGTTTTTACTTTTGGCTTCTGAAAGGATGCCTCGTCTAATGCCAACGGAACTTGGAATGAGACTCGTTCACTTATGTTCGACTTCCTCTATCTGTTTGGCAAGCACAACCCGCCGGCACAAAAACCGCCTACTACCTATTTATGTAAGTAGGTGCATATTTTACACAAGAACGCCTTAAGTATAAATGTGTCAGGCTATCCTACATACCAGCGTTTATTGGCACCTTATTAATTATCAAGAAACTCAGCATGTGAATTGCAGATTACCTTACCAACTCATTCGTCCTATCCATCTTGAAGGCTACCAATCGTAGTTAGTCCAAGCCCCACATTACAGATTACGTAACCAGCCAGCCATCTTATCAACCTCGAATTCTCGTGAAAAATTTCAACCTTTCAACAACTTCTAATGAATTGTTCCCCAAGAGTGTCAAATGAATGGCCACCAACAAGCTGCACCACATTATCATTACGATCAATCCTAGATCATCTCTAGATCACAGCATCATGCTAGTTGGAGAGTTCGAACACGAGGATGCATCTTGCGACTCATGTGGTTCAACTCGACGTCGTGATAGCACAAGATCTCCAATACGAGTATCTAGGATCCAACCAAGGTTAGTACTGGTGAAACAGTGAAGTGCAGTCGAACTGCGAACGGCATTAGTGTGTACAGCAAATGAGCTCTTCAATGCTCGCCTTGCTGAAGGAAACTTTATCGTGCCGAGATTGCTATTCCCCTACTATTACCAAACACCTCTGCTCTTGTAATCCCACGGACACTGGTGCATGAAGATAGGGGTACATGCTACTACATGACGCATGCCATTGTGAACAAGTGAAGCTCTTTAATAGAACTACACAAGTTTTAGAAGAGGCGTTTGTAAGGTCAGTCGTATCATTTGGCCACCTGATGCCCTGCATCGTGACACGCCGAGATGGCTGTGAATGAGAATGTCACGCGAGAGCAAAACTGCCAAGTCTGAGACTATGAACCCTTGATTTGCTAATAAGTCGCCTTTGTTGTTCCGAGGATAGCACGGCAGCGGGGTTGTGTACGTCGCGTATTGGGTAATACTATCGAGCCAAGTCAGACAAGCCTTGCTGGGTGGCCATTACTCCGTAAATTGATGAGAATTTCTCAATCACCACACGCTTGCGGTATTGGTATCAGAAGGGACAATGCGGTGGAAGAAAAGACGACGCCACGTTAGGGGTTGTCCTTGTCGTCAAGGACCAACGCACGTCGTGGTTGGTGCCCACAGGCCCATCAAGTTGGAACTCTGTTTCCCTCGGATTCAGCCGACCAGGGATTCTCATAAGCGCATGTGTTATTCTTATGTGCGTCTGGCTTGCAGGTAGTAGTAGTTGTTCACCTCCTCGGATCAATTGCCCATCAAGGAAATAGCCAAATCCAGCTGAGGGAATGGGGCTACCAAGAGAGCCAGCCGCATTCCGGAGTTGAACAGCATGATGCATGCAAGGGAAATCGAATTGAGGGTTATTGCTGCGAGGTTGTGATTTCGACCATTTCACACTGTAACCTGCAGTAGTACTCAGATCCAGGTGCTTTGCAGCCACAGCCACAGCCGCAGCCGAGTCGCAGTAAGCACAGGAATACCGGTAAACTGGGGATAATAAGATGGAGAATTCTCGTCACCGCCACATTGATAATACCCAGATGTTCCCAGCAGAAGAGTAGACCAATGGGCTCAGCACGTGCCAGTATACAGAGCCATCATCGTTAGTTATCACCGCATATCGGATGTGAAAAGCTGACCTTCAACTCTTTGTGTTGAAATGTTCAATGCTGGGCAAGAGACAATGGCCGAGCGGGAGACAAATTCCCCTGACAGTACGAATAAGACGACTCGAAGAGAAACACTTTGGTGTAATAACCCCCCAACAGCGCTTGTTCTCAGCTGTGAAATTACCATGTGCCGGATCAGTATTTGGTGTGGTCATTGAGGATTTAGCATATAGACTCTAAGCCTGATCAGGTAAGACACCTGGATAACATTGAAACGTCATTAACACGTTATACCTTATTGACAATGGATACATTGAGGTACTTTGGGTGGGGGCCCAGTGAGAAATGAGCTCTCCTTTGTACAATGTCCATGGACAGACAAATGGACCTTGCTCGGAGTATGAGCCTTCCGAAATCCGTATCTTATCAGTTCGTGAATATGTATGTTCTCGATGATGAGCCAACCAATAATACATGTAAACAAGTCGGGAATGCTGGACGACTGAGGTAATGGCTTTCGAGACTGGTCATATAAGAAGCGTCTCAAGAGGTCTATTTTATGGCCGGCGGGTACGGATGATGATGGGCGAATTGATTGGGTTCGTTGCCGCTTTAATGGCGGGTTTTATTTAGATCAGGCCCAGCTAATACTGAAGTGATTTCTCCATTGATTATGCGATTTGAAGTCTGTTCTGCCCTTGTTGAATATGCTTATGGACTTTCTTCCCTTATCAGTTGGAGCTTGTCCGTGTGGTCCACAATCTCGGTCATGTCCAGAAATTCCACTTCTGAGGACTTTTTTTCTTAGCTTTGCTCAACTTTGCACATGTCAAATCCATCAATGGACAGGAATCACGGACAATGGTATCGATATAAGATTGTCCACATACCTGACCCTAGCTATCAGTACGTATCCTACAGTAGAAAGCTGTACATAGATCTCAACCCCAGACACAAAGCCCGTTGCTGTGTCCATCTCAGCCACTGCCTCCGTGTAAGACTACAAGAGTCAGCCTCAACGGTGTAGCTCCACTGTCGGTTGTCATGGTCCTGGCTCATTCATATCCACTAACTTAGTAACTAAAACTTCAGCCCAACAGCGGTCGACTGACAAATTCATGATTTCATCTGTCAAGCCCAGGCTATTTCCCATTTCGCGCTTAGCTGGCGGTAACAATATGAGTTAGGGGGCTATATTACTTTGAATCGTCGATCTTGACATATCCCCTATAGCGAGGAAAGCTAGATAGCATGTCACTGAAAAACTTGGAAAAAACATGTACTCGAAACATCCGTTTCAGAGACTCGAGGATGATAATACAGAATCCTGTAATGCTTCTCATAGAAACTAGCCACGCATCAGTGAAAAGCGGGATACAGATGATCATTTTGAGGCGTGTCATCAATTTGTAATGAGACACAAGCCATATAAAGCCAATCTCACCAGTTCTACGCCTCCTGCACCACCATCGGGAGGTTCATCGTGGGGATAAATTAGCCATGTTATAGCTAGGTCATGGATAGCAGTGAGACCGCAAACATGGCACAGATCGGAATAAACTTGGATCATGATGATCGAGGCATGTTGATATGAGTTACATGGTGCATCTCACTGCATCTCATTGCTTCGTTGTCAATGCCTACAAGGCATTTGGGGGTTGCATTCGGTTCCGTCTGCCCATCCGTGCCTCTTCAGCTCTGTTATACCGCCAGGCTTTGCACCCCTGGCTTTGGTATAGAGGTAAAGTGTGGCAGCGTAACGAATCGTATCTCCTCGACATGAGGACAGCGCACTAGCTCTCCTGCAGGCTGTTCATGGTGCCTTGATTTCATCGCGAGTCTTCTTTCAATAGTCCTGGATGCGCTTATTAAACTTGCGCCTTGGACAACCCATGATAGCGGGCGCACTGTTGTCGGACGTTTCACCGGGTCTGTTTTGTGTGATGTGATTCAATGTTCTAGGTTGTTTCCCGAAAGATTGGAATTCAATGACACAAGAAACAAAAGAAGAAAGTGCCCTGACCCCATTGTCTTATCAATGACGTTTTGTTCATTTCGCCGGCGTTGATCGAAATTGGATCCATACTCATTAATTCTTCAAATAATTCATCTGCCAACAGAAGCTGCACCGAATGCTTTGTATCAGTGGAGCCATCTCCACTCATCCCACGACCTCTGCGAGATCAATTTCGAAATCTATACATCCTCAATCATAGTATCATACGCCCCGTCAGAATAGAAGAAGGAGAGAAATAGAGAGACAGGAAAAAACCCAACAAAACATTTCATCTCTTATTCCGTGCGCGACCCCGTTCTGACAACAGCGCGTCGCCCCTCTAGGCATAGCCTCATTTTCCACGGTACAGCCTGGTACATACATGGCCAACCGCACGGAGCCTTCGGACTCTCCAAGTCGCTTCTTCCATTAGGGGGGCACCCTGTCAATCACCACCTACCTCCTCCGTCTTGCCGCCCCCCCCGGCTAGTCCGTGGCGATCCATCAATCCTGTGCTGTGGAGGTTGCAGGCTGCAGCACGCTAGCAGACGCCCAGGTACCCTATGGTACAGTACGAGCCCAGGCCAGTCAGTTCACTTCGCAGTTCGCAGTTTGCCTATGGAAACCCTGAGAAAGCCTTGTCTTTCATTCTTTCAAACCACCTCGAACATTCTCCTCCGCATTGCAACCACACACCTTTGCTCTTATAACCCTCATTCCTCTGCCGGACAGAGTAGCGTCGAATAATGGTGATTTGAGATCAGAATTATCTGCTTTGTTGATTTTTTAATACGGTCGGGTTTCCAACAAGAGGAGCACCAGCCTGCGGGACGCTTCTCTCGTTGAGAGCTGCCTGATTTTTTCTATCGTTTTGCCATGAGATGGGAGGCTCAACTATGATCATGGCTCCGGCCGTGGAAACGACGTCTTCCTTCCCGCGGTCTCACTCTAGCCCCGATCTAGAACTTCTCTCGCTATCATCCCTCGATAAATCCTCCCCGACTCAATCACCGCACCACCAAAGCGTTTCCGACCTTCAGTCAATACCAAGTTTCGATCTTCCCACGTTTAATGTCGAGTTCAACCTCGATACAACTGTTTTCCTCGGAGGGGAACAAGCTGGCAAGACGGCACCGGTGTCAACCCCTTCGATCGTTGAAACAAAAGAGGTTCCAGAGGAGCCCTCACGCACCAGACATGCCCGAAAAAGAACAAGCTCGCTCATAGACACCCGCGGTTGGTTATCAAGCTCCAAGAGCACAACAGATCTTCACGAAGAACCTCCTCGACCGACAACTTCTGCTGGCGACAAGAAATTTGGCGATGGATCGATTGGAGACTTGAAACCCCTACAGAGAACGATGACAAAATCAGGATCTTTCGCAAACTTTGCCAAACGGTCATGGAGACCTTCTCGCTCCCCGTCACCCATGGAGAATGCAGACTCTGCCAAGGACAACGAGGAGTCATCTGGGCGTAATCGATCCGAGAGCACTACATCAGTCAAGCTTACAAAGACTCGTAAACGCCCTGGTCTGACCGTCGAGCAGGCAGACAAGAACAAGTCGACTGATTCACTCAAATCTGCTGGTCCCAAAGCCTTTTCACGAGCGAGCGGCTACTTTTCAAAGCTCAAATCAAAGCAAGCTGGCCTGTCAAAGCTCAATACCAGCACCGACTCAGACAACAGCTGCGCTTCTTCGGCCACGAGTCTGGCAGCGCCAGCTTCGGTAATCGCTGCGGAAGAACGTACGCCGCAATCTTCCACCTGCGACACCACCTCCGCTACAACCGTGACCGATGAATCGTCCTCCGTCGAGATGCCACCTCAACAAAGAGATGTTCTTTGGTCGTCTTTCAAGGCCATTGACATGGATTTCAAGGGATTCCTTGCCAAGAGCACAGCCCAGCGAATGTCGCAGGTTCAAACACAGCTTCTTCCATTCCTGCGAAACACGATGAATCATGAATCCACCAAGAAGCTCTACCCCGAAGATGTCGATCGCAGGGCGACAATTTTGAACAAGTGGTGGATTGCAATCCTGGAAATGCTGGATGGTCAGGCACCCCAGCCTGTCCCTGTTGTTGATCGTCCGGTTCTTTTCGATGCCGCGACACTTCTCATGACGCGACACGAATGGCGACAAGCTACATCATACTTCCTACCACTTATCAACCGATCTCCGGCTGAGCGCGTTCGAGCGCGATCTCTGACCACCTCTTCTGCCTCTTCTGTCACATCGAGCCAAGCGGCTTTCTTAGAAGAGTCAGCCGAACACAATGTCAGGACCATGTTTGTTTCCAATTTGGTCAAGCAAATGGCTTTTGTAGTTGAAAAGCTTTCGCTCCGCCATGTCCCAGTCAGTCTGGTTAACTTTGCTGGAAAGGCTTGCGCCTACGCATTTTTCTTCGCACCTGGCGTTGCAGATATCCTGATCAGACTCTGGGGACTTTCTCCTGAACTCATTCGACGAGTAGCCGACGAGCTTGGTCTTCCAAAAAAGAACAAAGGCGAGAGCGATGACATTGCTGCTTTGTTCCCTCCAACTAATGGCGTATTCGCCTGGACATCGCCAAAGGGTATGTGGGATGGTCTTAAGAAGGTTCCCATATTGCCTATGCTGGTGTCTAGAATCCCCTGGACAGGTCCCTGGGCGGCTCGCTGGAAAGGCCGAGACACAGACGTATTCTTCATCTTCTGCAAATATTTCCATATACTCTCTGAGCAATTCATGCCCCCTGGACTGCCCCTCCTCGAAAAGGCCAGGTCTCCTGCATTTGCCCTCGTTCAAGCTCAGCTTCTTTACGTTCTGGATACAACAGTTCACCGTCAGTCTCCAATGGACGGTGGCTTTACCCCTCCTGCGATGGACTCTATGTCAGGTGCTGATGCCGCAATGACTCTGCCGCTCCCTGTCAGCAACGTTATGAGAGGCATGTCCGAAAACCGATGCATCATGCTGTTGAAAGATTTCCTTTCAGATGAATCAACGGAGATCGCCGGCGCACGTCACACATTTGCAGAGACCTTTGCAACCATGATGAAGGCCGCGACCCGCAAGGTGTCGAAATACAACCACCCTGCTTGTTTCACTCTGTGCGACTTCTTGGAGGAAGTTCTCGTGCTCTATAGCGAATTTGAGGATCCTGACTGCTCGAAGAGCTATCTTGACTGGGCATTTTGGTTTGACGTTTGCCAGAAAGTCATGAGCTCTTTCAACACCATGTCTGAGATTCGAATGCTGGCCTTGGTCTACTCCATTTGGGATGCCATTTCCAAGGACCCCGTGCGCAAATTGGCTGTATGCAAGGACTGGCTGCTCACGGAGGAGACCTTTAATGAGTTCTTCAACCACTGGTGCCCGATGGTTCGGGCTTACTACCAGCGTTTACTGTGCTGGCGCATGTGCCGAGATACAGGAACGCTGGATGAAGTTGATGGGTAAGGCGCCCTCGCCTCGCTTTTGTGATGCTTGCTGACCCGGAATAGCCAAATCTTCGCTCTTGTAGCTGAACGACTTCAGACTACGTGGTCTCACTATCTGCATATAAAGCACACCGCCGAACAAGAACAGCGAATCCCCCCTTCGACTGCACCAGTGAATCCCGCGCCCGGTAAACGTTTCATGATCATTCGCCAAGAGATCAATGTTCCCCAGCCTGGACTATATATGGGTAGCTTTGATTCCTTCGCGAAACTTCCTAATAGCGAGACAAGCGTTCTGAATGGCCTGCCTCCTGACCCGTCTAGGAATGACGGCAGGAAACGATGGTCACTATTAGGAAAAGTCCTTTCTCTTGGCGGTAATACGGGTGCAGGCGCTGGCTGGGACGATGATTTCCAGACTGTCCGTCGTGAGACAGCAGAGTCTCGTTCTTCTGGTGCCGCCCAAACGACTAGGAACCCTAATGTTAATCATAGCAAGGGCCGACCATCTGAAGATGACTCCTTGTATTCTCAGCCAACCTACGAGGAGCCGAAATATGTATTCAAGTTTATTCTTGCTTGGCAACAGCAGGCAGCACCTCTTCGAGATCGTTTCCTGACTCGCCCTCGACTTCCCGGCCCAGCACAGACTCGTATTAGTGGACCTTTACGAGTCAACGGCTTTACTGTGCCAGCTGGATATGCAGCGCCAACACGCAAGTTCTCTGGCAGCCCCCAGCAAGGGCTCATCGATAATGCTAGGAACGCAAATTCACTGAGCCCAACTGATGAGCAAAATGGGTCTCCAAGTTGGAAGCTTGAGGTCACGCTTCCGAGTTTGAGTGACGAATTCCCTCAAACGCCCAACATCAAAGCCAGCCCCTCACCTTCACCATTGCCGTCACCGGCACTCTCGCCGAACTCAAACATGGGCTCTTTCACCGATGCTGTGGTGGATCCTGTTAAGCCAACTGGCCTGTACGTCAAGAATTCCGTCTATACTGGACGCTCGCTCGCCGAGTGGGCGCAGATTGTTTTTGAGTGCAACAACTTTGTTGAGCGTCGTCGTGACGAAGGAATGGAAAACCTCGGCGACGTTGAGATACCTATCCTTGGAGTGGAGGGCTTCCGCAAGGTCGGCGGCTAGAGGCTGTGACACCTGAGGCAAGCTCATTTTCCAAGTACTCTTCACATTGTGCAATACGTTCTTTCACACCCACAATTCCCTTGCCTTATTGCATGCGTTCACTATGAGCATGGTCATATTTGCTTTCGCACAAACATACATCACTGAGGTGATTTCACGGCTTCTTTGCATACAACCGGCCCCAGGGGTTTAGACGTGGGATATGAGGGACCTGGTATGGATTCAGGTCACTCTGAGTGAACTTCTCATTTGTCGGAGATTTTCAACGATACTTGTATATGGCATTCAATTTTATGGCGTTATCGAGCAACACCGGTCTGTTTTTCTTCTTTTTGTTACATATATCATATACTAGCCTGCCATAGGGGCACACGTTGGGACAGGTCTTTGTTGGTCAAGGGGATAGGTGATCACGGATGGAGTAGGACTGCATGCAATTCAAAGTTCATAGCCATCGTGGCTACAGCATAGGTTCTGAGCGATGGACCACTGAGCGTGATCTCTTGTGTATATACCAAATTGGTTGAGGCTGAGGTTGAATACAGAAGCTGCGTCTTCTGCTTTGGAGCATTATAATGATAATGGCTTTAATGACATTGCGTGTCTTCGAGCGCAGTTATAAACAATAATTGTAACAATTCGCGATCTGTATTGTGCTATTCTTCTATCGTTGTCATACTTCATTCGTAACTCACTCCCAGCCGGCCATTAGCTCTGCTTTCATCTCAGCAACCTGTGGCTTGAGCGCCTCATATCTCTTGAGAGCATCATCCCTCAGGTAGTCCTCACGCCTGGTATAATAGCCCTCGAACGATGGCTTCCCATCGTTGACAGCTACCCAACTCTGACGACTCTGAGTGTAAATGTGAACGTCCGGCTGAATATCCCACGGCCTGTCCAAGGTCCCAACACGAACATATGGCAGATGAGGCCCAGCATCTGCGTAGTAATTCCACAGACCAGTGTGGCACACAGGACATTCAACAAGTGTCTGTCCCACGCCAGATGCTGTAGGAAGACACACAGACAATGGTCTGGCTTCGGGGAGAGGCTCACGTGTAGTTGACTCAGCGGATGTAAGCCGTGCAAAGGCGGGCTGAACAGCAGCGGGGATAGGGTCTGGGTTGGAAGAAGAAGCAACGATAGTAGGGGGTGCTGAAGGGAGAAGAGCCAAGGCGGTGGACTCTATGACAGCATTGAGGGCGCAAATAGAGCCTGTCTGACGCTGGCAGGTAGTACAGTAACAACAATGAACTATGAGGGGATGAAGAGTAAGCTGGTAGCGGATAAGACCGCAAGCGCAGCCGCCGGTGAGGGGAAGAATGTCTTTGCGTTGGGAGTAGTGAGCCATGGTGCTGGTGTTGAAGAAGTGAAAAGGTGAGAGAGGAGACAGAGAGGCCTATAAGGGCTTATAAAGGAGAAGGACAGATCCAGGGCTCAGTGACTGGCCAATAGTAGAATTATTAACGAAAAGACACAATATTCGTGTGGCATTGTCCTCGTTTTAATTCACTCTTCCTATGACTAAGACCATGTCGAACGAAAGCGGGGTGATGGGAGCTGGCCAGTGAGAGTGAACGGGACGGCCTAATTAGGAAATTTACGAAGGGACTGGAAAGAAAACCCAGGACCTTAACGGTAAGTGATGAAAATATCTCGGTAAATCTAGCCTAAGCTTAGGGAATCTTTGCCAAGTTTATTTTGACACTCCATATCAAGTTCGGTGTTTTCTTGCTCCCTAAGGCACAGTACACAGGGTTAATGGAGATGACATGGAATTTAGTCGTACAAGATAAGATACTATTCTAAGGGACCATAGGTGGTGTTGCTATAACGATACATGATGGCCAGGACCCCTTTGATATTCCTCTAACATTTTCCCAGTGGCTCTGTACTTTCCCTTCGCTGATCGGGTTCGGAACAAATCTCTAGGAATGAGCACCAGGAATCAACCCTAAATGTTGATTAGTATTGAGCATCAACCGAGAGGCTTCGAAATTCACTGCTCCCGTCATCTTCACTGTCTTCATCTTCCAGAATGGCCTTGTCATCACTGCCCATGAACGCCATCATCTCAATCTTGCAGGCTTGGTCTACGAGCATTTCCATATGGCGACTAGACAATATCAAGTCCAGTCGTTGATAGCACGCCGAGAGGATACTTGAGAACGGGCTCCGTTGAAAAGGTGCGCACCAGTAGTGAGGGTGATGCTCTCCAAATGCAAGCTTCTCGACTTCTTTAAATAGGCGATGCAATCTTGACACGCTGCCTCGATATCCAAGCTGGTCGGCGTTCAACGAGGGCATGAAGAAGGAATCTATCCCATGGTCTTGTGTCGCTTGGATGAATTTTTCGGGGATGCCGTCGGCAAGGTTCACAGCAGAGCAAGGGCCGGTATGCCAACATAAGGGGCGTTTGGCGAGAATCTTGATTGCGATCTCCTTGCCTTCTGCATAGAAGACTTGGAGCATCTTGACGCGGTGTTGAGCAATAGGATCTGACAGAATCATGATTAGATAATTGTGGCTAGATCGAAAGTCGTCCTAACTTGCCGATCAAAGGAATCAGCTTGAAAGTTTCCAAGTTGTTCAGCCGAGTATCTCTATCGATCAACAAGCTGCCGAACTCGTCGACGTGGCATTTTTCGGCGATATCCTGAAGCATCTCCTCGACTGCGCCCTGGCATCCGAGTTCCCAAGCCACGAATAGATTCTTGCTATATGCCTGCATCTTCTTACTGCGCTGGCACATGCTCTTGAGCCTTTGGTACCACGCTGTCGCCATCGGCCGCAGCGTCTTGGTCATGTCGTATTTGTTGGTCAAGACGCAGATGTCGTAGAGCTCTTGAGGCTTTAGGTCCAAAGGGGCATGGTCGAAGTTTGCATGGACGATGTCCATGAGAACAACAAAAGCTTCTGGATTATCCTCGGGAAGCCTCACTTCCCAGCGATGCAGGTTGCTGGCGGGCTTTGAGTCGCTGAAGCTGCCCCTTAGCATGGCGCGGAAGACCTTGGAGGCCCGGCAGAGCGCGTTAGAGTCAACGTGGAGGACTTTAGACGATGAAGCGGAACCGACAGTCAGCCAGAGATCTCCGTTGTCATCGAACACGATGGTATCAGGCGATGACATGGCGAGCTTCGCGTGCGTATTTGGAGCGTGCTAACAGAAGACTTGAAGAGAGTGAAGATGAGGGGGTTGAGGAAGAAAGAGCAAAACAAAACAAAACAGAGGCTAGAGAAGCAGTGTACGTAAGGCTTTCAGTTTCACTGGAGCAACGTTCACAATGAAAATCGGCAGCTGGCAGTGTCAGAGGCAGTGTCAAGGCATTTGACAGTTGCCTTTGGGCATTGGTGAACTGACTACCTTAAGGAGGCGACATGCAATTATGCTTGTCTTGTTCTCACACATATATGCAAGTGGAATAGGACCAAATGGGTTATTTAGAATGACTTTGGCTCACTCTGGCACAAACTTGGTATGCATCCACCCTCTCTGATATTCTACAGCTCATACTTGGCTGGATCTGGTTGCTAATGTCAACATGGAGAAATCTTCCCTTGAGATTAATAATAATGGTAAACATCCAGTAGTACCTAAGCTCTCCTTGTGTTCATCCTACATTAATATGAGGAGAAGATGCTTGTCAAATAAGACACACACGCACACACACGATGTGATTCGCCAATCACCAATCGAAATATCAAACACTGCCCGTTCACCTGTCAACTCATTCCTCATCCTCCTCATCTTCATCCAAGGCCCCTGGAATCATTCTAACCTTGGCAGCTTGGATTTTCAAAGCCCGAAGATGGCTCAAGTAGAGGGGATCGGCTGCCCTTCGAAGTTGTTGCCTAACCTCCTCGACCGTTTCGAGTACGGCAGGGCACCGTCCACACAAGTCAATGTGGTCAGCCACGAGACTAATCTTGTGCTCAAGGGTCTTCAGATCTAGATCCGAGGACCGGAATACGTCGAGGCTGCCCCCAAAATGGAAAAGGTCGAGTATTCCTTCTTCGCCAGCCTTGCTTAGCATCTTGCCCAGCATCAGACACATCTCGTCTCGGCTATGAGAAGCGCCACACATACGTCCTTTGACAGAGCTATAGAGGACTTGTTCGCCTAGCTTCTGGCTCTTATACCAGCAAGTTTCTAGGGCGAGCTCGCGGTGTTCTGTGATGCAGTCTGTGAAGGAGTTAGCGAGGCTCAAGAGAAGAAACATGTTTGTACTTACCAAGAATAGGAATTCGTTGGAGTCCTTCAAAGTCGCAAAGCCGCTCCTTGTTCGCTCCGATAACGAGCTGATCGTTCCAATCCAACGAGCAGTTGAGCACGACGTGTCCCATCATCTCGCTGAGCTCCTCCGAGAAACCCAATTCCCATGCAACATATGCCTTCTTGAAAAACAGCCCATAGTCGTCAGTGGAGGTACCCAAGGCCTTGAACCAGCGCTCAGCCACAGGTCGTAGGACCTGTGTCATCTCATACTTGCTGGTGAGAATGCAAGCACCGTACAGCTTCTTGAGTGATACCTTGGCGGGCACCTTCTCGAAACGTGCATGAATCAAATTCATAAGGACAGTGAAAGGGACAGGATTGTCATCCGGTAGCTCGATAGTCCAATCGTCGCCATCTTCTGTGTCTTTCTGGTTAAGGGAAACAATCTCCTTGAGTCTAGGAGAAACGCGGCCGAGGGCTCGGGAATCAACGAGCATAAGCCGTCCTGGGTTCTGTCCCACCTTTAGGTAGAGATCTCCGCTCTTATCAAAGCAAACTAAAGGCTTTCCACTCTCATTAGAAAAGCTCTCGCTGGTTTCTGTAGATACAGAATAATCGTTGAGAGTATGGGCATGGGTTTCAGGATCAGTGTCAATGCCTGTGACTTCCAACTCGACACTTTCAATTTCAGCGGTTCCAGCCTGGGTGGCCATTTCCTTGGTGACATAAGGTTCTGGGGTGAGATATTGGGTTTGGAATCCATTGACGTCGTCGTCGAATTCATCGCAAAATTCGAACTCCTCGCCACTATCGAAAAACTCGAAATCATCAACACCGGCCTCAGCCAAGCCGGACTCACGAGTGGTGGGCGCTGTAACGAAGATCTGAGGGATAGTGACCTCGTGAAGAGAAGGTGGGTTGGTAGTATGGTCATCCATAGTGTTGTCGGTCGTTGGGGGCTCACTAGGAGACTGGTCTGTGACAGACTCATCTTCAGTGCCAAGAACAAAAGTATAGTCGGGAGTAGTAGGCTCTACAGTGCCGTGTTGGATGTTGGTCTCGGTAGAGGAGGTTTGGATGTCAAATAATGAAGTGTCCTGAACTTCAGTTTCAACCTTGGGAGTCTCAAACTTGGGTGTAATGGGCTGAATGGAAGACTGGGACCCAGTGTCTGGGCTTGGTGGACTGCTGGTCACAGTGCTGTATACAGACTTGCCCCCGTTAATGAAATCCATAAAAGAGCTGCGGGTTGGGATCGACCCGCAAAACTTTGCTTGGAGTTCGAGGTTCATCTTGACGGAGTGGAAGTAGAGTTGTACTTTGGAAGCTATAGGTAGATGAGAAAGAAGCGCAAGATGAATGTATAAGGGGGAAATAAGAGTCGATGAGATGCGATGTGAGTGTGTGGTTGTTGTGGTTGTGGAAGAAAGAAAAGTGAGGGGAGAAGAAACACAGGAGGAGAGAATGTTAAAGGCGAGGCTGCTGTGCACCCAAGAAGCTTTCAGTGGCAGCCGGTTGACAGTGGCAGTGACGTAACAGTAACATTAGAGACAATCAGTCGAACAATAAGTGCTAGTAACAAATGCAATTAATTGGCAGTGTCTTGCAGGGATCAATGTTCATTAACCAGGCGCTTTTGTGTTTTGAGCCTTTGTGTTGTTGGTGAACGAACGATAGGGCTCCTGCCATCACACGCAAACTCAAGTTCATCCCAATCGTTGGTTGATGAATTAAAGGTGATCTCATACTTGGAAAACAATACACATATAGAACCGCCATAGTACCTCAATATAATTTTATAATAGAAAGTGCTAGGGTCTAAAAATTGGATATATTTGACTAAATATCTATTGCTATTTTACATCCCCGGTTGTATCTTAGCAGTCTGTGTATGAATACTTTCCCGCTGTTTGCCAGTCAAGACCCTCGGCTTACGCTTCGCAAGTCTCCTCAGCAAGTATTGTTATATCGAGCCAAAAGTTCGGGGAACCCCTTACTATAGCAAGGTCTTCCTACGGTATATGACTGACTAACAAGTTTTTCACTAGAAGTAGTAGTTGCACAACCTGCTCGACGATATATCTCGGAACTGCCTAAATGCAAACAGAGGCTGTCGCCCGACTTGGAGAGCCGGCAAGGGTTCGATCGGCAAACTAGTGGCACTGGAACTTATGGTATTTGATGAGATGGCGGGAATATTTGGCAATGGGGTCTATGAAACGCTGGCAAAAGAAGTTTCATCAAGGAGTATGGTTCTCGTCAAGCATTGGAAACATACACACACCGTCTAAGGCTTCTCCGTTCCCGTCGACCAAGCATCTGGCATCATTGTGACTAATTCTGGGACAACGTTGCCTTTATCTTGGTTAGTTCGTCCTAAAACACCTTGTCCCCAGGCGACAAGCATCTTTTTTTTTGTAGTTGGCGCTTCCATGATCCCGGTGAACCTGTATCTATCTAGGGATGGAACCATCACTATGCCATCGGACGCGATGTTGACAGGATTCCGTGTCTGTTGGTCTGTTGGTTAGCTGGCAGAGTTGGTACGATTACCGCATGTCATTAATTACTTAACTGCAGATGGATTCCGTGAGCTATTGTCTGTGAGCAGGGCAAAATAATTCGTTTTCATCTTCAAGTCATGAAGCTTTCCAATATGTCCCTCCTAGAGCTTGCAGTTACGAACTAAGCCCTTAACATCTTGCGGAGAACATAAGATTGTGTGCAAAGGATACTGCCGGGACCGAAGACTATACCGTCGCGAATCTGCCACACTCGGCATTATGTTTCTAGCAGTCGGTTGCGTCCAAGAGATGAAGCTTCGCCGGGGCCATGTCCATGAAATATCTCTGCTTCTTCGCCTATGAACCTTTAATTATAAGAGACGTCAGTTTCAAGTTTGAAAAGTCATAGAACTTTCAAGGATGTGACTACATTCAAGTAATCCAGTATCTCAAGTGAGAATATCTCTCGACCAAAGATGGTGATAGCTTCAACAGTGAAAGAGACAATGCTAGAGCTTCCCCGCACGTGATGCTCGTATTCCCTGTTGTGTATCCACCCTTCCTTCAGCCCTGTATGGCCCGCTAATCCCTTTCCGACGACGACAGCTTCGAAAGGATTACCCGTTTCAACTCTGACTATCCATCAACGATAACGGGGCCTGTGACTCTCTGGCCATACCTAGTTACACCATAACGCTATCCGTGCGTCCTGTCGCTTCTTGAATAATGCCCAACACGGGAAAGCCAAGCAAAGATTGCCATCTTTGTCGATCACGACGTGTCAAGGTCGGTTCAACCCTTGAGCCACTTATTCTGTGCTTACGCGGTTATGTCATAAGAGAGACGCTCGAGCATATCAACCCATTACATATCCAATTGCTGACGACATCAACAGTGTGATCTTGGCAGACCATCCTGTCAAAGATGCATCAAATATGGGACTGAATGCCCGGGATATCGGGACGAACAGGAGCTTGTCTTTCGCAATGCTAACCCAACCACCATCAAAAAGGGGAAGAAGAGGACTCAGCAAAATGCTACGGCTCAGACTCGTGGGGAGTCTGTCATGTCTTTTGGCTCATCTTCCTCCTCCTCTTCGTCGAATGGAGATGCTGCCACGCCATCAGTCACTGAAGAAGTTGATCGTGAATTCAGCCCCGTCTCGCCCACAATAGTCGACCTTGTCGAATTCACCAGAACTGGAAGGGCTCTCATCCTGCCACAATCCCTTAATGAGCATTGGACCGCCCATTCCATCCCGATCCTTCTCAATGTCTACTATACTCTGGATTTCCTCCATGACACATACAAAAAGAGCGGTCCTCAAGGGCCTCTTCTTTGGGCCACTCATCTCTTTGCCCGCACATACATCACCAACCTGCGATATCCCACCGCCATCGACAACGGATCTGTCGAGCAGACTGACAAGGAACTTGGCACTTACCTTGGTAAAACCCTCAGCTCTGTTGGCGAAGCACTCAAAACACCAAAGGGCGCAATGAGAGACGATGTTCTCGCGACAGTATGGATTCTGACGAACTATGAAGTGAGTAACATGGCTTCTTCCCACCGTCCTTATACTCATGTTTTGATAGCTTCTTATGGGCTCCATCAACCGCATATCACCCTTGAACCCATGGCATCTCCATACCAATGGGCTATACAGTATTCTTCAGCAAAGAGGAACGGCTTCTTTGCAAAGGCCGGGATCGAGAATGGGTTTCTGGCCTGCTTACAACATGGTGGTATGTCACTTCGATCTGAATTCTCACTCCCAACTAACAAGCTATTAGCAAGTGCGATGTCTCCTGACAAGCCTTGAGTGTCCGCCTGAGTCCCAGGAATGGTTTGACGCCATCAGACAAACCCTTCATCCAGGAGAAGGATTGGCTGTTGAAGTCGGCGATTATATCTGCAAGATGGCACATGTTCAAAAGCGTATGCTCGATATCATTCGAGCTCGAGACTTTGACACCGCTGCCCTCCAGTACTACGACTTAGTTGGTATTGTTTTCAAAGCCGAAGACCATTTCACGACTTTCGACGCAGAGTACCATTACATCGATGAGGTTTTCAACCCCTATCTACGAAACATGCTCAACTCGGCGCGAGTAAAAGGATACCATGTCATTTTGACCTACGCAAACTTTTTGACTCACCATCCGAATGCCCCTATTCCCCTGCAAGAGCTCAAGGTGCTACGCTCGCATTGCGTATACCGCGTTCGAGACAGCGCAAAACTTGTCATGGAGGCGGTAAATCGGCATCTCGACCCGGCATCTTTCCGCAACAACCCATCACCGAGGACAGTGTTTGACGCGTTGAAACTGATATGGCCTCTGACGGCAGTCTACCTCGTACCATCAACGCTCAATGAGCAGAGCGAAGCCGCAGGTGAATCGTTACAGTTCATCGGCCGCGAGCTTGGAGTGAGACAGGGTCTCAAGGTTAACAAGGGGGAGTCTACGCTGCCCCCGGAAGCAGAGGCACCTTCACAGCTGGCTGAGGATGCGGCCTTTGATCCACTTCCAACTAGTAGAGGATTAATGTAATGAACAGAGCCTGGTTACGACGAACTATTCCAACAGGTGAACGCTGATCATGTTCTTGGATGTTCTTTCGACATGAGAAGAATGTATCTGTTGCGAGATATCTTTGGCCCCCTTCCAAAGCCTCACTTGATAATCAATTTCAGGGGCTCCTTGTCCGGAACAACTCCGGTGTCCTACCAAGAAAGTCCCACAAGAACACAGACGGCTTCAAATCTCAGATCCGCTCCGGGTCAGTGGACCTGCTTAGAACTCCGAGACCCGCTCCGTGACACCCAAAAGTTCGGTGTGAGATTCTGACGTTGCTGAGATACCTCCGCTGGAGATCCAACCTCTCAGGCGGCGGTACGAGATGCGAGAGATGATACTGTGGCAAGAGCGAGGCCACGCTTAGGTTTCGGTCCTGCGTGTCAGCGTGCAAACTAAGCGACACTTCATGGATCTCCGTGATATCCAATACCATCTTCACGAATGCGATTCTCTACCTAGTCACAATTGTGGCGTCGTCTGTGGAGGGAGCTGTTAATCCCGGTTAAGCGAGGTGTGGCGGTGCGGTATGTCACTGCAGCAAGACGAAGAGGATTCTGTTTTGGAAGCGCAGGACCGAAAGGGAGGGACGGAGGTTTCCAAAAGGCCATGCTCAAAAACATGCGACTTGACCGGCTTGTTTTTTGGTCTAAAGATAACGTTGTACGAGAAGAGAGCATGATCAGCAAGGACAGCACGAGTCTGGCGGGAGGCGGCAGTGGATGGGCGATCTAGCGATCCAGTTACAGCCCGCTGTTTTATTTTGATGCGGCTCGTGTTGAAGCAGCTAATTCTCGAAATGGAAACACTGCAGATTTTAAGTTGATGCTTGTGGTTTACGCTTTCCGAGGAACCTAAGGTTTCTGGGTGTCGGTACAGGCGTGACGTGCTATAATTATAGTGATTAACGTATCTTGTTTCCCGACCTAGTGTAGCATACTGTGCATATAGAGGGGTTAACACCAGAACACACAGTGTGACTGAATGTCCCAATAATAAAACGGATGGATTGACATCCGAGCCAACCACCATCTTTCATATCATGATCCAGATCGCGATCGAACACAAGACAAGCGCAACCAACATTATACAATCCCTGCATCCTCTGCATTAGTTTGTTTTGGGTTGCTATTTGCATCTCTCTCCTCCTCTTACCGAGTCTTACCCCGGATTCCACGACCGTTGCGTTGCGTTACTGCACGAAAAAGAAGCCCTCGCAAGCCTCGGAATGAGCAAGCAGATGATGCTTCTGCATTGCATGACAGTATCAGTGAATCGGATCGTCTAGTTAAAACATCAACACACGGTCGGGTCCGTAGATCACACAATCCGAAACTGAACACTGAACACAAAAAAAAAAAAAAAATCAAGGCCACACCCCCGGGAGCATGTGAAGTCATCGCCACGTCTCTGTGACCCAATCATCACACAGTCGATGCCAAGACCCGTGATGAATCTGGTAATGAACGACACTGCAACCGAACCCGAAATGCCAGCTCGCAAGTTTCTGGGGGAGCAATAATATCAACAGGAAATGAAAGGCCCGTTTACTCGCCATGTTTGTGGCTCGTGTGCGGGTAAGCTTGTGCGCTTGCAATTGCAATGTTGGTGTGTAAATGCTCACTCCTGCATTTTGCTTGGCTCGTCTCGTTAACGACGGAGGCGTTTCCCTTGCTGGCCTTGCATTCGCTATATCCGGTTGGATATGCTAAGATGAGGATGAGGTGACGCTCATGTTTGAAATGTGCTTCTATGTACTCCTGCTGCTCAATTGACCTGCCTGGTGCCTAGGTACAATTTACAGCACATGTTGGTACATTGCTAATCGCTATTATTCCCCGATGTCTGGATTGGCTGGCTACCTGGAATGTAGCTGCACCATCTGCGTCCCCATTCCCACGCGCGCCTTGCACCCGCTACAGGCTGTGTTTCGCCTTGCCCACGCCTGGGTATCTCAATGCCTATCGAAACCAAATCCAGACAAAGTTGTCGGGAAAATCGATGATGTAGTGGGCCAGGGGCTGAGAAACAACGGGGTGCTCCGCTGTCTGGGGCTGTCTCTTGTTCTGTCAATCAATAATCGACATGATTTACACAACGGCCTTCATCTGGTCCCCAAGTGGAGAGCCCAAGCTTGTTGTTCCTCAGCTCGAGGCGTCGATCATTGTTGTATTAGTTAATTAGAGCTTTCTGAATCTCTCAAAAGACCACGCCGGCTCCCCCTTGCGAACTCTCTGGGTCTCCTGCTATCATTCCCTCTCTTTCAGCACCTCAGGGCCCTTTTCCTTGCGATCAATTGTGTATTTTTCCATTGAAGACCTGCCTCTCATCTTCTGTCATATCAAAACTCGCTTGCAGGACATGATCCCTACAGAGTGGTATCGCTTTAAGGTGGCTACATCATAGTACTCGCCGATCCGAGCCACCCAGAGACGCCCAAGTCCCTTGGTTGCCAGTTATCGCCACAAGCCATCCATCATCCAATCTGTATAAGCAAGCAGGGAAGCGAGTACATGGTCACGATGTCAATGGTTAAATCCCCTCCCCCGTCCCATTCGGGATTTCTAGCTCCAGTCCGGCCTCGTTTTAACTCCCAACGCACCTCGGATCGCCTGCGTGAGGCTCAGACTTTTGTAACACCACCATTTAAAATGGGAGGCGCTATTAAAAAAGGCAGAAGATCCGTCTTTAAAGAAGTTGGACTAGAACACGATTTGGATTATCCCACTTCTGCATCAGCACCTTCACTGTTGTCAGGCGAGCAACTTGACACCCATGACAACGACAAACACTTGAGTGATAGCTCTGATATTTTTGAATCGTCCAGCAATAAGCGACAACTCGAACAAGACGACGACCACAGTCAGAATAAAAACGACCGCCAACGCCCTCGACAGTTATCACTTTCATCGCCCAAGACTTGGTACACCATATTATCAAACCCCAAAGGCCGACCCAGAATCAAGAGCACTTCGGGTGTGTCCCCAGGCGTCTCGGGCCTGCAGCGCTTCACTATGTTAGCGCTCCTCATTGCCATTATACTTCCGGCGTTCAGTTGGCGAAATGGCCATTCATTTTCAGACATCAATGGCGCCAGTGCTGGTGTTATTCAGAAACGCGAGATCAGCCCTACCAAGGTTTGCACACGATGGGGTCTTCAAGCTGCCCAGTTGAATGGAACGCTCTACTTATACGGCGGCCGTTCAAGATCAAAGGCCGACCAAGTCGAAGACACATGGAACAACAATTTTCTAACACTGGACCTCACTAAGGACTGGGATATAGGCTCGCCCGCTCTCAAAGGTCTCGAGAAACAGGACGGTCCTCCCGAGGTCTCTATGGGCTATTTGTGGCATGATTACAATAATCTGTATCTTTATGGCGGCCAGTTCTCCGATACACCCTATGTTGATCCCGAGCCCGAGTCTGTCTGGCGTTATTCCATCAAGGATGAAGAATGGACCGAATTTAAGAACCCCAAAACCTCGTCCGGCAACGAATCAGAGCCAGGGAATCGGTCAGTTCACCGTGCTGCTGAAGGAGCAGGCCTGTCTGTACCTGAGCTCGGCCTAAGCTGGTACTTTGGTGGCCATCTCGACTGGGCCACCACCCCAGGCTGGTCGCGCAGTGTTGATCGTGTATATCTCAAGAGTCTTCTTGAATTCACACACCCAGGCTATGTTAACACCGGCGTCGATAGCCTCTCTGACGGCACAGGCGCAGGTGAAAGTGGAGCCTATCGCAACATCACGAAAGCAGGTATCCAGACCGGTAACTTCACTGAGAGGGCAGATGGTGTCTTGGTGTTTGTGCCAGGCTGGGGCGAGCAAGGTGTTCTGATCGGTCTTGCTGGCGGTACCAACGAAACATTTACTGAGGATCTCGGCACATTGAACGTATACGACATTGCCAATTCCGAATGGTTCCATCAAGCAACGTCCGGAGATACACCCAGTGTTCGTGTTAATCCTTGTGCCGTCATCGCTAGCGCGCCGGATGCGTCAAGTTTCCAGATTTACATGTTTGGTGGACAAAATCTTCCTTTTGTAAGTTGTGACAAGGTATAAGACATACCCAAATACTAACATGGTTTCTCAGGGAAACCAAACGCAGTACGATGACATGTACATCCTGACCATTCCCTCTTTCACGTGGATCAAAGTCGACCAAAACGACGACAACAGACCCGCTGCCCGAGCTGGCCATTCATGCGCCATGTATGATGGCCAAATGGTGGTTGTTGGTGGAGTAGGAGAGGACATCGGATGTGATCCGGGCATATACGTATTCGATGCAACCTCACTCAAGTGGAAGGACCATTTCAAGGCTGGCAATCACGATTCGGACCATCATCCCGATAACTTCGTTCTCGCTGGGTCCCATGGATACGAGGTCCCAGACGCCGTACGCAAGGTCGTGGGTGGGGACAAAGACGGCAGCGCTACTGTTACCACCCCCGCTGTGGGGCCGGCCACCGGTGGCCCGTTCTTGACGGGCAAGCCTCCGGTTTTCACAGTTACCTCCGGACCGACAGCGACAGTACGGGTCGGCCAGACCGGTACTGCAGCCGCCTCTCCGGATGGAGGAGAAGACGATGGCGGAGTTAATGGCGGTCTCGTGGCTGCAGGTGTAATCGCTGGCATCTTTGGTGCCCTCGCCTGTTATCTTGGCTTCTGTGCCTGGCTCTATCGCCGGCAAGTCAACGCCTACAGACAGCACCTCGCAGTATCAAACCGCTACTCCGTTGCGTCCAACTCTCTCCTCAACCCTTCAGCCCTTGCTACTGCTGGTACTACCCGCCCCAAGCGTGCTATCTCCCAGCGCAGCCTCTTTGGCTGGGTTGGCCCTAGCCGCGATCAGGGATACACCGCGGAGCCCAAATGGAGCCCCGAGGATGAAGATGATACCACGCCAGGCGCTCCCGGGTCCAGCAGCGGGTCTGGAGGTGCCAAGCGCAGTGAGGACACGAGACCTGGAACGAGTCATAGCGGAGGCTCCACTGAAGGGCTCCTCGAAGGCCAGGAACCGAGTTTCTTCAGCGTCGTCATGGGTCCTCGCCGGGCGTTGCGAGTTGTCAACAATGCAGAGTAAAGCGCACATGTATGATGAGAGGCGTTGTTGGGTAAAGGAAAGGATGTGATTTAATGGTTTTTTTTGAAATACGAGATGAGTTGGACTGATGTATGAATAACTGATGGTCTTGTAATACCGGCACAGTTGCATGCGCTGATACCCCATGTTTCTTAATGTCCTGGGAAGGGGAGTCTTTGGGCAAGAAATACGAATTAGTTTTGAATCAAAATGTTGTGAGAAAACGATAGTGTATTCATAAGATCGTATACCCTTTAGTTATTCTAGCAATTATGCTCTCTATGCGCCATTAACGCCATATATGCCTATTTCATCCGTCTCGTCGCTAAAATGCCAATCATAAAGTTTCCAAGTTAGTCGCTATCCTATACTACACGTCTCGGATCATCTCCGTGACCACTTCTTGAGTTGCTTTTCGGGTATAGTGTTGACGAATGCTTCTTGGAGGAAATGCTTCCAAACCTTGTTGGTCTTCCTTCTCTTGTTCTTCCCTTTCTTGCCCCTGGTAGCGGTGAAGTCCAAATCAGAGTCACCCTCTTCAGGTTCTGGAAGTTCAGTGTCGCCGTTGTCGTCTGATTCTGAGTCTGACTCGTCTTCAAAATCCTCATTGTACTCCTCAGCTGCTTTTCCCTTGCCCTTCTTCGTCTTCCTCTTAGCGATTCTAGACGCTAGCCTGAGGTAGCTTCGAACTGTCAAGTCGGGCAGCTTGAAGATCTTGTCAGTAAAAGTACTGTATTCAACCTCGTATCTGAACTTCTTTGGCTGCGGTTTATCGTGGTTGGGTACTTCATCACTGAAATCGCCGTCACGCCACTTGCTTGTTTCAGACAAGTCGGTAAGATCATTGTTGATATAGGTGAGGTTGGCAAAGTATTGTGTGTATCCCATGAAGGTGAATGTCTGGCGAGAGTATGCAGGGCCCGGGGGTGATCCCTTTGGGGGAGCTGGTGGGATCACGAGTTCGGGGTTCTTGGGCTTCTTCTTGCCCTTTCTTCCCTTCCTGCCCTTCTTGCCTTTCCTGCCCTTCTTCCTTCGCTCAGCTTCGAGGTCTCTCTTGAGTTCCTGGTGGGCTTCCTCATCCTCAGAGAAGTCGGGAAGCTCTTCGGGAACCTTTGAGTTGACGTCGAATGAGTCAGTCCAGACTGGCGCATCCTCTAAGCCGGTGATATTGTACTCGATTATGCGAATAGTCGGGAAGTAATTGGGGACGACGCTGGGGCTAACAAGAGACACCTGATATCGTTCTCCATACTTGCCTCCAATCTTGCCGTGACCCTTCTTCTTTTTGCCCTTCTTCCCCTTCTTCTTCTTCTTTCTATTTCTCAACTCGTCGACATCTTCATCTTGCGTTTCAACTTCATCCTCGGCGTCTAGATCTAGATCTTCTTCTAATGCCTTTGCAGCTGAGCCTGGCAAGTTAGACCAGGACTTTCTGAGGTCTATCAAGTAATCGCTCTTTGACTCGACGGAAAAGCCGTCATCCATGGGTTCTCGGGTAGTCCCTGCCTTGTCATAGAGGCTCAGGTCAATGTCCTTGGTGTCCTGAAATAGGAAGTGGTCAATGTTCATATGGCCGTAAAGGGAGCCAGTAACAACATCGCGGAACTGCTTCAGCCAGAGTGTGTATTTTTGCCAGCAAGTTTCGTCCCAATTCTGCTTGTTCTTAGTCCGGGCGGGAGGAACATGGCCGATCAGGATAGCCTTCATTCCACGCTCACGTAATCGCTGGAGTTGAACACTCAACCACTCCATATGCTTGAAACCAGGCTCCGATGGGATTGCGCATCCGTCGACGCCAGCATTTCGATCAAAGAAGTACATGGTGTTGAGGCTGATGACGGACAGTTGACTGGGAATAACCTCAACCTCGAACCATCCACCAAATCCGAAGGAGTGCCGCTGTTCCTCGGGGATGAAGCGATGCCATATGCTGCTGTAAGCCTGCAGCCACTTGTTTGGTCCGGGATAGAAAATGTTGTGCGGCAGAAAATCGTTGTTGCCAAAAGTTGGGATAACAGGGACGGTAAGGGCTCCGTCATCAGAAAATGTCTTGACAATCTTTCTGGCGACCTTTCGATTCATATCCAAAACATGGCTCGAGCTTCGTGGCAGCTTCTCGTCGCTATCGTGGCGCGCCGTGTCACCCGTCCATACAACAAAGTCGATATCATCCTTGACGTTCTTCCGTACCCATTCCAACGTCGCGTCGACGAGGTCCACGGGAGAGTCGCAATCGGTAGTTTCGGCGCCATATAGACCTGCAGGGCCCTTCCCGCGGTGGCATGCGACGCCCTGGGCTGTTGATGAATGGGCTTTGTAGAATTCGTCAGGGTGAAAATCTGGAGTTGTGGTTGTTAGTGGGCTGCTTTGGATGCAACGCTGAGTTATCATATTTTCATCCGATGTAGATGCAGGAACATGGGACCGGTTTCACGTGTGATATTGCGTACCTGTTATATGCAAGAATTTGCCATTCAGTTTGCGACCCGATTGTCGGGTATGCGGTGTCTCTATAGAATCGCGTGTCCCTGTAATTGCATCAGGAACTTTTTGGCCAGCCTCGAAAATTGGTGAAGGAGAGACGCTAGGGAGTAGTAAGGCGGCTGCCACGAGCAGTCGGGCGCCTGAGAGTGGCATTTTGTTCGTTTTAGGTTGTACTCTCTATTTGATATGTATTTCGTTTATGTTCGATGTTGCAGTCGAATTTTGGTGATAGCCAGGGGAAGAAGTGATGCTGAGGTAAGATATAAGGTCCAGGTACGAAATTGAAGGTGTGAGGTCATTCCAGACTCAATCTTGGTAGCAGCTGGAGCTTTCGAGGGGTCAGATCCTGTTCAAGCCACAAAGACACGCTCTGATTCTGGCTGACGCGTTAGTGATGGAAGAACAAAGGAAGATAATATCTCTATAGGATACTTGATACAAAGTAACAAATGATGATGGAGAAGAAAAGGGCGTTAATGGACTAATTTCCACAGAACCAGCCTACCTGAGCTATGATCAATCAATACCGTCGATGAGGATCCACTGCTCGGTGTAGAGTGCCAAGACTGCCCTGGCTGATGGCATCGAAGGGGAAAGCATTGAGTTTAAAATACTCGAGTCCTATGAGTCGAAATAGTGACAAAATTAATGAACAGTACCTATTCCTATCTTCTTCGGTGGATGCCCCTCCCCCACGTTGTCGTGTGCTCACGCTGAGACGCCTGGTGATCCATTGTTGAAGTTGAGGAAGACGGTAAGATCGGCCAATCTTGAGCGGCGCGGGCTACACGTGTACTAGAGCAAATGGTGCAAATGGACGAGGAGAATGGGCATGAAAGAGACAGAATAAGACACTGACACGCGATACTTGAATTTAATCAGTTATGCCTACTAAATTACTATTCCAATATTGCGCCTTTGTATATTAGACGTCGCTTGTCCACTAGGTGGTACCTATGCTCTTCATCTACAAGTATATCTACCTAGGTACTTCACCACAATCAAAATCATTTGCTCTCATATTCACAGGGTCCAGCAGTTACAAAAAACATGATTCAGGCACATACGTAATGGGCTTTGGCCTATGCCATCAGGGTCCCCCTTCTGTAAATCCTCCTCATAACAGTGGATACCTGCATTTGACTGGTCCGAAGCAACGTTCCCAATAACTCAAGTCGACTTGTTCAATTCAAGCCCGACCCCCTGACTTGCAAGTCGGGGAAAAAAGCCACAAGTCAAGTCTACCTAGGTCTTGACTTGCAAGTCAGCAAGTCAGTAGGTAAAATTAGTAATAGATAGGTACCTTTTACCTTTTTCTTTTAAGGAATTCCTTAAGACCTAGGGTAGGTCTTCTTATCTTATCTTAGCTTATTAGTTAGCAGAAAAAAAGCTCCCTGCGGTGCCACTAAGCCTAATTAGGTCTAGATCAGGGATCTGCAAGTCGACTTGTTCAATTCAATTCTAATTGGCTGACTTGTAGCCAATCCAAGCCCGACCCCCCCCCCAAGTCAAGCCAATCAAAAAGTCGGCTTGAGTTGAGTTGTTGGGAACGTTGGTCCGAAGAGTCTCATATGTGGAACCTCATAAACGCCCTCGTGAACATTCTATCACATTCGCTTTCATAGGGATGCATACACAGAGGTTATCAAGTGTTTATTGTGATTTGTTACACCTATAGAACATCTATGCTTCATCTAGTATCGGCCTGCTTCTGACTTCCCTCGATAATAACCCTCGTGATGATGAGTCTATCGGCTTACTGGCTATCCTCTGCCTGGAGCGTGCTTGTTTTGTCCAACACAACAAGGAAGCACGACACAGAAGAAACCCCGCTCGCGTGAGCATCTTCGAACCAAGTCTCATAACTACTACGTATTCGGTTCGGTCTTGGACACACTCGATATGTCGAAACACCCACGAGCTTTCTCACCCAACTCCAGGGTAGGAAATTGCTCCACTCTTGCGGATCTCGCTTAGGTAGCATCCGCCGCTAGTCCTCATGTGGGTTCATTCAAATGCAAAAATTCTGGCTCTTTTCGTTTCTCTCTTCTTCACCACGCAACATCGTCTCCTCGACGGTGCCGGTAACATCCAAAACTGGCGCCACGATCATCTCAGTCTTCCCACAGTTGGTCACCATTTGAAGGGGAGGCCGTTGCTAGACAATATCGCCGCTCGTTTGAGGGAGGCCACACGCTTTTGTGTGGTGGTTTCCTATGGTTTTTTCGTGGCTACATATCTCCATGTCCAAATTCTCGTGACGTTTTCCTTGTTGCTCAACTACGAACCACAAGTCTGGCCAACCTTTAGACACAGTTCATTATTGTGACACCTGAAGCTTGATGAAGCAAAGCTTTGAAAATATAGCCGCAAGTCTTTAAAGTGCCTCTCTGATAATCACACCTCCAAGCGGAGCGCTGGACGCCGAGTCGTGACTCGCAGTGTTGTATCTTCCATAAAACATATAGTAGTATCCGGTTCCAATATAATGAGCAGGGTATCATTGAGACCACCTTTCTCTCTTGGAAATCCGTAGCGTTACCCGCGTTGATTCGCTACTTCGAGGCAGAGAAGGTAGTAACTCCAATTGCTCGTAATAAGGCAACAGAATGTGATTTTTAGTCTGTGAAGGGACTGTGCCATAGATACGTATGCAAAGCTCGAAGATCTACTCACCTAGGGAGATAGATGACATGGTTGCTTTGGAAGAAAAGGCGCTCGCATGGCCACGGCCCTGATATGGTGTACCTCATAGTAGGCTTTGATCACAATTCTCAGCTAGGATAAATGTCTTATCGGCCTCTCGGTAACCATAATTACCATGATCACCAAGGCACTGGAGGGAGTTATGGCAAGATTGTCGGTATCAGGAGTGTGTTGACTAGCAAGACCTCGGCCGAAGAGAAGAGGGTTGCTTGCGAAAACTCGAAAGACACTAGGATCGAGCCGATGATATGGATGTGAAGGGAAGAGGTAAGAGGCAGCAATGCAAATAAAATTTTAAGAACATTTGTTTTCCGTTGGCTCTAACTTAGTCGTGGCCATAACAATCATAGACTCCAAAGTTTGCTCCCATGTTGAATTGTCCCCATATACCACATGTTTAATACTTTGGCTCGCTTAATACACTACTAAATTCCATCGTGATATTTCTAAGCAGGCGCAGTACCCTTCCAGTACTTTGTCTGGATAAAAGGCATCTTGGTCACTGTACCCTTGCGGGCCTTTCCTCGTACCACAACGTCCACCTCCGTACCGGCCTTCTGGTTGCCGCTCTTGATGTAGCCCATGGCGATATTCCTGTCAAGTGTAGGGCTGGGAACACCACTTGTGATGACACCGATCTTCTCACCGTCCTTATGAATCTCGGCACCCTCACGAGCGGGAGCTCCATCGACGAAGAGACCGATACGGCGGCGGGTGACGCCTGAGCCGCCTTTGCTCTTGGGTGTGAGTTGAGGGATGATGGTTTCGGCACCGTGGAAGCCTCCAGCCTCGCGACGGGCAGGAGGGATGATCCAGCTAAGACCAGCCTCGACGGGTGTTGTGGTATCATCGAGATCATGGCCGTACAGACACATACCAGCCTCTAGACGGAGAGAGTCACGAGCACCCAGACCAGCAAGCTGAAGGCGCTCAGGGCCAGCCTTGCTAAGAAGGGCCTGGATAGCAGGGGTCGTTGTCTCAAAAGCAGGATATTCCTTTCCGTTGAACGAAATCTCAAAGCCGTCCTCTCCAGTGTAGCCACATCGGCTGATGAGGACAGGGTGAGTCTTGCTGCCATCAGCGAGCTTAAGCTCAGCCCAGACGGCATTGCCAAAGTAGAGCTTTGAGAGATCAACGTCGCTGGCGATGACCTCGCTGAGAACCTCGGCACTCTGAGGGCCCTGGAGGGCAACGAGACCGGAGTTGTCGAGACGTGACCACTGAACATCTCCGCCGAACTTGCCAAGCTCCTCATCAAGATACTTGGTGTCCTTGTCAAGACAGGCGCCGTTGGTGACAACGTAGTAGGTATCCTCGCCAAGCCTGGTGACAACCGAATCATCGACGATACCTCCAGTACCAGGCCACAAGAATGTTGTCAACTTGCTCTGCATGACACCCTGATTTGTCCAGTCCGAGGGAGTGAGTTTCTCCAAGAAAGCAGCTGCATCCTTGCCCTTGAAAATGTGCTGCACCATGTGGCTCACATCAAAAAGCGAGGCATGCTCACGGGTAAAGTGATGCGACTGAGCAAGTGAGAGGTTCGAGTATTGAACAGGGAGCGAGTAGCCAGCAAACGGCACCAGCTTTCCTCCATTGGCAACATGGAAGTCATATAGGGGAGTCTTCTTCAGATCAGAAGAACTCCCCGAGGCGCATCGTACGCTTTGTTGAGAGAGTTTGAGAGCGCCGAATGATGTGGGCCGTGTAACGGCGGCAGATGATAAGATTCGGGGACCAGCCCTCGCGGCCAAGCTGAGGCTCTTCTTCATGATGGAAATCAATTGACAATATTAGGAGGAAGTGAGGAAAGTCAATTGACCGGAAACAAAGAAAATTAATAAAGAGGAAAAGAGTTTGTACAAGAAGATAAGAAGCCGAGGGGGCGCTTAAGACTGGTACATACCTATCATGCAAGTCACAAGTCACCCAATTTGACAATTGGCGCTGGTGGGGTTGTCACCGAGTCTGAAGTCACTGAGTCTGAACTTCACCGAGTCACAATCAAAAGCGTCGTTTCTAATTCGCTTCTCCACGGTCGCTGCCTCCGAAAACCGACCCCGGACCCCGCAGACCCCGGAGCGCCCTCCGAGGGCCGAAGCCAGAGGGCATACCTAGAACTTGGAAGGAAGAGAAGCGCGGCAAATGTTGATAAGAATAAATTATTGATAAGGCCGCGTGAGGGCGCAACTCACGGGATAGGATGCAATTGTTCAACATTCACTTCACTCTCACGCGTAATCGTAGTCGAGGAGATGCTGCTCAGACTACCAATAACTAAAAAGTATGCCATTACAAGCTGATGCTTTCTCTTGTCCCCGCTCCTCAGCTCAGCTCAGCTCGTCTACTGTGATTCTCTAAGCTTTGCGAACTCGGACCTGCCAGAACTGACGACATCAAGACGCCCGCGTAATAAACAAGACACTCCAGCAAGATACTACACTTCTCTAGGACTGATATCTGACAGTTCACTGTTGCTCAAAACTGTACTTCAACCAGCCTCCGAGAGCTCGGAGACTCTCCCATCGCACGTTCTCGTCATCTGACTGCATGAGTTCCATGATCCTTCTCTTGAGACCAACCTTCTCCAGTTGATATCTCTTCTCGGGAACCTCCTTCACCAGGCATCCAACGTCGTTGCAGGCAATGGCAAGCACTTGCTTGTCGTTATCCCAGGGTTGTCGCATGATCTCGGCCAGCTTCCGAGGAATCTCTCCGTTCTCAAACTCGAGGATCTTGCGGGCATTCTCAGCCCAGAAGACTGTGTTTCGGTGAGGGGGCGACCATCGAAGGTGACCAGACTGCACCTCAGCGACATACTCGTCGAATGTGGTCTTGGTCTTGGTGTACTCTTCCAGCATTTCCTTGAGCTTTGAAAGATCCTCTAGCAAGTCGGGATCGGTCAGATGGCGACCACTGATGTTCTCGAGAAGAGCGGGAAGGCGAGCAAGAACTGCGGTGGGTAGAAGTGATTTCTGGTTTTTCTCAAGAAGGTTGTAGAGTGTAGAAAGGATCAACCGAGTTGTCTTTTCCTTCGGTGATAATCGTAAAAGGTGAGTGTAGAGAAGGACAATGTCGTACTCGCTGCAGTTCAGTATTAGTTGTAGTCCGGTTTTGTCCATTCTCCTCCCCCCTTTGTAAATTCACTTACTCGTTGAGTTCATCGCCAATCTCTTCAGCCTCAAAACTTATCTGCCAGATAACAAGGAGAGCATGGTAGAGAAGCTGGAGACCAACACCTCCACCCAGAGAACCCCCAAAGCCAGTAGATCCGGTACCTGTATTGCCGCTCCAGAGACTAGCAGATGAGCTGCCTCCATTTCCGATACCAGCTGCAGTTTGAAGAATCTTAATCAGGGGCGCAATCGTCTCGCTTCGCTGGTTCCAGAACTGCTCTCTTGCGACATGTCCAAAGAGCAAAGACGAATACTCCTGTACAGCGATATCTTGTAGGCCGGCATCGTTACTCTTGGCCAAGCCGGAGAGATAGGTGAGAATCACAGGCAGAGCCTGGAGGGTAGATCGGGACTCGTCTCGAGCAAGAGCCATGAGTGTGGTAAGAGCATGCGCAGTAAGCAATGGAATAGGATCCTCGGCATTAGTCGAGTTAAGCAGAGGCAAAAAGTGTCGATAAGGCTCCTTTGTCTTGAAGAGGGCCTTGGCTAGAGATGGAATAGCTGAAGATGTTGTGTTAGCATTGGTGATTGGAGATTATGACGGAAGTCGCTCTATTAGTAGATAGACATGGACTACTCAATGGCACTTCCCAATGTCGCATAAAGATAAAAGGGACGCTCTTACCCTCGAGAAGGTCGCTAAGCAAGACCAGGATGTACTGGATCACATTCGCATGCTTTCCCGCCGTCTCGAGAACGCTCGTTTTTCCATCATCGCCAACAAACAAGACGCGATATCCATCAATATCCCCTGACACAATGTCCTTTCTTTGCTCAGGCTTCTTGGCCTTATCTACAGCTCGAATCTTTGCATATTGCTCCTCGGTGAGGGTGCCGGCCCTGACAGCACCGTCCCAGGGAATGGGTCGCTGACGGATATTGCTCTGGAGAGAGGCCAGGTAAGTTGGCGGGTCGAGGGACATGATTAGCTATGATTACAGCGTCGCGGCTGCTAGCAGCGAGCGGTTATTTGTGGGATGAGCCAAAGGATGTATCTAGGTGACGAGAACGGAGGGAGGAGAGCGGAGGGAGGAGAGCGGAGGGAGGAGAGCGGAGGGAGGAGAGCGGAGGGAGGAGAGCGGAGATGGAGATAGAGGAGGATGGAGAAGCTGGTGATATGAAGTTTGAAGTCGCTGGTGATGCAACCAACTTGATCTTGAACCGCGTGGAGCGTCACAGGTCAAGCTTAGGGCACCTAATGGGACCTTGAACTTGGTTGGAGCTTGGGTAGCCACAGCTGCCACGCCTAGCGCCACACGTTAAGAGTTTGCCAGACAAATGTGGCTGTTGATAAAGTGTGGCTTGATACAACTTGTGGCTGTGGCCCTGGCGTTCTCCTCTGCCAGGCTGATGACACGATTGAGTCAAAAGCCCAGACCGACCTGGAATTAATCCCTGAAAAATGCCCTCCCAGCCTCCGAGTTTCGTTTCCCTGCCTGAAAGGCTCGACTCCTTCCAACACCGCCAATGGGAAGAGTCAAACACAGGTCTCGGCTTGCAAGGACGTTGCGATTGCCCCTGACAGTTTAATTAAAATATGCAGCATGCAAACGGCTTTCTTTCTCATGATACGTGATCTGCTATCCCGGGGTGCCCCGGGCGTGTAAGTGGTGATGACATTTACGAGGCCTAGCTCCAGGGCCGCAGACACGGGCTTACAGGGGGTGAGCACTGCTTCGGGGTTCCAGCTATCGATAGTTGTCCAGTGAGCAAGCACAGGCGTGGTAGTTGGAGGTATCATGAGCTGGCACCCCACCATTGACGTGCATCGTATTCCAAGTCTCATCCACCCTCACCGACAAGACAAGAGATCGAGGGTTCACAAGATAAAAGAGGACTGAGTGTTTCCCCTTAAAACGTTGCATCGAGTTAAGAGACTGATTTGTTGGCGTGTGGACCAGGTCCCCTTATTTCGGATGAGCGCGTGCGTGTGTCAAAGTGCCCTTCTAGGTAAATCGGAGAGGCTGGTATAGACTATAGTTGTAAGTGGGAGGTTGGGACTCAAGAGGAAGCCTTTCGTTGCAGCCCACCACCAGCCGCTTAAAACTCTTGGTGCAGCGCCCAGAATTCAACGTTGCCGTTTTTTGTCTCTTTTTTTCCTGCTTGTAATTGACCTCCTACTAACTCTTGGAAGTTTCTTTTTTCCTGGAAACTTCACCACCAAACCTTACTTAGCCTCTCACTCACCCGCATCTCACAGCGACCTTCACTCACCTACAATTCCAGTTCCATCTCGGGCACCAACAATACTTCCCCGCGACAACGCAGCCGCTTCTCCCGCATTCCAGAAGCTAAGCTAAGCTGAACTGTTTCACAAGGGACTCAGATAAATCTCGCAACCAGTCTCGGTTCTTACCCAGATCAAATTCCTTCACCTTGTGCACTCAGCTCAATTCGAAACTAGCACAAGCTCTGACTGGAATTGGTCTCAAACAGTATCATTCCGACCTCGGCTTTGCGCCAATACCCACCAACCTTTGAAATCAAAGTGACGATCACAACCAGAAAAATCGCTACAATGCGCTCCGTGACGAGGCCGCTGCTGCTCCTCGCCGCGGCAGCTCTCTGCTCTGCCAAACCGCTCCCCAGAGATGGTCTTCATGATCGCGGTTACTCATATCTCTTGCAACGAGCATGCGACTCACCCTGTGGCTCCGATAATCAATACTGCTGCGGCTCTGGCGAGACCTGCCAGACATCAAATGGAGTCGCAAGCTGTGTCGCTGCAAAGGGAGGCTGGGTCGGTGATTATACCACCACCTGGACGGAGACCAGAACTTATACCAGCACAATCATGACCCGCTGGGAGCCTGCTCCGGAGCCTACAAAGGGCGTTGACTGTGTGCCCAAGAACGACGAGCAAGAAGCATGCGGTGAGATCTGCTGCGCTGGCTGGCAGACTTGCGCGTTCATGGGTCAATGTTCTGCAAAGCCTGGTTACGAGGAGCCCACTGCTGTTGTCATTACCACCGATGGAAAGATCACCACCCAATACTCGGCTCCTTATCGAGTCACTGGTACCACCACCATCACCAACAGCGGTGCGGCCACCGAGTCCGAGACTGCAACTGAGACTGAATCCGAGGCTTCTGCAACGGCCACCGAGACTAGCGAGGGCGCCGCAGCTGGCGAGACCGGAACTGGTGGTGGAGGCCTGAGTGCCGGTGCCATTGCTGGTATCGTCATCGGCGTCATCGCTGGTGTTGCGCTTCTCCTTCTCCTTTGCTTCTGCTGTATTGCCCGTGGTCTCTGGGTTGCCCTCTTTGGCAAGAAGGACAAAGAGAAGAGCGAGCGTGTCGATGTCTACGAGGAGCGATACTCCCGCCACGGCAACCGACCGCCTCCTTCGGCCTCGGCCCACTCCCGCCGTCCTCGACACAAAGGCTGGTTCGGCATGGGCCGTCGTGGTTCCCCGTCTTCGGCCGGCGATCGTCGTGAGAAGAAGTCGGATGGCAAGAAGTGGCTCGGTATTGCTGGTCTCGCGGCCACTCTCCTTGCTCTCCTCAATCTCAAGAAGGATAAGCGACCTGCGAGCACCAAGCCCGCGCGCTCATCTCGAGGATCATCACGATCGCGGTATAGCGACTCTTATTACTCATACAGTGACTACACAAGTCCCAGTAAGTCTCGCTGACAACCCATCTTATTACTTTGTCGTACTAACAGTCACAGCAGGCAGCTCAAGCTCAGGTGGACGAACGAACCGCACTCGTCGCACAAGAGACAGCCGAGCGAGGTCGTACTACTCCCGCGACAGCAGGCGACGAAGCCTTTAAATCCCCGCTCCTCAACTTTCTATCCCCATTCGTCACACATATACTCCCCATCCTGTACATGTCTTTGCATTTGACATAAGGATTCGACCCCACATTGTACACACTCGACTTACCGTTTCACACATCAAGGCTATTGGCGTTCCTGGTTGTTCACATTATTATGGTATTCTGTTGATATATTTGCGGCCTCTGTTTTTTTATTTCCCCCCATTCACCCAATTTCGTCATTGATGTTGTTATTTTACCCACGCATTCATGGATGGTTAATGCTGCTGCTTTTTGTTACTCAAGAGATCACGTCACGAAAGGGATTGAAAGGAACACTAGATGAAATGGCTCACAATGACAGTCAAGAAGGAAAATTACGAGTTTGATATAAAAGATGAATATACTGACGAGGCACGCCTTAATGTAAATGCGAGCCTCATTTTCACATGCAACCTTTGATCATAATTTTCCCCATCAATCAAAGTCAGCCATTCATGTGCGTGGACTGAAGTTCTGAAATCATGATACATTGACTCATTTTTACCATTGAGCGAGTTGAATAGAATAGATCTTGCCGGACTGACTTCACGATAGACAAAAAAAAAAAACGCTGTGGGAGTTCCCAGGCACAGATAGTGTGCGCATTGGAAAATGATTAAACGCCTTTTTTTCTTCTTATCGCAAAACACCCGAAACGAACCCTCGTCTAAAAGCCGGCCCTTTTTTGCTCCTAAAATGGTCACATACACGAATGAACAGATGCGATTCGATTCGTTGGCGAGATTCAAATGTTTGTCGGCACCAGAGTCATCATCTCTTTGCTTTTTTGAAATTTGTTTTGTAGCCCTTTTTTTGCTACATGACATGCAACGATGAACCCTTCGCCACTCCTGAGACCCAGAAACGCAAAAGAAACAAGATCCGTGTCCGTACCCGCGCTTATTCGTCCTGGACAATGTTGCCCTTCTCGGAGACGTACAGACCGTCAAGGAACTAGGCCAATCAGTAAGAGCCGGGGAAAGAGACAGTGTGATGCTATGTCCTACCTTTCGGATATCCTTGTTTCGCACCCGGCAGATCTGCTGGATATCGGCGGCGCTTTGCGACACGTTCTCCAGAGAGTTACCAGAGAGGACGAGCTCATCCTTCTGGGTGGTGGAAGCCTCAACATCGACACCAGGCTGCATGACAATTCGGCGAACGAGCTTCTCGCCGATGAAGTTTCGGATCTCAACCTCGTACAGGTCGGTCTCGGCGTTCTTGGAGACGTTGACGTTGATGGGGAAATGGGCGTAGACGTATCGCATCTTGTACTTGAAGCCCTTGGTGACACCAATGATCAGGTTGTTGATGAGGGTTCGTACAGTTCGGAGGGTAGCGACATTCTTGCGGACACCGTGGTGAATCTCGATGGAGATCTGGTTCTTCTTGGGGACGGTGAAGTTGACAGCCAAGTGGCTGAGATCCTTGACCAGCTTGCCGCGGGGGCCCTCAACGGTGACAATTCGCGACTTAATGCTGACCTTGACTATATAGAGAAAACGAGTCAGCTTTTCCGTCTTGTGAGTTGGAGATTCTCGTTTCGACGCTCGTGGATAATCCCCTCGGAAATTGCCAGAGTTCCCATTCATTGTGAGCGCAGTTTATTGTTGGTGTTCATGTGTGCAGCCCCCAGTTGCGAATAGCTCTAGCAATTTTTCGAGGGGACCGATACCCAAATTATTCGAGCGACGGCGAGGATATCAGACTTGAAAATGAAATAGGGCGCAACATACCCCCCTCGGGGATCTCAAGGAGCTCCTGGGAATGAATGTACTTCATCCTGCCGGCTGTGAGTTGATATCGGTGTTGAGGGATACAGGCGAAACAAATTCTGAGTTCTTGTGCGGGAAGAACATGGAAAGTGCGTAGGGCTTTCTCTTTCCACGTGAGCGATTCCGGTGGAGACTTCACGTGATCAGTATGGAAGCTGTGAGCCAATTGGATCTATTGGCAATAAGCAGAACATCGGTGATTGTGGTAGGAAAATATACTAGCACTGTAAGAAAAGAAATAATTAACAGTCTCAATACTTTATTTGTTATTTTATTGTTCACATTCATGTTAGAACTCTGATCTCATTCATATCTTATCAATTCGTTTGACCTTGTTCAGGTAACGGCGGCAAGCTCGGTGGGTCTTGATCGGTCCCCTGTCTCCCCGGCCGACGTCAGCGCCGACTCTCCTCAGCAGCTCGGTCCAGCTCAGCCCAGCCCAGCCCAGCCATCCCACTATCATAAAGCCTGTGCCATAGCCTCAACTCACTTATCAACAAATCACTTGGGGCAAGAGGCAGACGACATACAAAATCACCCGCCATGTCGTACTTCTTCGCGACTCCCGTCGATATCGACGTCGTCCTCGATGATACAGATGAGCGTTCTATGGTCGATGTCAAGCTCGACAAGAACCGTCGCGAGAAGGCGCCTCTCTTTATGGATGGCGAGTCTGTCAAGGGCGCTGTCACTGTTCGTCCAAAGGATGGCAAGAGGCTCGAGCATACTGGCATCAAGGTTCAGTTCATCGGCACGATAGGTTCGCGACCCCTATACATCGCAATGCCTCCCTAACGCTTTCACACGCTTGGCAAGCTACTCCAGTTACTGACCTGTCGCAAAGAAATGTTCTTCGATCGCGGCAACCACTATGAATTTCTCTCCCTTAACCAGGAACTCGCTGCGCCTGGCGAGCTTCAGCACCCACAAACATTCGACTTCAACTTCAAAAACGTCGAGAAGCAGTACGAATCATACAATGGCATCAATGTTAAGCTGCGCTACTTCGTCCGCGTCACAGTTTCACGCCGCATGGCCGATGTCATCCGGGAAAAGGATATCTGGGTCTACAGCTATCGCATCCCCCCTGAGATGAACAGCAGCATTAAGATGGATGTTGGTATCGAGGATTGTCTACACATTGAGTTCGAGTACAGCAAGAGCAAATACCACCTCAAGGATGTCATTGTTGGGCGCATCTACTTTTTGCTTGTGCGCCTGAAGATCAAGCACATGGAGCTGTCCATCATCAGAAGAGAGACGACGGGCGCTGCTCCCAACCAGTATAATGAGAGTGAAACCTTGGTGCGCTTCGAGATCATGGACGGTTCCCCCTCGCGAGGAGAGACAATTCCTATTCGACTATTCCTCGGCGGTTTTGATCTAACACCTACATTCCGCGACGTCAACAAAAAGTTCTCCACGCGTTACTACCTCAGCTTAGTTCTCATCGACGAAGGTCAGCCAAGCCCCCACCCAATCTCATGTCTAAACCACTCAACTAACAACGTTCACAGATGCTCGACGATACTTCAAGCAATCTGAGATTATCCTTTACCGCCAAGCTCCTGATGCCGCACCTGTTCTAAATGCCGGTACCTCATCACTACCTGCGCCCCCAGAGAACAAGTTGGCTGCTGCACAGGCATAAAGATAGATTAGAAGAGCCTGGCTGTTGCTCTGATGTACATATCATGTCAACTTCATGCGCGTCCTTTAAGCATCGGGTCCTGGCGTTTCGGGTTTCAAGGCTGGAAGAGCAAGATGATGGAAGATTTGTAGTTTCTGTTTCTTCTGCAAATCAAATTAATACATACACCGTAAACAGTCCCGATAATATGTCCTGGGTATTTCGCCCGTCCGAGTTTTGAAACAATACACCTCTAGTCTACATAAAGTGGCCTGTCCTATTTCTGCGTTCATGCAATCTCCATAACGTCGTCCGCCTCGAAACCAAATTGGTTGTTGTGAATCGCTGCGATTCGGTCCAGCTCATCCTGATACTGCTTGCGAATATCGGCCAATGACACCACCTTGCGCTTTCCTGTATCCTTCTGTCCAAAGCCAGCCGAGGCCTCATCATAAATCCAAGCCTGCTTGGGTTCTACACAGCTGAGAGCGTTGATAAGCAGGAGGTATTGCCTCGTCACCGGTGTATCGAGGATATCTTCTCCCGTAGCCTCATCTCCCTCTCCAGCGCTTTGCAGCTTGTGGATTCGGTCTAATACAACTGACGCGGCACCACGGTAGTTATTGTGCTTAATACGCCACGAGTAGAGGACCTGGTGGTAGGGGAATCCTTCTATAACATCCAATGATGCTTTTGTCTTCTGTGCAAGGATATCGTCAACCTCCTGTTGGAGACCAGGGAAAGGGAGAGCAACGAGCTCATTGTTGTGATAAGTCGCACACATTCTGTCGATCAGCTTGCGCAGATTTGAGATCTTCATGGCTTGATCCTTAATCGAGACCAAGGTTGTGTGTGCGAGCTCGAATTGCGATGTTGCTACTGCAGCGTTGAACAAGCGGCTTTGCATGTCAGTCTTGGTGAACATAGCGTCCTGCTTAGTACCCAGAAACTGCATGGCCAGGCGGGCGAAATCGACCACATAAGAGTAGGCCTTCTGCTTCTCGAACAAAGCAACAATATGCGAATAGTACTTTGCAAGGCCTTGGTAAAGGAGGTTCCACTCTGTGTCATCAAGCAAGCCGCTACTATGGCGGTCGCTTCCGGCATTGCCAGCGCCTAGCTATCTGTTAGTGAGGGACCAGTAACGAAATTGGAAAGACTTACTCATTCCAATAACTGCTCTTCTAAAGAAAATCGCAGCGGTATTAAAATCCTTCAAAGCCAGCTGCAAACGGCCCTGGACATATGTGGAGAAGGGGTTTTGATCGCAGAAAGGCGCAAGATCCAATGCCAAATCAGCCCTCTCTCGTTTGATGAGAGAGCACTGAACAAGTGGTGGTGAAATCTCAATATCGCTGTCCGGAGCGCACAAGTTGGTGACGAGATCTGTGACACTGGTAGCCAGTGGCTCACTCTGGTTCGCAAAACCAAGCAGATGACCAACATGCGCCTCCAGTGCCGTTACGAGTTGAGCGTCCTCAGAGCTCTTCTTCACAGCGCCGCTCTCACTCTTTTCTCGGGAGCTTGGCACTGAGATTTCTGTCTGAGCGAGCCACTTCAATAGCTCCAAACGTCGCAGGGCTACAACGAGCTGTCTGAATACGTTGCCAATATCAACACGATTATGAAGAGCCTCTGCCTCGTTGTCGTGCTCATACTCCATGTGGACGAGAAGAATTAACTGGCTGAAGTAGACCTTCCGCTGCAACTCAATACTGTCTTGAACGGCTTTCACGACCAGTTTCCTGCCAAAGTCGGTAAGAGGGTGACGTAAGTTCCGTGACTTGGCTTCCTCTGGTGCAGAGATTAGATTCATCACATCGGTGTAAAGCTCGTCTGTCACTATGTTGAAGTTTGGGCCAAGAACATCGACAACTTGGCTACAGTCATCTTCAGTGATGCCTTGCCAAGATCCAGACTTGTCGTAGAAACATGAGATGCGCTCGAGGTCTGTCTTGGAAGAGTCCTCAAACAGCTCGGGTCGTAGTGCAGCATGGCAGAGCGGCACCAGATGATCAGGCAACCCGGCAACCAAGTTCAAAGCCGCATTGACGAGAGCCGTTTGTGCAACGTGGTCTTCCTCAGGAGAAGTGAGGTTATGGTACAGTCGCTCCAAGCTACTGCACTCACGAATGGCTGAAAGAAAGTCGGCGCAGACAACCCAAGTCATTCCTGTAGAGGGGTCAAGTGTCAACCCGAGTGCTTCTCCTCGTTGCTTGTCCAATTCAAGTAACAGGCGGTAGAACCTCAACCACTGGGCCTCACTGGAAGCGCGGAAGGATTCGTACTCCATAGCGCCCGAAGAGCCTCGATCTAGCGTTGCTGCAGCCCCTAATATCGAACAAATCGACTCTGCCAACCCTCGAGCCTTGGCAGCGGTCTCTGATTTTCCGTAGCCTCGCTCATAAATCGATAATGCTGCCTCTAGGGTCGATTTCGTAAACTGACCAGGCTTCAGGATAAGCTGAAGCCACTTTTCTGTGACATCAGTAGGATCCCAGGGGCCAGAACTCTCTGCGGCCTGTATGAGGTTATCTGCATAGACGCCATCCCAGTTCTCCTCCCAGCTCTGTGAGATATTCTTACGATCCACTTCGAGCCTTTGTACCCTGTACGTCATGTTGTTCTTCCACAGGGTCCAGAGTTGGATAGCGCTCTCTGCAGGACAAGAAAGCGCGAAATCAGCAAGTGTCCACACATCGGAGGACGATGGCGTCAGTGGAACCAAGGCGTTATTGGGGAAGATGTCTTCGACGACGACGGTATGCGCGTCCTTTGCGATGATCTTCCAAAACTTAAACTCTCCAGCGCCGATGGGCGAGAAGGTTGCGCATATCCTACTACTGCGGCCCCTTCCAACAATCTGTACTAGGTTCGTCTGTGATGGGTCAATAGCCCATTTTCCAATCTCCTGAGGGTTCCTCTCAGCATTGAGAATATCGCCTGTATAAAGAATTTGGCCGTCGTTAATGTTCCAAATTCGCATTCTGTGATCGAGACAGACTGTGATTGCAAAGAGATTATCATCCATTCCGAAACTTGTGATCTGGATCGACGTGGCTGAGCTGTATTCCATATTGATCTTGCCGTTCTTGATTGTGTATTTTCCCTGGAAGGGAAGAAGACTTCGGAGATTCTGCGCCCATCCCTGAACGTTGAAGAACGACTCCTTCCAGACAAGTGACGATGCTGCAACAATTAGAATTGGCATATTTTGACATCACTAGCCCAATGGCACTCACGTTCATGCGCTTTGTTCTTGTCAAGCCTGATCATTCCTCCATCGTTGACCGTAATCAACAGTGTCTCCGCATTCACAGCAATCATGCGATGAGGATGCTTGAAACCCAATCCTGCCGGCGCTTGGACCTTGCCGAGGTCAGAAAGTCCAGCATCGACGGCCGATCTCTTCCTGAATAAATCTGGCCGGAGCGTGAAGCTATACAGCTGATATGCTTGGTCGAGAACAAAAACACAGAGGGAATCGTGCTCTTCGGGGTCCGAGAATGTGACGCATCCTGGCTGGATAGGTACTGAAAAGTGGAAGTTCAAGACAAGCGGGAAATCGGTCGCTTGTGTCTTCTTGCAAACATCAACAGCCCGAATGCTGAGGAGAGTGCCGTCCTCCAAGATCCTCCAAAGGAAGTTATGTGGTGTGTCATGCCAAATTCGGTGGTAGACAGAAGAGGCAGTCGCTAGGTTCTTCGTTCGAAATGTCGTCTCATCTTCTGCTGTGTTCTCGCGCGCCGGTTTTCGAAAATTGCGGCTCTGTATTGAATTCGAAGGTACTCGGATCGTGACAACAGAAGACGAAGTTGGGGGATCGAGGTTCACTCTTGTCTCTTTGAAGAGATATTGGGTATCGACTTGATCCATTATCGTCCCATGAATCGAGTTAAGCGTGACGAAATGAGTTCGAGTACTAGGCGTTGAGTTGGATGTGATGATGGTTACCTAAGGTTGTTAACAAAGCGAAATCGCGTAGTAGAATTTCTGGCAGAGTCGCGACCCACGCTAACCTAAAAAGGCAATCAGCTATTGGTCACTGCCGACAGAAGGTACCTCCCTCACTGAAGAAAATATTGGATGCATCAAAGTTACGCAGTTGTTTATGTGTCAATTCCATATCTTTCTTTGAGATGATTTACTCCAAAGAAACTTGTTTTCATTGGAGTGAATTCCAGCTATTCAGCCAATCACCCTATCCTCTAACGTTTAGGTAACATCCATCGCAAAAACAGCACATGAAACAACCATTAAGATATGCGCCAGCAATCATACCAAGAATCATCACCATATACTCCAGTGATCGTACAAGCATGCAAGGTCATCTGCTATCGTCTAATCCTTCTCCATGTCCTTTGGGGCTGGGTCACCGATACCCTCCTCGCCAATGGCAAACAGAGTATCACTTTCTGGCAGGCATGGGCTGTCGTAAATTTTGGCAATACGTGTTTCCGCACGACCCTTCTTGAGACTGATTCTTGTTGTACTGGCATGAGCGATAATGTTACCACCAATGGGCTTCTTTGGATCAGGGTTGAACATGGCACTTGGGCCACCATCGACCTGAGCCACGACTTGATTTGTGATGACAACCGCGATACCAAATTCATCCGCCAGACGCTGAAGTGTCCTCATGAATTTGGCCAAGTGAGTCTGTCGATTCGAGAGCTCACCGCGACCGCAAAAGTCTGTTCGGTAGAGCGATGTTGCACTATCGACGATGAGAAGAGAAAATCGGGTCTCACACATCATAGCTGCAGCTTGGTTGAGTAATTGAAGCTGATGATCAGAGTTGTAAGCGCGTGCGTACGCAACATTGTCCAATACCTCTTCGCCAGAAAGGCCAAATCGGTTGGCGACGCCCAGTAGACGAACTGGTCGAAATGTACCCTCGGTATCGATGTACATGCATTTTCCTTCGCCACCGCCCATATCAAAGGGTAGTTGACAAGTCACGGCGAGCGTGTGGCAGATCTGACTCTTTCCGGTTCTGAATTCACCAAACAGTTCAGTAACCGAACCTGTTTCAATGCCACCAGCAAGAAGAGTATCGAGGTTCTTGGATCCAGTGGTAATAGAAATGAGCTCGCTGCGACGCTGGTGCATCTCTGTGGCTGTGGTGAAACCCATGGGGACGAGCTTGGAGGCTGCGATACTGTCAGTGATTTCCCCCGATAAATTCGATCCGATAGACTCTTACCCTCTCCCAGGATCTTGGTCGCCTTCTGTTCCGAGATACCCTTGATCTGTTCCAGCACTCGTCGCGGCGTGTAGGCCACGGACTCGACTGTGTTGTAGCCTCCATCGATGACAAGCTGAATATCTCGCTTCGTCAAACCAGCGATTCCCTGCCAGAATCAATCAGTATCAGCCTTCATCACAATTGCGTTTTGACAGAAGTTTACCTCGAGCGCGGAGAGTGGCGTTGGAGCACCAGGGCCAGGCATGCCGCCCTCTTCGCCCATCTGAGCCTCATCATACTCCTCGCTCATTATGATTCTTGAATCCTTCTCCTGAGTGTATCAGTCAAAAACTATGATCACAGACTGTACTGTGAACTAGAAATTTGCAAGAAATGGGCGAGGGGGGAAGGAGGAAATCGCGGTCGCGTCTACCTACCTTAGTGGGGAGGCAACAGCGCCACCATGCTACGCCAAATCACGTGCCGGCAGCTGACAAATTACATGACGATCCACTTGGGTTTTATTCTGTCAGCGCGGTAACCCATTGTCTTTCAATCGCAAGTCAACGCTTCTGAGAATTACCTATTTGCAGATGACATAGAGTTTCTTAATTGGATTGATATGGGATCATGAACTTGTCATATAAACCCACTTTCTGACTTTAATACTTTATACGTTTGCTGACTTTGAGCCCCCTGTCTATTTGGCTGTCTTGATTAATATAGAAGCATTTAATAGCAAGTACATAGACCTGAAGACGCAAGAAATCTTCTGACACTTGAGAAAGTTATAATCCTAAGCATCCATTTGTTTACCAAGCTAAGTTACCTGGATCATTCTGTCGCTTGAAATATAGATCTTTAGCAGGAGGTAGTTTGGGTGTAAGTAAATACTATTGCAGTGTTGAGGAGTGAACAACTTCGTACATATCACAGTGCATATGTTGTCACGAATAAATAAATAATATGGAATACATCACTTGGATTTTTTTCATCAATATTTGGGAAGTTGTTTGTAAAAGCAGTTGAATATTAGTTGCTGTTGTACAAGGAGCGAATGGCCAAGTCAGGCCTACAATGCTATCATGCTAAGAAACTTCCAAACACCGATCCATGCAATGCTGAAGTCGTAAAGATGAGTCATTACTGATCTTGACTTGTCGTAAAATCTGAGAGCTGGATGATAATAACGTCGTTAAGATTCCGGGTTGTGAGTGTGTTGTCGCGTTTTACTCAACGTTGATGCGGCGAGACTCGTGCTTCTTGGCCTTGGGAACAACAATGCTCAGGATACCATCCTTAAACTTGGCAGAGACGTTGTCCTGGTCGACACGAGTGGGGAAGTTGAAGCTGCGAGAGAACTCGCCAAAGGTGCGTTCGGTGAGCCAGTACTTGGATTGATCACCGGGCTTCTTCTCCACCTCCTTGGACTGTTGGTGGTGGGTGACTTCGGTGCTCTCGTGAGCCTTGGCCTCGGCCTCATCCTCAACCTTGGCGTGGTGAGAGTTCTTGTTCTCATCGTTACCCTCGCCCTCGGCGATGGCGCCTTGGGACTGAGAGCCCTCGACGAGGCCAGCGGGAGGAGTGCCGGCAGTGTATGTGCGCTCAGTCTTGCCGCGAATGGTCATGGTCTGAGGCTCAGTGAATTCGATGTGGACGTTTTCCTTGGTCATGCCGGGGAGCTCTCCATGGAGCTCGTAGGCCTCGCCAGTCTCGCGGACATCGAACTTGGGCTGCCAGTGGGTGAGGCCGCTTCGACGGGTACCACCGTTCTGTTGTCCCTGAGAGTAGCTATCGAAGTCGTCGAGGAGACGGAAGAGGGGAGTAAAGGAAGCATCGGAGTTGTAGAAGTTGCGAGGGAAGAAAGCCATTGTGTTTGCGTTGATGTTTGTTCTTAAGAGTGTGTGTGTATGAGAAAGAGATGGTTGCAGTGTGCAAGAGAGTTAGTTATAGTGTTGTGATCGTTGTCGTGGAGTTTGTTGCTTGTGTTTGTTTCCTTGTGTGTTCTGATGAAGAATGAAGCCCAGTTTTGGGTGGGAGAGAAGCCTTGCTTTATACCCATTGATGAGGAAGATGTGATCGAGATGGGAGTTTCCTTGCCTTTCGTGAAGGGTCGACAGATCCTACCACTTGGAGGTTCTAGAAATCGCACGACTGCAGAGGAGGACTATGGAAGCATTGGCAAACCTTAAGGCCCTGATCCAATCGATACGAACGGCACACTCGATACGTTACGGCACCTTTTTCAGTGACTTTGCATAACCTATAGGTACCAAGCTAGGCCTATTAGGTCGGTTGTGCAGGCTGCGGGGCCCGACCTTGCGAGACGGTGTGGTCACGTGACTTGCGATCCGGATGTATCAGTGTATTATACGCTTGTTTTGCCATTTGTTGAAAACAAGCGGGCGACACGGATGGTGTTCATTTGGTGCGTTTTTCGCTATTTCCGTCCTAGGTCCAGATTACCTAACTAAGGCTTAGCTTTTCAGGGCCTAGCGCGACAAAGGTACATTGATTAGGCTTGCATAACTGACCCCTGTCAAATCGTGTACTTAGGCCAGCTGGAATGACCTAATTAGGTAGGCCCGGTTGTACGTAACGTATCGAGTGTGCCGTACGTATCGATTGGATCAGGGCCTAAGCGAGGACTACTACGTGATGTTTACATCAAAATCGTACGAAATTAGGTGGCATCCTGAGTCTGTTGGCTGCTCGTGGTTGCATGAAGCTGCTGGACAGTGGTGGATCATGGTGGAAGCTTCCAACCAATTCGGGAACGTAAATACGATATACCACTGCAATACAGCCCTTGACCTCTAGAAGCCAGCCAAGGAAACTCCTAGTCATCATGCCAGGTGCCATGAATACTACCTGACCCTGAGCAAGCCAATGAATTCATTGAGGTTTTACGCTGATCGGTGATCGGTTCCATAGACAATTGAAGAATGTTAAGGATAAGTACTTACTATGTAGATACACTACGATGGAAGGTCTGGGGGAAAATGGCCCAAGCGTTGAGTATGCTGACATAATATGCATTACTCCAGTCCTAGTTACCCTGTACCAAGCTAGATCATGCTTGAAAAGGTACAGTTACTGTAGTTCAGTATCCATCGTCTCTATGTTACATACTTGTAATATAGCTTTAAACCATTAATTATTCTGGTCAGAGATATGTCTTTGTATTGTTTGGGTCTTAAGACTGATTGTTTTATTGTTAATACTTTAATAGCTTAAGATAATAATAATTATATTTAACTCTACAGTAGAAAGCAGTTTCAGCTAAGTGAAGGTTTAAGGCAGTTACCACATCCAAATTAAAAAAAACCACATTCTTAAAGGTGATAAAAAATGGAGTTTTTACTCAATTTATCTAATTTTAATTGTATTACTCATGAGCTACCACGATGTACTTGAGTTATGTTGTATCTCCCCTGAAAGGACAGCTTATTTCAAACCAGTATATAACCTCAAAACCGAGCTGAACAATATTCGGTAGTAAGTACCACGTAGCAATTACAGAATATGTTGATATGATTATCCCAGTAGCGAGCATGTAATGCATAAGAAGGCCTGAGACTTCAGAATCCCTTTGGTTCAGTGATGGGCGGATATTAACAGAAGCTACCCTGAATCATACCAAAAACAATAGGGAGGGACAAAGCGTTTACGAATGAAATGCCCTGCATTAGACCGACTACTACTAACTTAGCACCTCGAGAATCAATTAAGCATTCTCATCATCTAGTACCTCATCTAACAAAAGATGACAGAAGCCAAGAGGTGTTGTTAGGAAGTAAAGAAAGATACTCCCGCCTCATGATCACATTTTAACAGGAATATTCAGGGATGTATGGTGAAGAAGAATGATGTCCTCTCAAGAGACCGGACCTAGGATGAGTAATCAAGCTCACGCGGCGCAAGCATATGAGCTGTAATGTGTCGATGATGAGTACTGATGAGTGATTGAGGACCCGACTACACTACGCCTAATTGAATATGAGATGCTTTCAATCAATTAGTGTTTCTGTGCTGTAAAGCCCCAAAAGAACTTGAACTGAGCATATCATCAGATCAAGAAACATTTGCTGAGAACACAACCATCGGGATTCAACCAAGTGGCATCAACATTGGTCATCAAGAGCTAGAAGACACTATCCTCAATACGGTGACCATATCCCACATCAGTATACTGGAGATAATGCAATAAAATATGAGACACTAGTCCCCAGCTCAAGAAGTGCGAGGATAGCGACCTTAGTGGAGGAGCCAGTAGTGAACATCGTTTAAGAGTTACCACTAAAGACAAGGATATATAGAGAAGATCCTGGAGACATCGAAGTGGACATCTGACTTGTACTCTACATTTGCACCGCGGCTGATAGGCATATAATGATTCTGTAGACCAGAGAGGGAGATCCGGATATCGTAGGTGCACTGCATCAAAAGGTGTACAGCTCGGCGAGGGAAGGTAAACGTTCGGTGGCAGATGGTTACATTAGAGGCGCAGACGTTCGTGAAGTTCGGCTGTAATTGAAATCCTATTGTCATAGGTGAGCAAAGGGCTTGCGAGCTGGAGGCTTAATGTAGTAATATAAGTAGAATGCTGTGGTGACGCAGAGGTGGTGATAAGGAGAGAATGAGTAGAGACTAGAGAGATACACTCGAAGTACTCCGATGTGTAGACTTACGACATGAACAAGATAACTGTAGAATAAGAATGATAGTTCAAGTCATCTTCCCATTGATCTCAAATTCGTCAAGAAGGACAACTAACAAGAAAAAATGCCATACTCGTTGGATATCATAGGCAAATCTAGGGTCCATATCCAAAGCTCTGGTGATATGACAAATGACGTAATTAGCGATAAAGTGGCAAACGGGATCGATTGCTCGGGTGTTTCTAATGATTCACTGTGGCTTGGACTTGCTTGATTTGTTCTGCTGTATTGAGATCATGATTTAGTACGTTAGTTGGTAGCCAAGGTGTGATTGGGATTCAATGCACATCATGGTCATCACCACTTCCATCACCAACACTCCATGGATCCAAATACCAATGTGCGGTTCGGCAGTGGAGAAGAAGAAAAATGGGACAAGATAGTTAGAAATAGCCAGTCAAGTGGTGGCAGCGTGTGTCTGGTAAAGTGATCAAGTATTTGTGTCACATAATTCTCTTGGTCTTGATGAACCCTTTGCTACCCACTTGGAAGAGTCTAGACCATCTAGCTTCATGACGCAGTCCATGACGTTCTGGACCACATCCATGTGCTGCTAAGGTACCCCAGAAACCTCAGCTGCTTTAGGGGCTGTGAAAGTCAACTTGTCAGTTCCTTGCGCGTGCGTTAGCGCTACATTTGAGGTACCTGGTACTCCATAGGTAGGTGCTCAGTTTTATCAGATTTCCGTTCTAATCACCCCCCCGTAAGTAAGCATCTTCAGCCACAGCCTTGCCACAGTTTTTGGCTTGACCAAGCCAACATTATTTGTCTCATCAATCACCGAAACCATACTGTAAATGATGCCCGATGGAATTCGGGCTTTCAATTAGTTGCGACCCGCTGACGGGCATCGACGGAATCTTGTATATCCGCGTTTTCCGTTGCCACTTGATCCATCATCTACCGAGGTGGTGGTCAGGCAGGTTGATCAAGTTTGAAGCAAGTACAGTACCTTAGTATGGTAGATCCATGATATGATTTGCAGCTAGCTTGACAGCTCTGCAGCAACCTCTCAAATACTACTCAAAATCCTTAAATTCAGGACCATATCACCACCAAAGCCAAAAATACGTCGAAAACTCGAATAGATATAATCATGAGACGTAAAACTGTCGTGTAGTTACATTTACAACCGTCGTTGATGACCCTTGCTCGTCGTGAATTGTCAACTATGTCCAGCATAGATCCCAAACCGTATTCCAGTATCTTTGAATTATCTTCTCGGCAAGTGTGCTTTCAAGAGCATTAAAGTACCCGAGCAGCAGGAGTATCGCCTCGAGAACCCGTCTCAAATCCTCTCCGCCTCTCATTGTCCATATGGCCGCATTGGCCCGAAGCCTTGCATCATGACCATGGAAGCCCGCACGCCGGCGTCGACTGCTTCTGCGTTCTGCGCGCGGTTGAAGAGCCCAATAAGTCTTCGCCCAACTGAAGGCTCTAGTTCGGTTCCGTCTCGAGCAATTTTTACTTCACGGTTTGAGTTCCAAGGATTGCGCAATCCTCTCGTGCGGTAAAATGGTAGTCGACTTGTGGATAGCCACTCCAGTTTGAAAGGCTTTCCCCATGTCTTGGTAGCACCATCGTCCCCTGCATTGCTCTTGGTGCTTGATGCTTCGCTTTCCGCATCAGACAAGGCATCAGCATCATCACGATCCGCCTCCCAGAAGATAGTGCCTCTGGCAGAGTCGTCAATGATACGCCCCTTAGGGGCTTGTTCGTTCGCTTCGGTCGGTATGGCTTTCGGGAGGTCAAGGTCGCTCGTTGCCTGAGCCGTGGGTGCAAATTCGATGGCTGCCGCAGGGTCTTCGTTGATCTGCGATATCATCCTAGCATACCCATAATATTCTCCTGACTTGTTGGCCGAGAAGACCAAGTATACACTATCAGCGTCCTGTTCGGAATGGTTAGTTGACAAAGTGGCTCAAGGGTATTGCGCAAAGACCAACGTACCTTGAAGGCATTGTTCAATGCTTCTTCATTGTGAAATTGGGTAGCCCAGATACCAGTGCTAACACTCAATTCGAGGTCTTCCACTGTCAGGCTCTTAAGAATGAAGAACTTGTCCTTCTGCAGTGTCTTCTCGCCGGAAGCTGCAAGCTTGATGGTCCCTGAAGGTTCGGACGCCGGGCTTGGAATCACGCTCTGAGATGGTGACTTGTCTGCAACTTGATCCGTCTTAACTACTGTTGCAGCCACCGAAGGACCAGTTGGAGCTGTTATACCCGCTGTACCCTCCACTGTGCTCTTGCGCAGCCGGCTGACGAGGCGAACCGACTGAAATTTCGAATCGTGTAGCTTCTGTTGTGCTGCAGTACAGGTTTCCTCATCCTTAAAATTGGCAAATGCACAGTTACTCTTGGAGATGAGAAATAGTGACTCCAATCCTACAGCCTCTTTGCATACATGATGAACGAGGCTCATGAGGTCAGTTTGCGGAGGAAGGTTGCCGATCCAGATTGCGTGTCCTGATTCAAGAGTTTAGCCGACACTGACGGTCATCGAGGTAAGTAGCTTACCACTCTGTCGCGGCTTTCTGGGAGGGCCCCGAACAGCACTCTTTCGCCTCTCTGTCCCATCTGAGGTTTGCTTTAGCTCAGTTTTGTTGGGGGATTGCTTCCCAGTCCTACCTTGCCCCTGCTTGAGCCCCTGTGGATGTATTCCACTCAAGTCTGAAGTCTGTGCCATCGCCCTTGGGTCGCTGGTTGTTGGTCCGCCAGCGGCATGGTGGCTAGATAACACCCCGTTCGGAACTGGGTGTGCGGCAGGTTGATACTGGGGTCCAGGGGGGTAGTAATAGGGATTTTGCTGAGAGCCCATCATCATCTGATTGGGATAGTATGCCATGTTGTGCCTCTGAGACATCATGTTCGCTGCCTGTGCCTGCTGCATCTGATTTCCATAGTACGGTGCGACCTGTGGCTGTAAGTAGTAACCTTGACCGGGGACTGGGAGTGGCGGATGACCAGGAAACTGGGACATGTGCTGCATCATAGGTGGAGACCCCGCGGGATTCATGCGTTGGTGAGCGTTTTGGGGATACTGTCCAGGGCGGAAACCCATCGTAGGGAGGGCGTTGGCCATAGGGGCCATGTTATATGGCCCAGGGCGGGGACTCGAAGAGGGTTGAGACATATCGAACTGTGTTGAGAACGCGTGCTGAGAAACGGTAGTATGCTCTTGAGTGTGAGAAGAGAACTCATGCCCCTGAGTAGTTCGAGGCTCGTCTTGACGTGGCATAGGATCGCCAGATGTCGTTGTGTTGACAATCTTTTCAGTATCCAGGTCGAGTGCTCCCACGTCCGGGACTTGGGCGCTAGCTATATCTCCCATTTGAAGTATCCGTTGGTGGTACTCTGATAGAAGTTGAGAAATAACCTGGTGCTGATTCATATCAGATTAGCAACTCCTCCTACTCAGACGCAGGTTTATAGCAACAATTTTGTTAAAGGGTAGTATAATACCTTTGATATGTTCTCTATTGGAGTGAGGAAAGGACAGAAACAATATGATGCCTGAAAGCTGGGATTGTTCAGATGAACACCAGGGTGCCTGTTAATCGTGCCGAAGTCACAAGTCAACAGGGCTTTTTCCTGCAGCAGAGCAGCCGCCTAGAGCTTCTCGGGTGGATTTGACTGGCTGTTTTTAAAGAAAGGGTAGAGAGGGGAAATTATCGAGCAATTTTGTGGCCGATTGTGTGTCAGAGCCGACGATAGCGCTCAATGGGCGGGGGAAATATATGAAGACCCCAGCTCTTACCAGCAAAAGACTGAAAGGAGACACAAATTTGTCGTTTTGTATATAAGGAATCTGCTTGCAGATCAAGAGACAAGATGGCGGCGGAAGTAAATACAGTTCCTATAAGAAATTGTTCGAAGAAAGGCGTGTATTATTGCCCCCACGGGGAACTAACGAAGTCGTTGAACACCCGTTAACCCAATGCCAAGTTCGGAAGGGAAAGGAGCTGAATGATAAAACGAGATCGAAAACGGGGCTTGGTTGTGTTTCCTTATGGCGTAACAGGGAAATGAGCTTAGCCCAGGAACCACTGGGAGAGTGTTGTAGTGTTGAGGTGCAGTGACAACTATTCGAAGTCGGCGATCAGCCACCAAGTTGGACTTGACCTGCGAAACTAAGAATCAGCTGCGATGAATAAGTGTAGTGGTAAAGGAGATATTGGGGCTCAAGATGAGTCGAGAAAACATTTGTTCATACGTTGAAGGAGCCCTAGGTCGTCTTTTGCGAGCTGGCAACAGGCAATGCCAGCTTCAGCAACAAATGAAGGCTATCAGAAATGCAAACTGACAAAGTTAAGCTCCCCTGAACTTTCAAAAGAGAAACGGTTCCTAAAGACTTTCGAGGCTTGAGAAGCTTTTGGGGGGCAAGGGGCGAAACCTAAGCCAACGATTAAACAGAAGAGGCTTTAACAACGGAGATAGCGAGTGGCTAATAGTCCAAGCTTCCGAAGCTAGGGCTCAAGGAAGGCTTGGAAGGTAAGGAAGTGTAAGGAAAGGCAGGGTCAAGAGGGATTGAGGGCCAAAAAGAGATCAGTTGAAGGGATGCTAGTGTGATAGATTCATGGGGGGTGTGGGTTACAGATGGGTATGATGGATGGGAAATACGATGGGCGATCCCAAGTTGGTCGAGCTCTTAGATGGGATTTTGTTAGGGCCGTATAGGTGGAGGAGTGAGTGGAGGGAAGTGTTGGAGAGGAGAGCTTGGACAAGAAGAGGTAAAAGAGAGCGATAGTTCAACGGCAACAACAAGCCGTCAAGCCACACGATGCTCAAATCACGAAGGCCGCAATCCATCGGTGATACTTGAGCTTAAGCGAGGCCGATGTTGGCAATGGCACAGGTATAGATCGTTCACAGTTCAATCTTGGAACAGATTGGCAGCATCCCCCTGTTCGACTGAGGAGTTCCAACAAAGTCGCACGTATACCTATGTTAAGGAAGACAATCATCCCGTGAGACGGTGGTGGCTGAGGTCGCAACATTGAGCTACCCATTACCGCCACCGACCATGCGCCCACCATCTTGGTGAACATTCAGGTACCGAGTGCCACAGATTCGCAACGAGAATGAAGTCAAGAGTTCACGGAGAAATGTGATTGGAGAGCGAAGCTCGAGCCGAGCAACGGCGCCGGCAGCAGGGAAACAGGGTGCAAGAGAACAGCCACAGCAGAACCCAACCCAGATGACAGGGATGGGGGGTTTGAATAGTAAAGGGTGGAGAGAAAACCTTGTTATAGTACGTATCCGTAGTGGTGAAGCGTTGGCAGAGGAGACAAGACCATTTCGACGCCAAGAAATGCCCTAGCCGTGATATGATATGCGGTACTTCGCATTGGACTTCTAAATTTGTTGTTCCTGTGGGGAATGAATGGCTTCTTCGATGTTGAGCTCTGCGAGCGAACCCAGCGTCTTGAGGCAACGGTCCCTGAAAACGGATGTTAGCGGGGTCCACAAGAAAGCACAATCTCCGAAATCAGAAGGTCTTTGATACTTTTAGAGGGTCTCGTGGATAATAGTGGTTTTGCTTACTTACTATGTGTATGCACCCAAGCATGTGTCTGTAGTCAATTGCATTGCATGTCGTCTGATGTCGTCCTATTCCCAACCGTCATCAGGATGACTTGGATTCCGTAATTAGAATGATGTACAATTACGTTCCAAAGTCGGACAGGGCTAGAATATGGTTGGTGCATGGGAGGGTAGGTTGTCAATGATGCTTGTGGCTTGAAACGTCATGAAACATAAAACGGGCCTGATGACTTCTGACATAATACGGTATGTTGGCTTGGGTAAGCAAGCAGAGTTTTTAGGGTACTCATACCTGTATAGCCAGCTATGCGATTAGTGTACATGCTTATTATATAGCTAGCTATATAGATAAGGCTAAATATCTAATTATAGATTATATATATAGCTACTATTTAAAAATAATACTATTTATAATTAAAATAGCTATTTAATAGTATTTTTTATCTTTATAACTGCTTTTTACTTTATATTTTATATTATTAATATACTGCTTAGTTTCTATTTACTATAAATAATATAAAAGTAATATAACCTTTTAACTTATAAGATTATATAAGAATAGTTATTTATTTATAATATTAAAGATAAGAAAAAAGCCTATTATATTAAAGAGATTATTAATATTAAAATATAAAAGCTCTTTTTACTATAACTATAATATAATAAACTTAATAGTATATAATCTCTTTTCTTTGTTGAATTACTGTTAATACTACTGTTTATTGCCTTAGCATTAGTTATCATTTTACAGGGCAAATGTACTTAGTTAGGCGAATTCTATTTAATTAATTATAGCTTTATTTTACCTACTAAAGGACTCTTTAACTTTTAAGTATAAACTCTTTCTTATATATAGAATTTTTTTTATCTTATATAATTAACTTTATAGAATTTTCTAGGTAATTCTATTACATATAAACTTTAAATACTACCTATAATAGTCTCCTAGCTATAAGTTAATAGAAACTATTATTATAAGTATAATAATACTTATAATCTAGTATTTAAGCTAAAAGGTATTTTTTAATTTATAAAAGTACTATTTAGCTTTACCTATAGATTAAGTATTTATTAAATGCTATATCTCTCCTTAAAGCTACCTATTATAATAAGAGTTCTTAAATAAGTAATAAAAGATATTATATTTAAAAATAGCTAGGCTAAGTAGCTAATTATTTATTTAACTATTATAGCTAATTGCTTTTACTTATATAGCTTTCTCTTATATTACCTTATAAGTTACTTACTATTAAAAAGCTATAATATCTCTATTATAGACCTTTTAGTAGTACTTATAGTAAGTAGAGAGAAGTTATATATACTATTAATAGATAGTAGTTACTAGCTGCTAGTTACTTAGGTTTAATATCTTAACTGTAATTAAGGTTAGCCTTATTAATTTAATGTAATTAGAGTAAAGAACTTATAAATAACCTAGGCTTAGTTAGTTTTTTAATAATTTTATAATTATTAAATTAACTTTAAAGGATAGATAGATTAAGAAAGGTTAAAGTTATAGGAAAGTTATAAACCCTATTAGTTACTTTTTATAGCTTTTTAACTAGTTAAGTAATATATTTATTATAATTAAAATTGCTTAAGATGCTATAGCCTAAAGGTAACCTTATTAATTAAGTTTATTAAGATTTCAGTCTAGCTAGAGACTTTATAGTTAATACTTTTGTAGCTGTTATTGGAATACCTAGGTTCTATTTATTAGTTGTTACTGGGTTAAAGCTATAAAATAATTTAGAAAAAAGAAAGTAGCTAGAAGAGTAATAGTAAAGCTAATATAACTTAAATTAGCTAAATAAAACTTAAAATATTATTTTATAATACTTATATTAAGTAGTAAGAGCTATTAAAGTTATAATGCTTATAATATATAATACTTAATTTAACTTAATACTTACTAGTACTTTAACTAGCAGTAGTACTATTAAGGTAAGCTAAATATAAAACTTAATATTACTTAGTATTACTATAAAAATTAGAAAGTTAAAAAGTAGCTTAAAATAAGAAAATAAAGTATAAAAGATTTACATTTTATTTATTATTATATTAGTAGTAGTAACTTATACCTTTTACTTAGCTTAATAAATTTAAGTATAAGATAAAAGAGATAAAATATTAGCCTTATTAAATAAATATTAGTAATATATTTTAATTATTTAAAGCTTATAAAGATAAGTAATTTACTTAATAGAAGTAAGCTTAAAGAAAGAAGATTTACTATTTTTATATTAGCCAATAAGCTTTAAATAAGCATTTTAAAGTATAAAAGTATATATAATATAGTAATAATAGCCCCCTATTTATACTAATAGTATACTGATATTTAGCTAGTCTTTACAATTGTAGACTGATTACATGCTATATAGTATAATCAATTCTGCTCTCTGTTGCTGCTAACGCTAATATTATAACTTTAGGTCTTTGACTTTAGGCTCCTAAACCTATATAAAACTTAATACATTTTTCTTCTAATAGAACCCTGCAATTACCCCTCTCTTATCCATTTCGCAGTATGCCATCCCCCTTATCTTTACAGCAGCTTAGTCTTCTCTAGCACCCTTTTGGCCTGCCCTCAGATAGCCTTAAGCCACTTGTTATATAAGCTGCCCAGTTAAATAGCTATAATAAAGTTGCTTTTATTAATAGTTAGATCTATCCCTCTAAGCAACTTCTCTTTAAGCTTATTAAGTTACTTTATCTTGCTATTAAGGAAGCCTCTCTTAATTAACCTGTAGTAAGGCTATATGACCTTAAGGACCTTGCAACTAAAGGCTGCCTGCTTAATGTAGCTAGCATTATCCTTGCACTGCTAGGTTAATCTGATTTCTATAGCCATATTATGCAGGTTAGCGTGATTATCTCTGTTAATAAATAGGTTAATTATAGGGATTACTTCTTAGTAGCATCTTATCTAATATGCCCTGTTATCTTGGGCTGGTTGCAGGCTTCTTCAGATAGGCATCGTGACGGTATAGCTGTGATGTTGTTAGCGTCTGCGATCAGAAGGTATGGAAGGCGGGTTGGATGACTTACTGTCGAAGCGTGTTGGACGATTGAACTGTAGTATGCTGCAGGGATCGATAGATGTTTGAAGTGGGTTGCAAGAGGAAGATCTAGCCTAGCTGAAGAGCAAGGCTCTCTAGCTAGCTTAAGTGCAGTTAGGTTCAGGCTATAATTAAGGCAGCTAACTTAATGATATTAACTTAATAAAGCTTTACTGCCTGGGAGGCAAGTAATGTTTAAATTATAATAGACTTTAGAGATGCTTAGATACCTTTTAAGGCTAATATATAAACTTAAAAAAAAAAATAGTAATAATAGCAGGAAGAATACTATAAAAACTTTAAAGATATATATTAAATTCTATAAAGATAATAATTAGTAAATATACTTTAAAAGTAGTAAATAAAGCTTAAAGAAGAAAAGTATATACTAAATGTAATATTAATGCTTAAAGAAAAGAAAAAGAAATTAAATTTAATAATAAAGAATAGCTTAAATATTTTAAAATTAAAAGGCCTATTATTTAAATTAATTAAAGGATTTATTTATTATCTATAAAACCTATCTATTATTAAAGTATTATAATAGTTAAAGTATTAATTAACTTATTAAAAATGCAAGAAATAATTTAAATTATAATAGTAATATAAATAATAATAAGATATAACTTTAAATAACTTCTAGTATATTAAGGAATCTAAAAATAGGAATTTAAGCAATTAGAAGGTTATAGTATTTCTATTCTAGGGAGGTATATTAAACTAGTAGTATTATATAATTAAGATAGATTTTACTATTATGTAAAGGGTTTAGCTTAAATGAGCCTCAGAGATAGATTAAGCTAATTACATGACTAATAGAAGACTAAAAGAGGGGTAACTAGATACCAGAAGAAAGAGGTCAATCAATCAACAGCATCAATGAGGTTCAACAGGGTATGAGTCGCTGAGTTTTTGCTGGAGGAACCGTTTAAGATGGAATGGGAACGTAAAACTCCCCGTCCCGCTGGTAGGAAGGAACCGTTTCGCCACTGAAGGTTACCCTGTTCCTGCCCCAGATTTTTAACTCTACGAAGCAGCTTAACATAGGTACCTAGGCTAAGAAGGTACAGGCTACAGGGCATTTTGGCGCTCACCAAGTCACTGCCATGGGAATTTTTAGAGAATGGCACATGGCAACTCTATTCAATACATCGAATTTTCCACTCCAGTATAGTACCCTGGGAAGTCAAGTATGTGCATGATGTATCAAGGAATCTCACGATATCAGAGATCATTCGAACCATATCTGCAAACATGCCCAACATTCAAGTACTGAGTGGCCTCTAGCTCTGCAGCCGACCAACTGCGCCAGTAACCCCGTAAAGAGAAGCAATAACCGCTCGCGACTTAGCGACGCGTACGAGGCTATCGCCACTTAGTCCCTTAGACAGCTGTTCATGAACCTACAGAGTAGGGATCTGCATACAGGGAATAGCCGAGGCGGCAGGGTGGAGGTCCCTGAGATCTGATCGACACGCGCGACAGACCCGCCAAGTCGCCTTGCCAGCATGTACGTATCCTTTTTGAACTCAATTCGCTTCACTTGGCTGTTGTTAGTTATCAAGTTTGACGTGATTATTAGGAAACGGGCACTAAGGATGGGACATTTTGAATTACATCAGCCATTGATTCCCCCACTATGCAACCCAGCGGATGCTCAACAGTCTGCCTTTCCATGTGGCGTTCTATCCGGGCGAGCTCCGGCGCCCTTTGACTGGTTTTCCTTGAATCTCGCAACACTGAAGTTGGACCATCCTCGACGGGGCTTCGAACCACTCCTGAGGGCCGAAGGGCCTAGCCCGGTCTACGGTCTTGGACCTGCTTGCACGAGAGGACACGAACCCACTAGCTGTAGGTACTTTTCATGGCAGAATCTTACGCATGCTGTGTAATGAATGATTCGCTGGCCTTGATGACTGAGCAGGTTACAATTTGCACCTCTAGTCTGACTTTGGATTTCTGCCGACTTAGTAGATATCTTCCCAGAGCCATAGTTTCCCCTCAGATCCGAGCGTCCAGCTGACAATCCTTTGCTTGGGGCCCCAGGTAGGTCTTGATCAATGGCCGACATGAATAACTTAGCTTTGCTATGTACCTATTCTTTTGCCATTCATATCATCAAGAGACAGTACCTGAAAATCGCGACGTCACAGCCCGACAGCAATATGGAGGCAGTGGGTAGTGAAGTGACGTTCCTAGGCGAAATCCTTGTCGCTTCTGAGCTTTCAATCAGTTGCGTAAGTAGCAACAAATGTCATGTTCCAACAGTCCTTTTCGTGGATGTCGATCCAATCCGTTTTCTTAATTCTCCATTACCCACCAACTTTTCTCAACTAGTGCGCCGGGGCGACCAGCCTCCCGTGACACTAGTGTCTTATTGGAGACAATCGCATGGTCCTGACAACTTGGGTAATCTCATGGCTGCTCTTGGGCTTGTCTAGGGACCTCAGAGGACATCCGTAAGTGGATGATCGACCATCCCACTTCACGAGTCTGCCTCGAACACATATCCCCTAGACGGTCCGAAGGGCACATTTAGGTATCCACTCCAGTTTTCCACTCTTTCTATCTTCCTTATTCGACAGAACGGTATCGAAATATCATTTGATTCCGTTGTCGATCTTGAATACGCAAATGTGCCCTTCGGACCGTCTATGGGATCATGTGTAGATACGTATACTCCTCCTGCTAGTAACCTTCGTAGTCAATTCCAGAGTTCGAGATTGAGCGCCTCACATGATCAATACTATGGAAGCCAAAATGGCCAGTAAACTGTTCAACATCAACATTGGCTCCATCAGCTACCAGAAGCCGGCCATTGCTCTTCGGCCAGTGATCCGAGCTCCCGGTCGTACGACGGCTTTTTGGACTAACGACCTGTGCGCGCCCTACCACCGCTGTGTGTTTAGTTGGACCCTTGATGGGGTTCCTGGCCAATTAGAGCCCGGACCTAATTAAGGTTGACGGATGAAAAGCTCCGTTGGTTCTTAACAAGAATACTTGAATGTTGAATTTGCGTGTTCGTCTAGAGGGGGAGATGTCGTGTATGATCAGCTAAAGAAAGAGTCAGCGACGTACGGCACTTGTGTGTCAGAAATCTACACCAAAAATAAATGTGGAAAGCATCCAACTTGTGGTACAATTATGACCCGCAATCAAGGTTATTGGGCCCTCAGATAGAGCGGCGCCTGTCGACGACTGTTGCCTGCTTGCCTTACGCATTCGCCACCCGCCTGTCAACCAGGGTCCAGAACCTTTATCGTTGATCTTGACTGCTTTAGGCGCATCCAGTGCCTATCTTACCTCTTGTTGCACAATAGTCAGTGACGCCATGACGACGGTGCTCCGTTTACATGCCTTACAGTTACAGGTAGTCTTCGCCGATGGCGCGACCAAAACAGCAATTGGCCGTCTTCACTGGTGTCGGGAGGTCCGCAGCAAGGGTCCATTGTGGCTTGTGAAACGATTATCAGCATTGATCATCCTTCCTGAAGCTCTGTGCCGATGCGTAACCCGCTGTGAACCTCTCTTGATTTGAGGGCTTGAGGAGCCGAGGACCCCGACGTCAATTTCACTCAACGTGGGCTATCAAGAAACTCGTGTAAGGCTGTTGATGAAGAAAGAAAGCTTTGACAGCTCCCTCCAATGTGGCAAATGCGTTGCGCCCTGCATATGTTCGTAGTCAGGTAGATAGGCTAGATAGGGTTTTGAGAACGGACCGCTACCTTACCTATGTTACTCTCACCGTTGTCAGTTCTGTCTATGGATACTTGACAAAAATTGAGTGTATTGGGCTTCCACTCCGACTCCCTATCACATGCCTCAGTTTTGACGATTAGAGGTGGCAAATGTCAACCGACTGGTAACGGTTGTGTAAGTCGTCAGCATTTGAGTTCGGTGCCGTTTTGATTTAGTTTGTTGTAGCGCTTTCGAACCGCTACAAATGTCATCTGCCGACACCAACCTGACCATCAAATGCCGGAAAACCCCTGCAACAGCAACTGATCATTCCTCAACACTTGGGTTGTGGGCATCATTGTGGGATTTCTGCTCGCCGATCAACAAGACGCCTTTCTGATTTCTCCGATGACGGCAAGTTCCATGCCCAAGGATGGAAGAGCTTGACAAAACTTGGAAGAAAAGCTAGGCCATAACTGAACCAAGAAACTTAAACAGTCCCGGCCCAAGTGCGGAAATAAGACCATGATTGAACTGCGTTCCAAGTCCTCAGATTGCTATCAGCCACACAACATTCGCTCATGTCAGCTAGCCGCCAGCCGCCAGCCTCGATTCAACGACATGCATGGCTAAAAACAATTCCTAGACCGTACCAGTATGAGACATGGAAGACAGCACTTGATTGTTGGAAGCTACGTACGCTTAGGTGGCGAATAGACCAGGACGCTTCTTCAGCCGAGTACGCGCATCCATCATCTTGAGAGGAATAGATGCTGTTAGAAGTCCTGTCTAAGGATAGTCATACCTCCGATGTATTCAAAAGCTTGCCACTAACTTAGGGCAGTAGTTGTGCATATCGACAGCCTTGTAAGAATTATTTGCGTAGAAGTTGTACAGCTCGAATTTCTTGGGTAGCTGGTCCAGTTTTGCACATAAAACACGCCTTACATCTGTACGTCCAAGATAGCATCAGGGAACCCAGTAGCCTGAACAAGTCCAGATGCAGAAACCTCATTCTATTAAAGAAGGGGCAAACGAAACTGGCTTGTACGACATATCTACAATGCATATTGAAACACACCCATCATCAGGTGAACTGCTCGCCTGTCAACTACCCAACAGAAGTGTGATCACTACTACATGATACTCTTAGCACATGGGCTATCATGTCTTAATTTCATTTTTCCCCCCCGGGGGCACCAATACCAGTCCAAAGCAAGGATAGCTAACCCCTGGGCAGCTGAAAAGGCGACTTGTCAGAATACAGCACCTCGAGAGTTGCTCAAGCTCCAAGGCTCGATATGCGTGGCGCGTGCACGAGGTGTGGTGTCCGGCTACTGTAATGGCAGTGTATCATGACTTCAACCTTTATTTAGGGACCAGGTGGGTCGCAAAATAACCGGCACACCAAAATGCCGCAAATCACGGTATCACCAACTTCCGACGTCTTGAAGGGTTGATTTTAGGCTTGAAAAAATCGTCTTTTTTGACAGAATGTGTTCTGATTACCAACCGGTCATGTGTCCCTCGTTATCTATGCAATCTTGGAGTCGTTGGGGCATGGAATCGATCCATTTGTTGATTGTGGATAGCTTCAATTCATTCTAGCCTTCCTTGATGAGCTCAATTAAAGTATCTGTATCCCAGTGGGGATAATGGTTGATGTATGCTTTTGGGACCTTCTAGGCATTCTCAATAGGGGATAAATCAGGATTGCCGGGACAGTTGAAGTAGAAATCTAGTCCTTCTTTTTCCTTCCAAGACTGCACAGGGTTATTCTTGCCTGGACCGTGGCCGGAATCGTTGTCTTCCTCTAGGACAAAGTGGTGGCCTTCCTGACGAAGCTTTTAGACGAAGGGCTTGAGGATATTATTGAGATAATAAGTCTGCGTCATCTTGCCGTTGGAATTACTTGAAATGTCATATAGATGAAGATCAGACTTGAAATTCCAACCGATGCCGCCCCAGCCGTGAACTCGTTTGAGCTCCTTGTCTGTCAGGGGCTTCCTTTCCTGAAGGTTATCCGGTCTGTCTGACGTCCCGGGCTTTCGTACAATATACTGACGAGCCTCGTCCCCAAAGCCCCAGTGATACTCATCCGTAAAGATAACATCATGCCAATCTTCCGGCTCGGGACGCTTGGCAAGCTCCTTCCTTGCCTAAGCCTCTTGAGCCTTACAGTTGGTGTCGGACTTGTATTGGATTTGACGGGCGATACGCTTGTAAAGATTCCTTGTAGCAGCAGCTCGTCGGACGGTATCAGTACTTGGATCTGACTCTATTCCAGCCTCATTTGCAGCGGCAGTCCATGAAAGTCTCTTGGCCTCGAAGCCTTCCTCGTCGTACAGCTTCTCTAGCTTATCTTTATCATCCTCTGACAGAAGCTTCCTCCGACCGCGGGTCTCGTTGAAGGTGCTATGGAAGGTGCGGTCGGAATCGCTCCTCAGGATCTCGTACCCACGCCTCCGGGAGACTCTGCAGTGGGAAAAAATGTCCGTCTTTTAAAAAGGAATATTATAATGAGTAAGGAAGCTATAAACACCTCTAACGCGAGCCTTTTTAGGCGTATCATGGCGTTGAAAGCCCATTTTTTTGGTGTGCAAAAAGGCAAGTTGCAGGTGTTGAGGCATTTTGGTGTGCCGGTTATTTTGCGACCCACCTGGGGACATGCATATTGTGCGATGGAGCAAACGCCACTGCATCGGCCGTGTTAGCGAGACACTCACTCATCCAAGCGATATTGAGATCCAGTATCTTGCAGAGCACGGAAAAAATAGATCCTGTCCACACCCTCCCTGCATCGGGGCATTGCTTAGCTGGGATACCTCGATGGATCTCTGTATGTAGGAGGCACATACAGCCATTGAGGCAAAGGGTGGATCGCCGCAACGATGTTTAACCAGTCATTAGGCCTTGAATAGCCCTATACTACTGCAACCAGGTCTTGCTTCACCTATCAGAGTTGTTAAATATGTAGTGGGCTTGATAGGCTAAGAAAGAGACGATAGACCTGACCGGCCGGTGTGGGCAGGGCAGGGCAGGGCAGGGCAGCAAGCGTCTTCGGGATAGAGACTGAGTAGACAAGTACTCGGATGAGCTAGCAATGATAAGTTCTCTTTTGTGATCTGATACCTACATCGGTGGCTAGAGAAACAGCATGGCGGTATTAGACTGCCACGGTATTGGCTCGATGTTTAGCATCTGACTCTGATCAACATCAGAAAGAAATATTTGCTAGCAAATAGCCGGACCGTTCTTGGATGATTATCGGGCATAGGAAAAGTAATCAGCGCTTGAGTCTAATGAACCAACGTGGTGTTGCCATTTGCCGCGCTTGTGGTGCGATAGAGGCGCTCCAGAAGAGTCTAGACGCGCTCTTAGAAGTGGAAGCGGCGTTTCACTCTCCCGGATGTAATTCTATCCGCGGTCTAATGTTAGGTGTCTCTTGAGATGATCAATGTTGAGTGACTTGGACCAAAGAGCTCAGCTCGACATGGGTCTCTCAAATGCCGTGTGCCGATACCATTCCATCTCTAATTAGACTGATTAGCAACGCTACTTGTCCACACTCAAAGTACAACAAAAAGACAGAAAAGTAACACATAGCCATGCCAGACTCATGAAAACGCCGCCCAAGAGTTGTGAGGGTGAACAGCTGTGGTACAGCTGATAACTCATTCGTAAACAAGTACCGTTGCCCAGTGAAGTGAATAGTTCATCTCTTTCAGGATGGTCTCAACCACTGGTTGAGTATGCTAATAGGACGTTCGAGTGTTGGTATGCCATTCAACCTTTCGGTGATTAAAAGTGCAATTCGAGTATGCCGTTACAAGTGCTTCGCACCTTGGTTATAAGGTCAAATCGCCGTCATACCATCCCTTGTTGTCCATGTCGCCAACGCAGTAAGTTAGGTGTCGAGTAGTCAGAGTTAAAGGTCAATTGATACAATATAAGTAACTTGAACCTGACATACCTTTAGTTAACATACCGAGTCACGAAATTGGAACTGCAATCGCATAGTGCCAGTAAGTGATCTAGGTGTCCGTGACCTCTGTGAATATTTGGTCGAACACGATGGCTTCAGTGGTGTTGGAAAATCTTTCTCATGTCCAGTGCATAGAAAGTATGTGCGGTCCGCAGAGCTCAGTGCCGCCGAAAGTAATTTATAAAACCTAAAGTCCCAAGTCAAGTAAGGCCTTTGCATCCTGAAGCCTCACTGGCCACCTGTTAGTTTGCAATTCGCGGAGCGTGGCATTCTCTTTCGTCGTTGAAGCGACTCGGTATCATATTCATATTCATCACACCACAATTATGCCTTGTAGTTGACCGTAAAGAAGGCTCATTGATTTCGTGGCGTCTAAGTAATCCCCTGTTATACATTCCTCTTTCGCCTTTCCTGCCGTCTAATCCTTCTTCAAGGGCAAGAAAGTCTCCTCAATACCGTCTGCTGTGATGATAAGCATTTGAAGGTTATCACCAACCTCAATGTGACGCTCCACCGCACCATCGAATGCATCCTTGACGACAGTCTCGACCTCTGTTCGTGTAAGAGGACGTCGCTCCCGCTCCTTCAGCTCATGGCCTTCTCCGCTTCCGGGAATATACTGGTTCTTGAAGTTGACCTGGTTGTCCAGGAAAGGCATGATCAGACTGCCCGCAGCACCGCCTGCTCGGCACTGCTCCCGTTCATAGCTCCCCACAGGATCATATGAGTACACGGCGCCTCTGCCCTCCTCATCCAGACCGCCGAGCATCGCATGCGAGTAGTAGGGGAAGAATCGCTTCGAGTAGAGAACGGTAGAGAGGCGTTTGGCACAAGCATTGACAGTCATAGGCTTGCCGTGTCGGTAACGGTAGATCTTGCAGATGGTGTCGAGGTGGTCGCGGAGGGCCTCACCATCAGCAGCGAAGCCGACAACAGATAGGATTAGCGTAGCATCCTCCTGGGAGGCAGTGGTGCCGCCGATTCGGAAGACCTTGGGGGACATGCGAGAGTTGATGCTATAACCGCTGGTGTGGCGGGTGTCACCAGCCATGATGGTAAAGTCTGCGCCAGCAATGGCAAGAGTCGAACCGCCATTATCGGTGTAGCTTGGAACAGTTAGCTGTAAGCCCTAGAGAAGCATAGGTGAGGTGTCTCACGGGTTGAATCGATGTTCCCGAAACTCGCCGCTGTTGGTCTTGGGGGTATCGGAGAATGAATAGTTGGGCCCATTCATCAAAGGGTTCTGGCTGAACATGGCAGCCATGATTGCGTTCTATGCAAAGGAAGGTCTAAGTAGGAGCTGGGTGATCTTTCTCGATGCGCAGCGATGATGGAAATCGGAGTTGGTGACTGATGATGTTGACCTGGTGTTGCCTTGTCACTGACGATAGAGCTGAGGTTCAGACTCAGACGCACGCGTCAAGCTTGCAGCCTTGCCCACCTAACCTGTAGAGCTGGGGTAGCTACGATGACTAAGCGCGGATAATGACAGGGGTTCACCTCCTAAAGTTCACCTAACAACCATCGTCATTTTGAAGGTCTTGTTTCGAAAACAAATTTGTTGACTTGGTTCTTGTCGGTGTTTCGTTTCGAATTGTTATGCTTTGAAGCGGCCGCATCGCCTATTCACCAAAGATGATTGGCGAAATTCGCTCCAAGGCACTGCAGAAGATAGCTTCGCTATCTGCTTCCAGCTCTACAACATCCTTCGACCGATCCGATCTCGACCGACTATGTAGGGCCTGCCACGCCGGCGCGAAGAGCAAGGACTATGTCAATGGCTATCAGAATAAGAGCTCGCTAGGCCGAGTGCCTATGGTAGGTTGTTCATAGAACACAGGGATTTGATAGGGCGTGGTTGACAATTGTAGTCTATTCGCGAATTCGAGGTCTTGATCGCATTATGCAAGACAGCACCGAACATCAAATCGAGCCAGAGCGCCCAGAGACTATCGTATCAGCTGTTCCCGTATATTCTTGAAGCACATATACAGGTTTTCCTTCCTTCGCCATTCTTCCGAAAGATCGACCCGTCCCCGACCGAGGCTCTAGCCTTTCATGTGACAGGGGCCCTGTTGGCACTCGGCATCAACTACGATGAGCTTCAGGAGAATGTGACCGATAAGATCTGGGCCTTTGTGAACTCTTGTAGACGAGCTACGGAGAGCATTATCTCACCTCAAGCAGGAGATCCTGAGAATCCTCACCTGGAGGATGCAATTCGAACTGTAACAATTGCCGTCGCCCTGCTCGGATTTTTGGATGCGGCAGCCGCTCAGGCCGACTTCTGGAGAGCTGGCGGTCGACTGGCCATGATCAAGAAAATTAGAGAATTGCTTTCTGAGCCCTTCCTTATCGCTGTGGAAACAGCACTATCCACCATTCGCAACTGTCATAGCCAGGATCGCGAGGTTAAAGAATGGAAGAGATACCTGCGCCATTATGCCTCCTCTGGACGACCTCTCGGAGCTATGCTCCTGCACCGAAGCTTCGCTCACCTCATTGTCTCTAGCACTTCACTGATGGTAAAAGACCCTCGTTCTCTACGAAAGTCTCACGTGCTGGATATCTACATTGCCCAGGGTGAAGACCTTTGCAATATCGCGTCCTCTGCGCTCGAAGCAGATTTCAAGACGGTTGAGGAATATGCTGTCCTGGCCACTGAAGAGATCCAGTATATCGAAGGTGGTGCTGACTTCATCCGCATGGGATCTTCTGACCAGCAGAGTCTCGCTTACGCTGTCAAGGCTGCGGCGCTCATTTCCTACTTGAATTGCGCTCTGCTCAATGAAGATGCTGCTGATACAGAGATTCTCATGAACTGGCTTCAGGAAACATTGGATGACTCTGTTCAGATGGCTGACCCTACTCTTGCCTCGGTCACTTTGCGATGTTTGGCCCTGATCTGCCAGATCTCACCATCCTTCTCGTCTAATGTCAGCCGCATCCTACCTAGGTTCATCGTTCAGGATGCCCCGCAGAAAGATATTGTCACTATAGCTTCCAATAGCTTGGCTTATGCTCTCAAAATGCTCTCGAAGGATGCTGTCATCGGCACATTGTATACCCTGGGCAACGTACTCAGCCCTGGGTCGGACCAAGCGTTTGTGAACGATCAGGTTAATGGAACGGCAAGTGAAACAGGACTCAACGCCATTTATACCAATCGTCGGTCCATTGGGAGCTCGATTTCAATACAGATGTATGGCGAGGAGGAGACTGCGATTGTTTCTGGCAATGTCGTGCAAACCATCTGTGGAATTGCTGCTGCTTTCAAGGATGAGAAAATTACCGCACTGGCTCAGTCTATGCTTCAGCAGAAGCTCGAAAAGGTCAATACAGGCGTGGATGCCCGGATCATCAGTGGAGCAGCTGCTCTGGCTCTAGAGGGCGGACAACTCGAGTTTCGCTCTTTGCTCAAGCTGTTTAGTAAACTGTGCCACACTGGGGTTGTCGAAAACCAGCTGTTCTTACTGGAAGCTGTAAGTGAATATGACTTTCTATACTTTGATACTTGCTGATTTGTGCAGGTGAGAAATGCCCGCACTTTCATTTCTGCGAACCTACGACGTGACTCGCAGCTGTTTGGTATCTACTTTGAACACTTGCTTGACAGCATCATCGGACTTGGTGATGTACACTCGTCTGGACATACTAAGGAATCTGACGTACAAATGGCTGCAAAGGAGATCGCGGAACTTCTTCACCCGCTGGCAATCTTTATGTCCACGAACGATTTTGCTTTCGAGCCCATCGCCGATGACGAGACGTATTCTCTTCTTCGAGACGCTTGGTTCAACATCGTGGTTCATGGCTTTACCACCAACACAGACCGTGGAAAACAGTATATGAGAGAATTGCGCATGATTGCTATTCACTCCCCACCTCTTGTGGCCGAGCAGCGAGGCGAGCAGGTCGAAAGTGATATCGAGCTTAATACTGTATTAAGACGTGGTATGAGCAACGATAGAGAGTCTCTGCAGAAGAAGCTTTTGAGTGATCTTGTACCCTCAAAGTCCAATGAGATTAGGAGCCTCAGCTATCGCAAGGTGATCTTCTTGCAAGCAGCTTATTTGATGGAAATTCTTCGAGCCGACTCAGGTGATTGCACCATGGTTCTTTCCTATTTCCTGGAGCCGAGCATGGCCAAGGGAGAGCTGAGCAGCGCCATGGAGGGTGTTACAGCTGCTGTCATGGATAAGTATATTCAAAAGACTCAAAGCGGTGCCGAACCAACCTTTGCTGCTCAGTACGCTGCCGAGCAGCTCGCTACCATTTTCTGTAGCTGCTGCCATCGTATCGAGCGAGTCCAGCAAGCCGCGTTTGTTTGCGCAGATCGCTTCCTCCGTGAAATCCCTTCGGCCCTTTGCTATAGGTCGTCACTCTTCGCACTGATCGAACTGCTATCGCTTATGTGGTCTAGCTGCTTGGAAGCTGAGATAGATGTCTATGCTCCTAGGTCTACTTTTACGTCAGAACTTGGCGGAGTGACTGTGCAGCTTTCAGACGACTATGATTTTCGAAGATGGACAGTAGATATCCTCAACCGCAAGGCCAGGGTATGGGTCAATTCTGCCATCAATCTCTCTCCTCTCGATGTCAAGGGAATTCTGCAGACATATCTCTCGGAGTTCAGTGACGAAGGCGCTTACGGCCATGTCTCTTTGGGAAGGTCTTTTGCTCTTGAGCTAGGATCAATTATTCCATCAACAGACAATCGTCTCCAATCCATGGACAAGATTGGCAACTCGAGTGTCAACACAGCCTCTGCCTTTGTTGCGCAGTACACAACTCGCCAAGAATATCGTTATGGCGAGACGCTTCCAGATCGTGGTACAGAACTTATGAGTTTCATGAATCACAACCGTCGCCTGTCATTTGTGCAGTCATCTGTGAAGGAGAGTGCCAATGCCACTACTGCACTCGCTCATATCCAGGCAAGAATTCTCAGCAAGAAGAGTACATCCATCACTGAAGTCCGAGATATTCTTCGTAGGGCAGCAGCCCTTCTTTGCCGCACGAGCAAGGATGAAGCCGCTGTTGCTCATCACCTTGTGAGCATTCCGTTCGCCCTATTCACCAAGCAATCCATCAACTTGGGTGTCTCCTTATGGCTTGGTGTAATCAACGAAAACCCAAGACAGGAGTCGAGACTACTAAATGAGATTGTCCAGCAATGGGAGTTCTCTCTTACGCGAAAGGTCGGCCTTTTCAGCCCAACCTTGAATCATGTTGACCCTTTCTTTTTGAAAGAAGAATTTGCACCCAGCGAACTGGAAGCTCTAGCCAAGAAGAAGCAAATTGTGCATGACATTCTCTCTCCTCACACTCGACTGCTCCAATTCTTTGCTAGTCATTATAACGCTACTAGACTCGGTAGCCCTGACATCCAGAAGGTGTTCCTCCGGATGATTGATCTTACACTGGAGGCAATGAAGCAATCTGCAACTCATCCAATGGCCAGAGAGATTCGATTCCAAATCGTCTTATTTGGTCTCCGCGTCCTACGTTCCAGCACCACTCTCAAGCCTGCAGCACAGTGGAGGCTCAAGGAGCGACTTCTTACGGCTGGTCTGTCTTGGTTCAGGTCTGCGCCCAAGTGGTCATTCGGAAGTAACCTATTGCAGATGAAGACCGAGATCCGTCTGATCTCTGATGTCTTGGCGGCCCTCCAACAAGTCTCTTTTATAGGCGCCCAAACTGTCGGCAATGTCAAGTCTCTGCAGTCTAAAGAGCAGCTGCTTGATCTCTTGCTCAGAAACGAACAACAGCGCCTAATCGTCTGGGTAAACCCACTCAACAATGCGAGCAATCAGGCATTGGCTCAAACTGCTGGCAAGGCACCGACCGAAGCTGCACTCTTACCACTCATTAGGACTGCATGGTGGCAGGATCCAGCTATTGCCATCGAACTCGCAACTAGGTTTTCATTCCCTCGCCTGCAGCGCGATATCAGGTTCTTGCTTCTCACCATGCCTGAAAAGGCTATTTTCGAGCCTGAGGCTCTGCACCTGATATTTGGAGGATTTCTTCCTGATGATGTTGCTTCGCAACAACTCAAGGTAGGTTTCGTACCCTGACCGGCATTGCAATACTAACGTTTGGGCAGTATTTATTGTACTGGGAGCCTGTGAACCCTGTAACAGCCGTTACCATGTTCTTACCCGCCTACCAGTCGCACTCTTTCATTATTCAGTACGCCATGCGTGCGCTGGAAAGCCATTCTGTCGACGTAACATTCTTTTATGTTCCCCAAATTGTCCAGTCTCTCCGCTACGATAGCCTTGGATATGTCAAGCGCTATATCCTTGAAACAGCCCAGTTTTCACAGCTGTTCGCTCACCAGATTATCTGGAACATGAAGGCCAATTCGTACAAAGACGATGACGCTCAGATCCCTGACGAAATCAAACCAACCCTCGACACGGTCATGACTCAGATGGTTGACGGTTTCGCCGCTGAAGACCGTGACTTTTATGAGAAAGAGTTTTCTTTCTTTGACGAAGTCACTGACATTTCTGGAAAGCTTAAGCCCTTCATCAAGAAGTCGAAGCCGGAGAAGAAGCAAAAGATTGAAGAAGAGCTGCGTAAAATCAAGGTTGAGGTTGGCGTTTATCTTCCTAGTAATCCTGATGGTGTTGTTATCGGCATTGATCGTAAGTCTGGCAAGCCTCTACAGAGTCATGCCAAGGCTCCGTACATGGCAACATTCCGTATTCAGAAGAACAAAGGAGGCGTTTCTGAGGTGGATGAGATGATGGAGGAGAATGATGGAGAAGATCACGGAACACCAGAGAGGACTGTTGAAGTCTGGCAGTCGGCCATTTTCAAGGTCGGCGATGATTGTCGACAGGACGTCCTGGCGTTGCAGATGATTGCAGCGTTCCGAGGCATATTCCACGACGTTGGCCTAGATGTCTACGTCTTCCCTTATCGGGTTACTGCCACTGCCCCTGGTTGTGGTGTCATCGACGTGCTGCCTAACTCGATCTCACGAGATATGCTTGGTCGTGAGGCTGTCAATGGTCTCTATGACTATTTCATCTCTAAATACGGCAATGAGAACTCGCTCCGATTCCAACGAGCCCGCAGCAACTTCGTCAAGTCCATGGCTGCCTACTCAGTCATTTCTTACTTATTACAATTCAAGGATCGACACAACGGTAACATCATGATTGACGACGCGGGCCATATCCTACACATTGATTTCGGTTTCTGCTTCGACATCGCCCCAGGTGGTATCAAGTTCGAGCGTGCCCCCTTCAAGCTCACAACCGAGATGGTGGCGGTCATGGGTGGTTCAATGGAGCACCAGAGTTTCAAGGCCTTCGAGGAGCTCTGCGTAAAGGCTTTCCTGGCCAGTCGTCAGTATTGTGAGAAGCTCAGCCAGATCGTCTGGCTCATGATGGATAGTGGGCTGCCCTGTTTCAAGCCTGAGAGTGTCAAGCATTTCCGTGAGCGTTTTGTCCTTGACAAGAGCGAACGCGACGCTGCCAACTTCATGAAACATCTCATCAAGACCAGTTACTCGAGTCACAGCACAGGTATCTACGATCAGTTCCAGCTTCTGACTAACGGCATTCCCTATTAGGGGATGGCACAAGAGGAGGATCAGTAGTGAATAGGTCTTGATGTTTTGTTTTGTTATTATAGCGCTTATCTAGTCTTCCTTTCCGACTCTTTAGAGAGATAATACTCTTGATAATACAGATATATAGTACATTCGCTCCGCTTTCCAAAGCGATTGAGATTTTTGCAAAAACGACTTATGATGCCCCCACAAAACCGCTCCGCGCTTGAATACGCTTCTATATACACCTGAGCTCTTTGGATATTATTGCAATGCCCTTTTATATCTCTGGTGGCTAGTCTTTCCGTCTCCCATGCAAGCGGGGGATCTAATCCACCTAACCTCGGTGTATTGTTGCAACTCGGCCTTACTTCTGTTTTGCGGCAGATCCTTTGAGCATGTGAGTCGGGGCATTGTAACTAGTATAATCAACGTGAACGAATGCTCGGTCAACGATTGGCACAGATTCGAGGAAGTATGTCAGCACCTCGCTAAGATCGTGACTGTCCTTGAGAGGTGTCGCAGCAGAAAGCACAATATCGACCTCGACGAAGAGTTTGTCACCAGCGTGATAGGCGCGCAAATTTTGAATCTGACGAATCGCAGTGGCGAAGCGCATGGTCAAGTATAGCAGCAGGTTTCGCTCGTCAGGCTGGGCGGAGAAACCTGAAAGGTTACGGACGTGATGTGCCGAGGTCTGACTCCAGTTGAAGATGACGACAAGCGAGAGGAACAAGCCACCGACAGCATCAAGCCACCAGATTCGCCCATAGTAGCCAACTAGAGCCAATATTAGTAGGGTTCGGCCTCACAGGATATATTATGATTACTTACTGATAGGGAACAGGATGGAACCAGTGTTGAAGATGACATCCGTCTTTGCATCTTCAGCCCTGTGGTTTGGTCAGATACAGAGTACGAAGGTGGATGAATTTGCCGACTTACAATGCTCTCACACTTGAGTTCTTGACGACACGACACCAGATCCAGCAGGCACCCTTGATGACGATGGTAGAAACCATGATGGCAATAGCTGGAATACCCAACTCAAGGATAGCATGCTCAGGGTCCATGAGGCGAGAAATACACTCAAGTCCGACTTGGCAGAAAGATGTGATCATGATGATGGAAAAGACGAGGACGCCAAGTGGTTCGAGTCTTGCTATATGTCAGCTTTTATTCACTTGAAACGCCACAAGCTATATGGCAGCGACTGAGACTTACTTGCGGCGACCAACAGGATAGCTATACTGGTCTTGATGACTGGACGAGATGAGACGCGTAGTAATCCATACGATGACCGTACTGAGGAAATCAAGCACAGCATCTACCAAACTGGCAAGAACGGACATTGAAGGGACTGAGACAATGACAACAAGCTTTCCAGCGAGTAAAATGGCATTGGCAATAAAGTTGACCCAGATTGCCAATGTCACGATAGGGTCGTCGCTGTCAATTTCAGCATCCTCCAACCAAGGTAACAAGGGCTTGGGGCCATTGTCATCTTCTTGGGTAACAGGTCGCGGAGGTTGCTCGTCGTCCTCGTCTTCGGATTGATCCTGACGCTGAAGAAGTGGCAAGTTCTCCGAGGAACGGAAGATATCTTGAGGTGTGCGAGTAGCAGGGAGCTTTGTAGTCGAATTGCTAGCCTTGACGCTGACAGTGCCATAGGAGCCTGGAGTGATAGATGCGGATACAGGAGTTGATCCAGTGAGAGGGGGGGAGTCGGATGTGGTGGAGGGCTCCTCGTTGATGGTATCCGGGACGTCAAGTGGTCGGAATGCAGAAGCTTCAAGCTCTGCTTGGTACTCGTTAAGTAGATCGTGGGGGATAGCGGAGTCGAGGAGAGCATCGATGTACAGATATTGCTGAATCAACTCATTTGTTCTCTCATAGTACTCGCGCCTGGTGGGTTTGGTTAGCTGCTGCGCGAGGCCGAGGCGCGTAGTTGGTGGCGCCATTGAGGACTCACAGTGGTTTGGACATAGCAGCCAGCTCTTCCTCAGGCTTCCAGTATTGCTCCCATCGATATCGAGGGTTGCTTCTGCCAATGAGTTTGGCACTGCGGTTCTGGGGTCCGTGGAGCAGTTGGGTCAGGCGACGCTCATCAGCGAGCAGCCTGCCAAGCTCATCATGGTCGTGGCGAAGCAGCCCAGTTTCCTCATCATCAGGTCCCATCCAGAAAGAGGGAGGATGCGCGGGAACAGAACTGCTCAAGCTCTGTATGCTCTGGTGAGAGCGACTGCGGATGAGGGACTGGAGGGCCCCACTGCGCGTGCCCAGAGGGTTGTGGCTATCCTCGTTTGAGAGGAGAGAAGGGCGCCGTAATTGAGCATGGCTACCATGCTTTGAAGGAGTGTTTGGAGAGCTCATTGTCGCAATAGATGTCGCTTTTTCGCAGCGACTGGCGAGAGAATTGTGTGGTTAGGATAGAGGAGGCGCAATTATATATCGCGAAGAAAAATAAGATAAAACGTGTAACGAGTCAGGTTTGAAGTATTGCCAGGGTTATGAAGCGTAGAGTAGAAACAATTGCGACTAGGTAGGTGCCGTGCCTTCGTTTAGTAGTCAAAACGTTGTTTTTCCGAGCTCCCTCTTCACGGAAGAGAGATAAGATTAGCCAAAAGGGACTCTGCTACTATAATGAACAAATATCAACAAAGATCTCGAAGCAGGGGCCCCTCTCCAAGCCTCTCCAAGTCTAGCGAGGCAAAAAAATATTTTGAACATGGAGAGGAGAGAGATTGATTAGATCCAATGCATCAAAGCTATTCGCCCACATGCTTGCTGGAGGCTCCGCCACAGCATCCATACAGACAGAGACCCTGGCGCCCCTTGGCTTTAGCTGAAGGGGACCCCATCGTGATGGGATCCCTTATTCCGGAGAGGGCTTAGCCAGATCCCCTTGATGGGTCCTGCAGGTGTTTTTGATGTTTTAATGTTGAGAGAGGATCTCTCGGCATCCGTGGAGGGGCAAGAGACATTGATGCAGTTCGCGCGCGAGTGCGAGTTTCAAGACACTGAAACAGCTGTGATGTTGTTTGATGTTGTTTGATGTTGATGCTCTTCTCTACCACAGGAGAAGGTCGAAAAGGATGACGATAGCTTAGCGTTTAGGTGGTTACCTCATCAGCAGGTGTCAGGCGCATACCTACCTTAGGTAACTTCTTCGGTAAGGTAAGGTAATCGGCCTGCAGGCCTCCACTAACAGAATCAAAGGCGCCAATTCAAACACAACCACCCAGTTCAATTGGATTGGATCCTTTGAGCGGCCACTGAGGCAAAGCTTGATCTGCCGAGGTTTCATAGAATGTCCCGCCCGCCCCTAGTTATAGATAAGATGGGGTAACAAAACTTGAAGCTACTGTAAATAAGTGAATACCTTAATAATATGCTTATCACTATTGCTAGGATAGATCAAGGGTCTTCTCGTTGTTCATTGTCAACTCTTCTGACCTATTGGTCCATGTCGTTCACTTAACCAGCTTGACTCATTCCTGTTGTATAATTAGTTGCCAGCCTCATCCACAGATAGACAATGAGGTTGGATCGCTTATGGGTGCTGATACATAGTAGGAAGGACACATTGAATGCTACTGTAACTATGGAGTAGACAGCAGAAACTTGTTCAGAGTAAGGTACTCTGTATTGCCGGCTCAATTACATTGGAGAACTGCATGTGCATCCAAGCGCTGCAGCCGCCAAGGCAATGATATATCAAGTCGCCATGGGCTTGCAGGAAAGATGTGGAGGTATTGGGTGGCCATGAACAAAGCAGTAGGATTGAAACCAGATCATACAGCAAGTGAGTGGGCAACATCTGGACTAAGATATTCAAGAATCTATCGTTGCCCATCGAATTATAGGTCGTGAATATTCATATTCACAATGATTATTGGTGGCTGGGTTTGCCATGTGGCTTATTAACTGTTTTCACATGCCTTTCCCTACCAACTCATCTCACCTGAAGCATGTAACGCATCAGGAAGCGTGCCTCAGGATTGTCGATCAGCACTTTTCAACTTGAGGTCCATTATCCCTTTGTGTTTCAACACATGTAGAATGCAGGTTGCAATAGAATGTGGGGATAGAGTCATTGCGATATGAGTCGGAAGATTTTCAATCTTCAACCGCTATGTCATGTTGCTGATGATGTTTATTGTCTTTGAATGCCTCACCTATACCGTGCGGCATGCGACTAACGAGCTAACGTAGCGTATCGGGGAGTGATCGTGTTGATCCGCACAGGACGCGCAATTCATGTCTCTTGACGTGCATCGGCATTGTCTGTTGTACGAACCCGTCATCAGAGCTAACCGGAAGAATGGTCTCAACCACGGAGAACGTAGCTGAAGGAACTGGTAAATAGACTAATAGAGTGACCTTCTCAACAAAGAATTGGGTGTTGGAGTCTTACTACTACTAATCTATGCACATTCTTCTCATGTGCCTTGTTTTGGTCCCAGTCCTGCAAGGCCATGATCTTTGTCTCCGTCCGAGTAGAACTTTGAACAATATCAAGATTGGCATTGATGACGAAACATTCAGATCAGATTCTGATCCCATATTATTACCCTTTGCTGGGATGGCAAGTCAATAGGTGACGGATGGGGCAAAAAAGAAAAGAGCGAGACAAGGGCTGCACGGTTAATACATAGTAATTGCACATTTGTGAGATTGTTTGCTGACGTGACAGCCTATTGATCTTCAACAAAACTCCGACCAAATACGGGCATCTTGAAGACGACAACAACACGACAATCGCAAATCGCAATCACAGTCCCCAGTTCTGTGGGGAATCTCAACATCTATACGAAGTAATACAGAGAAACTCGAAGGAAAGAAGAGAGGGGCTGTGACAAACCGGTCAAGAACAAGCTTTGAGTTGATGTTGGATCGGGTGATGACCCTCGATTTTTGTGTGCCTTCAATAATTAGTAGTCACTGTAACCCAACAACTGTGTGAAAGGCGATCATCTCAGCAGCCGGTGGCGTGAGACGATGGAGCCGCGACGAGGGAGCCCAGCCTTTTGCTAAAACTGTGGCTCCTGAGCCTGAAATAATTCGAGAATCAGCATTGGACGGACACTCTGCAAACGTTTGCGGAAAATTTAGCTGTAAATAGCTGTCAGCAACAAATGCATTGAGTTCAGCCATGATTCATCCATCCACATCGTCAATATTGCCTCCCTTGCTTTGCCGTGCTCTGCCTGGTTTCTTAGGTTTTAGGCTCGAGGTATTCCATCCGGCCCAGCCCTGTCCGTACTCCGTGGAATAACGGGAGAGCAAAGTTGGCGTGGCACGGTACACAGCAGATTTTCACTCGTACAGTACACGAGCTGCTGCGTACCGAGGAGCATACTCCGTATTGCATTGTGGTTCCTCAATAGCAGCAGCGAAGCCGTTTGAATTCCGAGGCCTTGGGCATCGATGGTCATTCTTAGTGACGCGTCCAAGAACATGAGATGGAAATAACTTCAAAACACCCAGAGTATCCATTAATCTCCTCCTTGTGCTACAGCCAGTCTTGAGTCCTACTTGTAAAGTCCATACGAACCTCACATATCCTGTCTCTCCACGGTTGGGCCCCTAACAAGAAGCATTGGCCAAGCTTTGATCTAAAAAAGACCATCCCGATCCACTCGGCGGACAGGGGCTAAGAAGGAAAAAAGGAGGGCCCTCCCACTCGCTCTGATTTTTTTTCGAAAGAGTGATGATTTTCAACTGACGAGCCGCGTACCTGAACTTGACCCGATCAGGTTTGAGTTTCTGTGTCGATGAGTTTCTTAGTACCCGATTAGGTTGCATACATGCACAGTGCGAGAGGCAACGTTCACAATAATTGATTGAGTTATCTTCTCAATTCCTGGATCTCGGCTCCTTTCCAAGTTTTGCCCTGGTCCTGCAAGTGAAGAGACGTCGTGAAGCCCGAGTTCTTGTTCGTGGGATCGTCGACTCGGCTCCTCCTGTAGATCAACGACGTCAGCGAGGAACAAGGGCATGTTTGGAAAAGATAAAAAATCGAGTGTTATCTAAAATGGGAATGGAAATCACATCACGAAAGCGAAGAGCATGGTCATGGTCAAGGTCAAGGTTAAAGTGGAGGAGTGAAAGACCCTCTCATCCATGAATACAGGCTAGACAGGCAGCAACAGGCTCATATCATGTGGAATTCTCTGCTCGTGTCTCGCTGATTTGGGGCCTTCAGTGGATGCTGCTCGGCTGTTGTGGATCGTGGTGGGGAACGGGCCCCCTGTGCCCGCAACCCCAAGCCCGTAACTCTGCAAGCCAGAGCCAGAACCTCCAGGGGTCTTGAGAAGGGAATGGAATGGAAAGGGTCACGGCCAGGGCGGGAACGGCGCAAGCGATGCGGCCAATAATTGACTAACTCAACTCTCTTTGAGATCCAATATCCGAAGGCCCCGGGCTGTTATTGTCTTGTACTATTTGCTATTATATCTGATGCTCCAACGCAATAGAACAGACGAATGTCGAGTCTCAGTCAATGACAGAGATAGCTGTGAGTCAATCAATAAATGCCAAGCAGAATCAAGCATTGAACCCTTATCTCCACAAGAACTCCAGTATTTCTCTTTACGTAGTCTAGACAATGGATATACTGTACGCGTATTGAATAAAGATTACAGCAATGCCTTGGTTATGAAAAGTAGACACCAAGGGGTCATCAACATTGATCGTGAATAGACATACATACGTATAACTCGCCACTCAGATATAGTTGACCGATTTGTGCTAAAGTACAGAACTGCACTCTGATATTGGACATCCTACTATAGCTTAGTAGTTGCCAATCAATATATCAACCATCAATGACATAAATAACCAACTCTTGGCCAAGGGTATTCCAGCAACTAACTTAGCAGACGATGGAAAGTCCCCTTGTTGGCTTATTCCAGGATGCTTTCTTGTTTTCTTCTTCCCCATATTTTACTCGGGACAAAACTGGGATATAGGATTGGGCTACGGATATCGTGTCGTGCATTACATACTAGAACGTCGACGGAAGTCTCCAGCATCGAGAAGAAGTCGCGTCAGCAAAACAATGGATTCGTGAAACGTTGAAACCCGGTACCATAACCTACCAGCTCACTCAGCGTCGGCCGGGCTTAGACTGTCTCACGAAGAAAAGATTCATGCTGGCTTATCCACATAGCTCCCATCTGCCACACATCCCCAAGGCTGAAGGGATTTCCAGGAATGGCCATGATCATGGTCTAAATGCAAGCAACAGCGCTATTGACGTTGTTGGTTGTGTCTTAAATGCCACGCAATTTCCCCCTGCAACTAGCGTACCGGCTTCTTGATATGTCCGGCTTAAAGTGCAGTATTTCATCATTGATGTTTCTGCACCTTGCGGCTTTGAGGAGGTGCCGTAGCTGAATTATCGGAACTATTGAGCCTTTGCGGCTTTGCCCGTCCAGGCTTGGCCCACGCCTCTTTTTAGATGAGCAAGCCTCAGTATCAGCTCTTGATTATTGATGCCACTCCAAGAAATAAGGCTTTGAGATATTGTTTCGGATGTCTTGAGACAATCGTGTTCCATTGGACATACGTCAAGCCATGTCATGTTTTGATCTGCCTGCATTTGCATTCGTAGCATCAGTCGTCGTGTAGGTCTGATCTAGGGCCAGCTGAACCTGTACATGCTCACTCCGAAGTTCTGGCTGCTATTGGCGAAGCCATGGCCGCGGCTCTGGCTCTCACTCTGGTTCAGTGGTGACCGTGCCTCCAAGACAAGGGTTGCCTGTTCTCATGGAGCAACGACGCTAGCGAGGTGGTAGTCGGGAAAGGATACGGGCTAGGACGGACGAGATGAGCGGGCTGTGACGATGAGTCTATGGGGCCCATTAACTTGAGCCATCTTTCAAGTATTCTGATGCAGTTGAGCTGATATGTAGACTCCAATTCCACAGAATTGCACTTGATGGGAGTTGCCAGGTTATGACTTGAGTTGATGGAGAGTTTGTTATAGGTAGCCACAACAGTTTATTATAGGCCTGTTATGTGTCATTATTCTTGACTGACTCACCTCGGTTATTCTATACACCACTCTTTTGTCCATACTATAGCAACGTTATAACATGAAATCGAATCGAATCAAATATCATCACATCGCAAAAGCAACACATTCCACATTCGCTCACTGGCTGTGAGAAAGTGACTCTTCTCTCTATCGAGACGGAGGCCGTGCGCTGTCCACGGGGGCTTAATAGAGCCCACACTCTTTCAACATTTGCACTGTGCAACCCCCGACCCCCGTCTAGGTGCCCCTTTGGGAGCAAGAAAACATGAGACCTAAGTTTAGGGTGACAAAATAAACTCCACTAAAGGTATCCTAAGCTCATCCTGAATTTATACTAAGTTACCTAAATATTTTTGTCATTTAGGCTCAAGATCCCGAGTTTTATTTCCTCCCCTTGGTGCCCTTTGAGGTCTGTCTGTGCTTGGCCGTTCACTTATCCATGGCCCTAAATATCCATGTCAATTGGATTGAATTGGATCCATGAACTGTACTGACTGGCGCTGTTTGTACTGTAGCATGTACCTATCTATGTAGCCTGTCGGGCCACCACTGAATCGGTCAGGTCAGGTCTAGACTGGACTCGCTTCTACTCGTTCGCCATCTTTCTCTCGTTCAAACCTCACCACCACCAATCGCTTCTTCCCCCCCCCTAATCATCTCCGCTTCCTAACTTTTTTACTGTTGCGTTTCTGTCGTTGACGTTAGCCGCCTGTCAAGTCTTGTTCAATCAGTCTGTCTCTGCCCATCGAAAAGAGAGACTCTGAGTCGATACGTGACGACTAAGACTAAGCCTCTATCGTCTTACTTTCTATACATACATTACATACTTTCACTCTCGCTCTCGCCTTTGCCCGACCGTCTTGTTCCGGCTTTAACCAGCCACTTTTTACTCCTAATACAAACCGTCTTTCGTTTCTGGAGATCATAATGTGAGTCTCAACTCTCTTTGCCTTGGATCAATGACACATGCCTCCAACCACCCGGATTATATGTTTCTTCTCTGGAACTTGTCTCGACTCTCTTCATTCCGATAAAGCCTATCGTCCCCGATCCTGTATACCCACGGCTGCATTTGCACTGCTTATTGCTGCCTTTTACGTGCTGTGCCTTCAACAATTGCGACGTTTTTCAGTGCATCATTTGTCACCAACACCAGCTGACCGGCGATCTCTCAATCATGCAGTTGTCCGCATCTATCATACGCATATTGTTTGCTTGACACGGTTCGGTTCGAATACCCTCGCTATCGTTATCAAACGCCGCATCAACGCACGACCTTCAGTCTTTGTTCCACATCTTCGTTTCGATTTCATATTACCAGGCCCAAAAAGCCGCCGTATATCGATCACTAAAACAGTACCAATAACTTCAGCTCAGCTCGGACCTTCCGAGTCTCTTTTATGGGTTGTATCTAATCCCAAACCGATACTCTATTTTTATATACCTTCTACATGCCTAGATTCGGTGTTGCGTTTAACAGGCGGAAGTCAACCGCAACCTCGGAGGATTTTCAGCATGCTTCAGTAACACCAGAGCAATCGTCATTCCGAGTTATCGAGCGTACCGACCCTGCGCTCGGCAAATCATTTGACGGAGGCGCCAGAATGGCCAGGAACTCTGGTCATCACATTCCTAAGCCTAGTCACCTGGAACTTGACACTGAAGATAACATGTTTGCCGACCTCAAGAGTGGCAACAGGTGAGTTTTTCCCTTGATCCCCCGCCTCCTCCCTCCTCTGCCTGTGTGACTCGCCAAGAAATGTTGCACGGCTGCCGTTGGTTCTGGAAAGATAAAAATAACACAACCTAAGTCATGCACCATGGCGCTGACTCCTTTCCAGGGGAAGTGGGGCCTCTAATACGACCAAAGCCACATCAACAACTGATACCTCATCAAGGCACAGCAATGCCTCGACTGCTCCGTCTTCCACGAATCTCGAGAGCCAAGACGATCCCAAACATTCCCACTCACAGAAGAAGAACTTCCACGAGATCGCTCCTCGACCTGGAGTAAAATCCAGCGGGTCCGGATTTCTGAACCGAGCGGGTCGAACTTTTTCTTTTGGGGTCCAGAAAAAGCACAACGCGTCTTCCCCAAAGATTGACAATAACGACATCCCTCCCGTTCCAGCCATTCAACAGGATGCTTTTGGTGGAAGATCTAGAGGCTTGACCGAATCTACAACCAGCACTGCTACACCGCCAAAGCTAGAGATGGAGAATGGGGGCATGGATATGGGAGGTGATTTCGGCTCCATGTTCTCGTCCTTCGATAAGAGAGCGAGCGTCGCCACCATGAGGGCTGACGGGTCCGCGGCTCCTCGCTCACTTACAAGCAACCGACCCATCCAGCCGCCCCCTCTGAGTATCAACAAGATCACCAAGGTTGAGCCTGGCCCTGAGTCGTGGCACAGCCGCAACGAAGATGACAATCTTCTCGGATCTCAGCCTGGGACCCCTGAGCTTGATGATGTGCCACCCCCTGTTCCGCGCCATCAGAGTTCCTTCAAGACGTCAAACCGGCCGTCCGATATCATTGAGGATGAAGACGCCAAGTTACTGCAGGATTCCATCGCAGTCGGAAGGTTGCTTTCCGAGTCCAGTAGCTCCAACCCCCCTTCCGGCCGTTACCGACGAAACGAAGATTCCTTCTCATCGTTCGAGAGGAAGCCTCTCAACAGCAGCTTCAACAGAGGAGACGACAATTTGTTCGAAGGGACTTCCGCTCATTCTTCGCGCATCACCAACCGTTTCGGTTCTCGAGCCCCTAGCCCACCACGAAACAACAAGGTCATGACCCCGGCCCAGTTCGAAAGATACCGAAAAGACAAGGAGCGTCACGATTCGAGCGATGGAGTAATGCAGTCAGCCCCCAACGATGACGATGACGATGAAATCAACTACGATGATGATGAGGACGAGATCGAGAAGTCCAAGCAGCAAGCAAAGCAGAGGAGAAAGCAGGAGGCTCATATGGCAGTCTATCGACAGCAGATGATGAAAGTCACTGGAGAGCAGCCTGATATGCAATCACATGAAAGGCCTGGGCTGGCCAGCTCGATGAGTGCACCCCAACTTCACCTCATGAAGACACCATCTCCCGGACCCCCGGCAGGTGCTTCTGACGAGGATGACGACGAGGAGGTTCCTTTGGCCATTCTGCAGGCTCACGGCTTCCCCAGCAAGAACCGACCACCCGCTAGACTCAGCACCATGGGCTCCAACCCCAACCTGCGAGCATCAACCCAGCTGGCGCCCCCAAGACCCGGCTCGGCAATGGGCGAGAGCAGCAGTCAAAACCAGCACCATTCGATGCTGCCTGCATTCGCCCGCGGTCTTCCTCAGGACCCATTTGTTGGTGCAGGTATCGCAAATCCTGCTATGCGGGAGTCGCTCACTTTCAGCGGCGGTCTTCCTGCCTCAGAGTCCCAGCAATCCTTGCCTCCTGGAGGGCTGGTTGGCGTGATCGCCAGTGAGGAACGCTCAAGAGCTATGCGCCGCGGCGGTCCTAACGCAAATGGCCAGAAGTTCGTCCCTGGCATGAACGGGCCCCAAGGACCTCCTTTTGACAACATGCCCCAAGGTGTCATGAATGGCATGGGCGGCATGTACAATATGCCAGGTATGGGCATGTCTCAACAACAGATGCCTATGCCCATGGCGCCACCACAGCTCACTGTGGGAGACCAGGCACAGCTTCAAATGACCCAGCAGATGTCACAGTTCATGCAGATGCAGATGCAGTTTATGCAAATGATGGCTACCAACAACCAGCAGCAGCAACCCGGGATGATGCCACCGATGCAACCTTATGGAGGACTCTCTGCCACTCAATCTATGAATGACCTCTCTTCTCGCCACTCAATGATGCTAGAGCCAACTTTAGAGCCTCCCCGCCGTATGGACGCCGGAATGCGTACCATGAGCATGGTGGCACCACCTTCAGGCGCTCCCTTCCTGCCACCACCTGGCGGATACGCTGGTTCGATTCACGGCATGCCCCCTATGGGATACACTCCGTCAATTGCACCATCCGAGCGAAGCAACATTGGTCTTCCCGGCCGATATCGTCCAGTATCTCAAATGCCGGCTGCTGCAGCCCCCGATCCCCACCGACGAACCAACACTATGTCTGGAGCGCTGGGTCGCTGGGATGACCCCAAGGGCAAGTCTACTATCAACGTGGTAAGCGCCACAGGCGACGGTTCAGATGATGACGACGAGGAAGGGTGGGAGGCGATGAAGGCCAAGCGAGACAAGAAGCGTAGCATCTGGAAGTCAAAGAAGGGACTGGGAAGCGATTTTGGAACCATGATATAATTCGAAGGATTAGTGAGAGTGGAATTATTACATAAGAGACGGAGGTAAGATTGGTTTATATGCTCTATTTTTGCATCTGGATATCCATGGGTTGAATTACTCAACCGCCGAGTGGAGAGCCGCATACAATTGTATATTCTAGAAGTGCTTTTCACCCGGGCGTCGTGGGGAAAGATATGATAAGCACCAGCTCATTAGGACTGAGACTGGCGCATGATAGATACATCTTTATGCGGTAATTGACTAATTGGGAGGTCATTTTCGGAATGGTATTCATCTGTGGCCCGAGTCAAGCTTTCATCGATCCGTTGACGGGCGCAAAGGCTATCCACGTCTTGTCCAAAATGCGATATTTTATCATTTGTCATGCACGTTGCTGTTCTAACCATCAATGGTGCCGTTGGCCCACTCCTTTCTCTTGACACCCATCTCGACAGCCGCCAGACCCCAATCCTCTCCATGGTTGTGACCCTGACCGTCGACACCGGCACGTGCCTTCGCTTGGTCCTCGGTCAGAACGGTCAAGACACCAAGAATGACGGGAACGCCAGTGTCGAGCTGCACACGCATAAGGCCCTGGCAAGTTGACTCGGCAATGTACTCAAAGTGCATGGTCTCTCCCTTAATTAGAACGCCGACAGCGATGATGGCATCAAAGGCGCCTGAGGAGGCGGGAAGTGAGGTGAGATCGGTAGTGGATGAAGCCAGAAGATCGGTTGCCGAAGGACCACCAGTCGAGGTGCCCTGGATCTGAGAAGCGGAGAACAGGCTAGAAAATGGCGATACGTCAGCGACTCGGCATCAACGGGTACAAATGAATGGGGGATGTTACCGCTGGACGGCAATGGGGAGCTCCCAGGAGCCAGGGCAAGATTGGATGACAATATTGGACTCCTTGACACCAGCTGCGAGGAGCTTCTCCTTGGCACCGGTCACAAGAGGGTCGATGATGGTTGAGTTCCAACGAGCGTGGACAATGCCGATGCGCAGGCCAGAGCCATCGTGGTGTTGCGGACAGGGGCCCTTGAGAGACATCGTCGGAATTTGAGATTGAGATCAAGTTGGATGCTGCGATAGAGAATTTCTGTATGTCGGCAATTGGGATGAAGCCGTCGCAATCTACTGAGATGGGTAGGTAACTAAAAGACGAGGTCGGAGGATGGTTTAAGTTCATGAAAGGAAGCTTAGCAATGGTTTCTATCCGCCATCCGCCAGAGACAACGCGGGGCTACTCACAGCGGGGCTGGAAGGTCACGTCACAGGGGATCAGGGATAGAATGATGCCCTGGAGGCTCCCGGGTTGGCTGGTTGGATACAAAGATGGAATGCAGGGACTGGAGGTACGTACCTTGATCGGACCTTTCTAACCTCTTGGCGGCAGCTGGTGTGCATCTTGTGTGTGATGTGTTAGTCGGAAGGAAGGACTAAGGGGAACTAAGGTAAGAGGCTGAATCACCTCCTTCTTCAAAGAATCTCTCCATGTTCTTGAATTGTTGGAAGGCAGACGAGAATCACCACTCGTCTCAATTGTTTTTCTTCCCTTTCATCTTCCTCTTCTTCAACACCCCCTGCTTTAATTCCCCTTCTTATATAACTCCACCGGCATAATATCCACATGATCCGGTATAGTCTCTCGGGCAACCAGATGCTGTGTCTTAATGCAGCATAAACTACCTGGGAAATTCATATCTCAATTCCATCTTCAAGCCATCTCACTATCACAATGTCAATATCTGCGTTGCCGCCATCTTCAGCACACCTCCTACGGTCCTCATCTTCGCTTCCAGACCCCCTCTCCATGGTCAAGGAGCTTGTTGATAACAGTATTGACGCGGGTGCTACATCTATCGAAATCACGGTTGCTCCCAACACCGTTGACAAAGTTCAAGTCCGAGACAATGGTTATGGGATACAGGTGGACGACTTCGAGTCATTGGGGCGTCGGTCTCATACTAGCAAGCTTCGAAACTTCGACGAACTTCATTTGAAAGGCGGCGAGACACTTGGTTTTCGTGGCGAGGCTCTTGCTAGTGCCAATTATCTGGCTACGATCAAAATCACAACTCGAACAGCCCAGGATCCCATTGCATCACTACTTCTCTTAAACACAAAATCAGGCGGGATTAGCAGACAACAACCTGTTTCCGCTCCTGTCGGAACAACTGTCCAAGCTTCGAATTTGTTTCAAAACCTTCCTGTTCGGAAACAAAATGCTATCAAAGTGAGCCGGAAGACCCTGGCAGATATCAGACGACTCCTAGAGGGTTATGCGATCGCACTTCCACACATCAGACTATCATTCAAAGTGCCTGGTAGCTCAATCCAGCCGTGGGTTTACACACCATGCTCAGCACCAAGCACGCGAGAGGCAATCACACAAGTGTTTGGTCACACTCTTACAACTCAGCTTGTGGCGGTGTCATCAGACTCTCACGCTGGAGCAACTTCAACCGAAGTACAGTCCGAAATTTTGAAAATTATAGCCTCCTTACCCAAGCCTAACTCCGATGCCAATATCATCAAGGGGAAGGGAGCTTTCATCTCGGTCGACTCACGACCCATTTCATCGTCCAGAGGCACGGGAAAGAAGCTAGTCTCTATTTTCAGATCGAGTATTTCCGCAGTTCTAAACTCACCCGAGAAATCGCGAGCACCCTCCAACGCATTTATGCAACTTAGCATTCAGTGTTCACCTGGATCGTATGACCCCAATGTAACGCCCTCGAAAGACGAACTTCTTTTCGTGGATGAACCGGCTGTCCTTAGTTGTTTCCAGAAGCTCTGCGATTCTGTTTACACGAAGAAGGTTTTGGGTGACAAAGAACCTCAACACAAGCTGGTGGCGTTGGAGAATAGCCTATCACCTCTGCCATGGCCTTCGAAGACGGTTGAGACAAGGCTAAGAGACGGAGCACGTCTTGGTGGCATGGAAAAAGAACTCTTGTTGACCGACCAAGAACTTGTCGGTTCTTTGGGCGATGAGACTGAGAGAGTTCTTGGTGGTACTGACGTATCTGGAAGTGGCGAAAGGGGTTCTCCCGGCGCTTTCACTGTTCCTACTTCACCCAATAAAACCTCACGATCTGGAAACCTGGACGGGACGAAGGGTCCTCAGAAAGCCCCAGCAGTTCGGGAGATGATGAGGACACGATTAGCAGTCAATCTTTCACGAAGGGAAACCGCTTCGACCGACCTGGACGGCACAGAAGAACTAGTTCCTGTGCATGTTACACCTCGACGGGCTGCCACTCCTGCTGTCCGAGATGAATTGCAGTCTAACCGTCGGCGTCGAGGATTGGCTTCAAACCGTCGTTTCGGTAACATTGATGACTATTTTCGCCCATCAAGGGATGAGCCGTTCCAAATCGCAACAGATGAAACTGCCACGCCCGAAATTCCTCATACAAGGAGCTATTTGACGAGTGCCTCTCATCATCGACGCCTTCCGCTGAAGGAACTGTCAGAATCACTCCTCAACCTATTCCGTGAATATGAGGAAGAAGACTACGAAGACGAAAGTGATGATGAGTTCACATCGGGCCTTCCGTTTGCTGGGCCAAATGCCGTTCCATCTCCTCACACATCTCCACGTCGTGAGTCTCCTTCTTTCTTAAGCCAGCCTTTCAGGCCTCTCTTGGGGCAGCAGTCAATCCGCAATTCAATGCCAGACTTGCAATTAACACTGCCGGCAAATCTACAAACACCGCCATCATCAGACCCCACTGGTGCCGATAACTCAACTCGGCGTGATTCTCGTCGACAATCCACCAACAATATCTTGGCCAGAGCTCAGAGGTCTTCTCGGGGTAGTCTAATACCGCCAGTCAACAGACGAAGCGGTGACGAGTTGAGACAAAGCCGCTTGCTCCCTGGAAGTGGTCCCACAGCATCCCAAGGCAGACGTCGATCGGACCAAGTTTGGTATGGCAATGGACTACTTAACCGCAGAAATCCACCGATGAGCAACAGCCGTGAGGACTCGGACGCACATCTTAAGGAAATGTTGCACAACAGTCATACGAACTCTGAGGACCAGGAAGGCTAGCATCCTTCTAGCCCTGGAGAATTCTTCTCTCAGGCCTATGCGCAATCTTGGTTGTCCGATCAAGTACCACACAATCATCTAACCCCTCGAGGAGGCACAAAGGATTCTGAACGAAGTCAACCCCAAAGTAACAAGCCGTGGTCGCACTCTCTACAGGTGTTACTTCAGAGAACACCACCACCACAAGCCACATGGTCGGGCGAAGAAGCTGCTGGTGGATACAGCCCAGCACCGCTGGATCATATTCATGACCAGCACAAAGAGGGATTCGACTCGAGGTCATTCAAGCGACAGCGACGCGATTCAAGCGTTTCAGCTTCAGAAATCGCGGGTTTGGATTCTAGACGCCTTCTCATGAAGCGACAGTGCATTCGTGCAAACGGAGGGAGATTGAAACGCATTGCGTCGACAAAACTTCCACTTGAAACAATATCACAAACCGATTCCACGCTGAATATCTCGGTCAAGATCGAGGTTCAAATGTGCGAGCTACAAGCTGCTACTCTTGAGTTCATGAACTCTGGTCGAGCTACGAAGCCAGGCCTGGCCCTACAGTTCAGGAACATGGAAGAGGTTGAAGAGGTTGACAGTCGATTGAGACGAGTTACAGAGTCGTGGCTGAAAGGAAACCCATCTATCACGGTGGAGTACACACTTCGATCTGAAGTGAAGGGCAAATCGAAGGCGTAAAGCGTTTTGTTTGGGTCACGGGCGCAGTAATATTTTGGGAGGAAGCAATCGTGGTGTTCATCCATTCGTATAGCGTTAATTATAGGGAACTCGGGGGAAAGGGAGGAGCGCTTGCTTGCGGAGATTGCTTGTACGACTGAATGCCTAAATTGACGAGGCTAGAGATGCTGGGCTAGATGGTCAGCCTGGAGGAGATAGTTAATGAAATCGCACTAGGAATTTACTAGTAAGCTGAACCTAAGGATGGTGTTTGTATTGGATCTAAGACAACCCCGATGCAGCTAGTAGCATCTGTTGGGAGCCGCAGTTAGATACTGCTACCTTAGTTAGTTGATCCTGAAACGTAAGCTCTAAACTAGGTGGTACACAAAGCAGACGCTTTAAAGATGAGGTGTTTATAGAGAGCACTCCAATAAGACCAAGAAACATCAGCCCAGAAGGCGGTCATAGCGGCCAAGGTGTTTGGTCGTTTCCAAGTCCCGTTAAAGTTTATCAATCGTGAAACCAGCAAATCCTACAATACAACAAGGCCACAGGGTAAGTAAGTACGTGAAGCATCAAAGCTGATACATGTCTGGTGATAGAGCCAAAAAGTTCCGAGACAGGCTACGGAGATCTGCATGTGCCAGTTGGCCAGCCGCGTGACCTCCTCTACCTCACATCACTATCAGAGAATAGGATCTACGAAACGTCTGTCATCAACGGGGAGCAGGATATTTCATGCTCTGATGGTGGCTGGATGACTTTTGGGTGGGCGACTGAGACTGTTACTGGCGAGAGGGTGTAGTTGAAGGGTGAGGGAGAGGGTTCAGGGGTCTAGATCATTGATGGAACCCTATGATGACCCAATGATGAGCTGGCAAATCATCGAGATGGCGTTTTGAATGATTTCCCAATGGCGAGCGAGATAAAACATGAGATATTGACATGGTAATGATGCGGCTGGCTTGGAATTTGCTAGAAGATGTCGGGTATATCGATGGATGGGGGACTTTGAAGCGAAGTGGAGGTTGATGGGGACCTCAAAACCAGATTCCAGGCAACCAAGAAGGAAGGATATCATCGCTTAACGTTGACTGAGGAATCGGCAGCAATTGAAGGACAAGGGTTGTAAGTGGATTGTGTGACTGGAGCTAGTAAAACAGATCATCTCGGTATATGAATAGAAGGGTTCCTGATTTACGAGCTTATTCCTCTGCGTAGAGTTCTTGATGACAATAGAGGAGACTGCCAGTATAAACTGCATGGTTACGGTAGAGATGAGCTGAAGAAAAAGACTGGAGCGCATGGATTCCACTGTTATGGGTGGATGGACGGGTGTTGCTGAAAATAGCCCACTCGGTTGGTCCGTCCACATGTTAGGTTTGGCACTACTGTAACAGGCTCTCGTGAAAATGGTCAACGAATTGGGCCTAGGCAAAGGTCAAGTTGGGAACGGGAATACCCACGCTGACCCAACTCCCGCTCGTATCTGCGCTGTAGTTACTCCACGAGGCGAAGAGAGTGAGTCGACGTTGGCAGAAGCAACTGACATGAAATGGAGTCCGTCTGTGTTGTAACGTGTGGTTCGATGTGGTGATGACTAACAGCTCAGCTCAACACATACCCATCTTGCATCTCTGCAGATATCGAGACTTCAGCTGCTGGGAAGAAGAGACCGGGTTCGACGTGACTTGTAACAAGTGATGGCGTCCAATTAAGGGTCTGCAGTATCATGTATAAGAGTAAGCAGCGTATATGTGCACTGCATACAACGTTGTATGCGAAAAGCATCAAATTCAGAGAAGTAGCCCAGAGGTTCGGTCATATACGTTGCGTTCCGCTCAATCGTGGCTGTGGCTGACAAGATTGCCTCCTTGCATTGATGAGTTGAGGAATTTGGAATTCTAGCATATCTGGTCCGGATTCAACTCAGAAACAGCGGGCAACGAGTTGGTTATGTTGGCGAGGAGTGAAGACCACCGTTGAACTCGAAATATCGGATCATGAACATATTGTCGATCAAACCTGGAAAGATTTGTGTTGTCCAGCGGCCGTTGCCCGTTTTTAGAAGGGACAGCTCCATCATCGGGCTCAATCTAAGCCGCAAGCCATGACGTTTTGCGCTAAACGCCAAAGGCTAGCGCAGATTGAGGATCCAATGGGAGGGGGTTTGTTTTACGAAAGCTGCAGGACACAAGTATCGGATACTTTGTGGTTCATCTGGGCGAGGTAATCCCTAACAGAGAGGCAGTTCTATGTGGTAGGACAAGAACTGCAAAGATTGGAAGCAATCGTCACCCCTTACATGCAGCATAGCATCTCTTAGATGATAATCTGAACTGGTCGCACAAATCAATGGAAGTCGTCTCCTGATAAGCACCCATGACTAGGTTGAGCCCTGAGATGGCCTGAGATAAAGATAGGACATGCGTTCTTAGCGTGGACCCAGCCACAATGCCCAGCTTTGAAGCAGACACGAGAGCCGATAGCTCCAAAACCGAATCCTTAAGGCCATCCGCCTAGGTACCTAGGTGCGGATATTCATTCCACAAAATCTTACTCGAGACCAGGTGTCGAAAACTCCTTCGTGCCAGGGCTGATTAAGAGGAGATTTAAGCGTAAATCATGATGCATTATGAGACACAAGAAGTATGAGATACGGGTCAGTTGAAGAAATTCCAAGTTGGAGCTCGCAATGCTCACCAGGAAACAATCCACTTATACATGCAGATCCCCACCATGGAAGCCCAGGGCATTTGGGGGGATCCATCATTAACGGACAGCGACGGTTTCGTTTATTACGGGAAGCAGAATCCCGTCCATCCAATTCAGCTCCCTATAGCCAGCAGCCAGCAACTAGTTCAGGTGCATGTGCACTGCCGTCTGGCCCGGGGCGTTTTACAGACTTACAGGCCCCTCTAGCGTTTTGTCACCAGCGCTGACTTGACATGTACCTGATACTTCTCCATGGGTCCCCCGTTAGATTGTTCTTCCCACTTCAACGACTGGGACAAGGGCGTCTCTTTTCCCTTGCTGCCCCCCCCAAAAAAAGAATCCATCCGTCAGGTTGGATCGACACACGACCATTGCATTGCGCGCACAGCAGAACCTACCTTACCTATTCGCTCACGCATTTTGCTGCTCTACCTACTGTTGGGCCTTTTTTCCTCCTCCTCCTCCTCCCTTTGGTTTCTTCCTTCCTGCCTAATTCTTCACTCGCTCGTTCCGTCAATCGATTTTGCTTCGCTTCGCTTCCCTAATTCTGTATTTCAGGTAGCTTCATCAGCTTTGTCTACCCATCGTAGATAACTCTAGTAGCAATCACCATTTGATCCGTGGTCATCTAAACAAACGTCATCTCACATCCGTTGCCATCCCTCGAGAATCACGTCGCTCGCTCCCTCGTTCGTTCGTATGCTCGTTTGCTGGTCGGTCGTCTAATCTTCTGTCGGCTTACTCTTCTCGACACCCAAGATGATCTCCGTCTGAGCTACCACGAACCTCTCCGATCCGATTACTCGCCTTCACAGTTTGACTCCACTGGCAAATTTCAACAGTCTTGGTTATTCCAGCTTCTTGTATAGTCTTAATCTCGAAGCTATGCAGCTTGGTCTGGTCAGTCAACAGCTTGTCGACTGTTCGCAAGATTGCCGCCCTTACTCACACCATCGCGGCCTCATCCAAGACCTGCCCAGGAGGCGACATGTGGCACGGTCATCGAAATCCCGGATATCTGGCTCCGAGCCTGCTGCCTTCGCTCCCGTAGTTTCTTCTGGTCACTCGTGCAATCAGTGTTATTTCACAACCATGACACAAGCTGTCCCTCGACAAAGGGCGTGGCTCCCTCGATACAGCACGATATCCCGGTTGTCGAAAAGTCTACTCGTCGCCCTTCTCATTGCAATGCACGCCGTATCGCCTGCTCATGCCGTGAGGATCCCTTTCACAAACTGCCTCAGCGACGCCTACCGCTTGCACGAACCGACGAGGTTGCAATGGGTTCCCTTATACGCCGATGCCGTCTTCGATACCGAGAACGAGAAACACAACCTTCGAGTTATTGTTTGGGGAAACGTCACGGGTGCCCGAACGACCAGCGCTCTGCCACCACCCGATGACCCTTCTTGGAAGGATGCCAGCGATATCAATGGCAAAATCGCCGAAACTCCCCAAAAGAAAGATGGCTACAACACTGCTACGACTTACTTCCCCAAGGTTCACTTCTTGACATATGCTCCATACAACAACGACAAATTTAATTTCTGTAATAATTCCTTAGTAAACGGATCTTGCCCGCTTGGACCTTACTTTGGAGAAGTCGATTATAGGTACGTCCTTGTCCATGAAATACTCATGAATTGAAGTAAAGAGAGATGTACTGACCACAAATCTATAGTGATGCATACAAGTTACCTTCTATTAACATCACATGGGACGCCTACTCATCTTATGCGTTTGCGTCCCTAGCACCCAGTATGTCGATTATTGATGGGACTCGCGATGCCCCTCAGATTGGCTGTGTTTCCATGGCGGTGACCCCGGATCTGGGAGATCTCTCGTGGCTACTCAAGGTTTTACCCATGATAGTGCTCCTTTTTACAGGTTTTGCAGTCGTGTTCTCAGCCATCTTCAGTCCCTGGGGCTCATCTGATATCTTTCACTGGACTTCCAACTATGGCCGAGATGTTGATCTGCTCCGTCTTGTCACGCCGGGCTTTGGGGATTGCCTTCAGTACATACAGTTTATTGCGCTAAGCGGTGGCCTCACCCTTGACTATCCCGGCTTCTATCAACCCATTGTCAGCCAGATGGCCTGGTCGACTCTAATGTTCAACGAGAGCTTTGTCGCCGATGCCCCATCATGGCAGAGCGTTGTCGACGGTATTTATGTCACCAATGCCACTTATGGACTTCAAGAGCTTGGTCAATTGGTTGGCATGGCCGAGAGTAGGGATATCTGGGCCGGTATGATGGTTTGGCTATGTGTGTGCATCGCTTCTGTGACCGTTCTAGTTCAGGGCGCATTTGCAGTGCAGTGGTTATTCCGAAAGATCAACAACACCCCCGAGGAAGATCTGCGTTCAAAGAATCTCCCCTTTTCTGTTGGCAACGCCGTTCGCATTGTCTTCAACTATTTCTTATTCCCGATCATCGCCCTGTCGTGCTTCCAGCTAGTCACTGCTGGCGATTCTCCGACCTATACGATTGCCCTGGCCGTCGTTACCTTGGTTTTCCTCATAATCTTCGCGGCATACCTCTTTTATCTCATAATCAGAACAAGGCCAAAGTCCGTCCTCTACGATGATTTGCCGACTGTTCTCTTATACGGCCCTCTGTATAATACATACTCCGACGAGGCTGCTGGGTTCGCTCTCATTCCCGTCTTCCTAACATTCCTTCGGGGTATCACTGTCGGTGCCGTGCAGCCTAGTGGTATCGCTCAGGTGGTACTGCTCGCCATTTGCGAAGTGATTCATATTCTTACCATCCATGCCTTCCGGCCGTTTCAGCGCTCAACAGCGATGAATGCCTATCATACACTTTTTGGAGCACTTCGTCTAATTTCTATCTTACTAATGGTAGCATTCGTGCCTACTCTTGATGTTTCCGAGGGCGACAAGGGTTGGATTGGCTACATCATCTTGGGGATCCACGGTGCGGCTTTGATATTTGGGTTCTTCCTCAACGCCCTGCAGACCATTATTGAGGTCGCGGCTCGCATGCTTGGAGCTGGGGGAGACGACGCTCGAGGTCTGACCCGTGGCGGACTCACAAAGATCTTTGGTATGCGACAGCTGTCTCGCCGCAACACACAGCAACGTAACACTGGTCCATCCCGAGCAAGCCAGTTGTCCACAGCAGCAATGTTGGACGTGGATGATAGCGGCAAGTCAGGATATGCCATGCCAAGCGGAAGGGTTCGAAGCGAGTCTGGTGCTAGTCTCGGTGGACTCATGAACCCTCGGCATAGGAGCAGCTCGGCGCTCGATAGCATCGATGTTTACTCTGGCATGCCGCAGAACGTGGATAGCAGCAGCTCATACATGCCCAACACCCCTGGGGAGAGGAGCACATTTTCGTTCCTGCCCTCCCCCAGCGCTGCCCGCCATCATCCTACACAGTCAATAGACGCTGCCGATCCTTACTATCGACCTCCTCGAAGACGACAGACGATGAACGAGTCCATCCACTCCGAAGGACCTGGTGGTTCTAACGCAGCAGATGTCAAGGGCGCTAACCCAGCTGGAGTTCTAGGTGATCCTGCAGATATGGGTGCGGATATCTCTCGAGGAGCAACACCAGCACCCCCTCCCGCCGGATACTCTCAAGCCAGTATACCTCCGAACCGACCCGATTATGCCACTCGCGAGGTTGACTTTTACTACGGGGTTCGTGGACCTGCCCTGAACTCGGACGGCCCGGGCCGGAAACTTGGAACTGGTCCCGCCGATCCAACTGGTCCTGTGGCTACTGCCTCGGGCTGGTTCCGGAATCTATTCGGTGGAAAGACAAAGGAGAAGGGCAAGGGCTTCGAAGTTGTGAGGAGCTCACGGATGCCTCCAGCCATGATGGCTAAGAATGGTGGAGAGTCGCCCCCTGAGGGTATTCCAGTGGCTATGGGCGTACTACGGAACGGTCCAATTGACTCAGATGATGAAGACGAGCCTCGACCAAGGCGGTCTCCCGGACGTCAACCTCAAAGTGCTCTACTAGATGACAACGGCGATCCTCAAGACTCTGAGCCCGAGAGTCCTGTGCTGGAGCGACCCCGACGTACTTTTAGTGCCGGCAGTGAGAGTTTTCCTCGGGAGCCAAGCAAGTCTTTGTCCAAGGCACCGCATATCGCACTGCGCGAAGCTGAGGATGATGATGCCCCAGAGATTCCTCGGAAGAGCTCGAAGCGTGCTTCTGGCCACTTTGGAGGCAGTGATCACAGCCGGGCGCCATCTCTTACCCTCATGAACATGCCAGGCTCTACGATATCCTTTGAATCTCAGTGGCGAGGAGATCCCGATGCTGTTAGCCGCACCTCAAGTCACCACCGTGCTACGCTATCAGCGTCATCGCGGCTGCCGTTTGAGCGAACCAACTCCCAAAAACGATTGTCGTCCAATTCGTCCATGGAGTTCCCCGGCGAGTTCACCAACATCGACTTCGGCCCTTCAGTTGATGAGCGGCCGGCCAGCTTTGGCATGGTGTCACAACATGGTGTCAGCCGAGTTGACCCGTTGCACCGTGACGTGGATCTGCTAGGCAGCTCCGCTGAGCTTGTCGAAGATCCTCCTGTCAGACCTCGCACTTGATATTTCTGCTGTTATAGCCAAGTAAGAGGTCTATTGGTCACTTTTCTATGTTGCTTACCATAACACACTCGTCGACATGATCAGCCACTACACACCCTTCTCGGGTTTCCTAATACTAGTTTCTTTTTTGTTTGGTTGCCTCAAGGGGCGAAACCATGTACACGATTTATAGACCAAGGTCCGCAAGATCCTTGCACATGAGCACACATGCTCACCTTCCCTCATTTTTGGTTATGAATCGAACACAATTCAGTCACAGCCGCAGGTTCTTCACGAAGGAACTCGAACTCTGAAAGTACAAGCGAACGAGAAGGCGTTACATACGGGATTTTTTATGGCAAATTTTTAGTACTTGAGCCTGACTGCCTTGAGTCAATTTTCTTTTGTGTTTAGGGATATGTTCTTTTTGAGAATGTCCATACTAGCGTTGGCGTAACAAAAAGCTGGTTCAGGGAGGGGGATTTACACAAGGGGTTATCAAAGCCCCAGCATGTCTACTGTTTTTTTATGTAGTAGGTTTTGTGGGAATGAAAGTGTAGTTATATAATTTTGGAGGTGTATGTTGCCAAGGTTCTGGATATGATTCACCAGCCTGGGACGATGAAGAGCCGGGATTTACTAGGCACAATTCTAATGAGAAGTTGTAATGATCCTTGTACTTGGTCTCGCCCGTTTGTGCACGTTTTAAACAGACAGCGGTCTGTTTACATGCAAGTAGATTTTTTGTAGTACCATAAATAGTCCCTCAGCAAGATATGTAACTGTTACGCAACTGACATTTCGTCTTCAGTTGCGACAGTGTCCTTGATTATCTGATACCTTTGCGTCCCTTTAGTCTTTCACTTGACCGAGATAAAGCCTATGCCTGACCGAGCCTTGCGCGCCGCTTCCTTGAGCGCCTGTTCCTCGACATCAGTCCACTTGACACTCAGGTCGTTCCAGTTCTTGCCGGGTGTGTTGTACTCCTTGCGCCACTGTGTCTGCACCTTCTGCAGGCGCGACATCTCGCGCGGGTCGCCCGAACCGCTGTACAACATGAAGGCTGTGCAGGGCGGCAAGGCATCATAGATGCGTGTGAGACGCTCTGTAAGGCGTACAAGGGCCCGCTCGAGCTCTGACTTGTCGGATGGGACGGCCTCGGGGTCTTGTGGGGGACCACCGTCGCTGTTTGTGTTGTCGACACGGTTACGGTTCCACCAGCCTTGAAGGGCCTCAATCTCTCGCATTCTCGCCCAGACAAAGTCAACACCGCCGCCGCGGATTTCGAGGCCATCCGGGTCTCCCTGCACAGCACGAATTACGTTGTTGGTTACATCCTCGTCGTTCTTACAGCCGAGCTGATGAGTTGCGCCGGCTCCAGCCCCCTTAGAGGGATCGCCCCAGTCAACAGCTGCGCTCGTCTTGCCGACCTCCGCGCCACCTGCGGCCCCCCCTTGGGCCTTGTATGCAGTTCCAGCTCGCGCTAGTCGGCGGAACAAGTTCTCTCCCTGTGAGTCAGATGTTCCCCAGGCCTTGCCCTTTTCACATTTCTGTTTGACAAGATCGAGGCAGGTCTTAGAGTCTTCGATGCTGTCGTGGCCATTTGCACCACCTTTTTGAATCTCCTTTGACAGATATTTTTGCGCCAGCCATTTCAGAGACGATTTGAGAGGAGGACCGCGCGGATGCGGATAAATGATGGATGTGTCGATGATAAAGGGGTGAGTGATGCGGAGAGCCTTAGTATCTGACTCTAAAGAGTGTCCTATCAAGATTGTGCGAGGGGTCAGCAGTTCGAGTAGTTTCTGCTGGATGTCCTGTAATGTAGTTGTTACAGGTGCAAGCATCTCTTCTGTGATGCCAGAGAATTGGGTGACGTAGTCGGTAATGGGCTTATCCGGCTTGACAAGTTCATCGAGTACAACGTTGCCGAACCAGTCGACTATGCTGATTCTTGTCAGAGAGAACTCGTCCCCTCCAGTCATGCACATTTCACAATCCAGAGCCAGAACGTTTCGTCCTTCTGTGATGCTGCCCTTTTCAACTTCGTCTTCTGGGACTTGACCTTCTTCGAGGCTTTCCACCTGGGTGATGACCCATCCTTCGGGGAGAACGAACTGATCTCTGGCAACACCTTCCAGCATAGCTGGATGAACCAAGTAGCCGTTGTCGGTTAGATCATCAACTGTACAAAGGAACTCAGTGATGCGTGTTCTCTCGTTCTTCCATCCCGAAGGCTCGTGTGCTGGTTTGATGCCCTTTTTTGGCCCATTCTTTTCCTTCGGGGTGGGGGTTGTTAGGAAAGCGGCCAAGGGCGAATGCATCTTCCCGTGTCTATCATCACCGGGCGTCTTGACGGGCCACAGATGCGTGAACATATCCGCGAATGGTTGCAGGGCCTCGGGTAGGCGCTCTCTCTTGAGCGGCCGGGGATAATAGTCGTCCGGCGACGTTACAACAGCATTTCCCTCCCGGTCAGCACCGTTATATGTATCAAAGTCAACGTTGTGTTTGAACATGGCCTCCTCAATACCGGGTATCATTATAACCACAATCTTTCGGAACGCTGGGCGATGGGTAATGCCGATCCATTGAGGGCCAGCTCCGTCGGCAAAGATATATGTAACCAGGTCTCGCATTTGGGAAATATTGATCTTGGATTGCAGTCGCGCATTAGGCGAGAATGCAATGGTGGGATAATTCTTGCCAGGTTTAGGGACCTTCTTAAGCTTCTTTGCAGCTCGTGAAACGACCTGCCACTCTCCGCCGTCGTCCGCGTCATGGGGATTCGAACGCTTCAGGCTGCCGTCGCTTTGTGTTGACGCATCCTTCTCGAGAGTCGCGATGGCGGTCGTGACAGGAACGCCTTGGTCGAACTTGTCGGAGGTTTGGACCTCATCTTGATTGTCGCTTGAAGAGGCCTTGTCGATGGCATCGGGGATTTGGTCAGATCCTAGGGCTGTAAGGGCTTTGTTGACGAGTTTGGCGGCTTTTCTCTTTGCTTTCTTACCCATTACGAAGTGTATGCGAGTGCGAGCGCAAATACTGCGCCGCTGGAAGGAGGAACGTGGAAACAGGTCACGTCGTGAGGCAACAATGTTTGAAATGAATAAAAAATAATGGCCGATCCAAGAATGCAGATAGTTCTACCACTAATGTTCACTGCAGTGCTAAAGGTACGTACCTGTTTGCTTGCCAGGCGGTTTTCAAGGGACCTAGCCTAGTAGAGAGTGGGGCTCGGGCTTGTTGTGAGATCGGCCAATGAGAGTGTGTCTGTAAGCTTAACCACTTTACGCGCCTTGCACGCGACAGGAGGGTTGACGTGGATAAAGACCTATCTATATAGGTAATCATGAAATGTTACGGCACTCAATGATAGATCCAAAGTCCAGTCCTCAAGCATCTAAATTTTCAACTCGAGAATCTCTTTGGTTCCTAAGCCAAACACTAAATTATCTCTATCTAATAGCCAAAGTCCATCTCGAGTATCTCAAGTCCCAAATTTGCTAGAGAATCTACTTGCTTCGCTACAGCATACTCAAAGAAGGCTCGGGCTTGTTCACTCTCAGGACTCTCTTTCCAGGCGTTGATAAGAGACAACTCCTGGTCTCTTCCTGGTAGCTCATTGATCTCATCCAGCATCTGCTGAGCGGTGGCCGAGACCTCCCATTCTCGAACATAGTCTCTGGGAACAGATGCTATAATCATGATGAGAAGCATCTGGCACAAGGAAACTTGGTCAATATCCTTCAGTGTATGAAGAGCCCTCTGGTTAATATCTCCTTTCGATGCCACGGCTTGTGAGTTGCCGAGTGAGGCTGTGTCAGCTGCCGTATTGGCGAGTAATTTGGCGACGAGTAAAAGGCCTTTGATGCGAATAGGATGATATGGCAAGACATGTCGATAAGGTTCGCTGGAAGTCGCAACGAAGCATGCCGTAGCTAAGGCATATATGAAGTTGCTTTCTTCGATGTATAGGATCGATACCTCAGTCAGCAGCTGTGGGAGCGGTGATACTGCCCACAGATTCTCGGCTGTCAGTCCTTTGCATTGCTGGTAACGAGCTCGAAGTACTCTTCGACGGTCCTCTGGTGATAAGGTAGGGTCTTTCTCATCTATTAAATCAGATAGTTGCTCGCTGAAACTCGTAGCCGTTGAGGCTTTGGTCGAATCTGTTGCAGCAGGGTGCTTGCCAAGCTTGCCGACATCAGCAACCAGACTATGGCGGTTCATATCGATGATTGGAGAGCCGGCGCAGACTTGGTAGACGTTGAGGTCTTTCTCGCATCTAGGGCATTGACAATCAAAAAAATACGGTGCCAGTGCATGTTTTCTCTTAGACCGAGGGAACGTGTAATCTGATAGCATGTCAGCGGGCATATTGAGGATATCTTATGGGATGGGGAGACATACCAGTGTAAGAGATCTCAATCTCTTCATCGACTTTGATCGGCTTTTCAGCTCTAAGTATGGCCTTCCTGCCAACAAACTGCACCATGGCATTGGGGACGCAGGAGTGGTTGGCCATGGCGAGCTTTGGTTCGAGAAAGATGCCGACCTGTCCAAGATCGGCGTCATATCTATGAAAGGCATTTGTCTGAATCTGCACTGTGTCAGTATATTGACCTGTTGCCAGGCAGTTCTGAGGAGACTTACCTTGCAGAGTAGAGCCAGCGTCTTCTGCAGTTCCTCTTGACCCGTGCCCTGCCCAGTGAACGCAGTAGCACCCATAGCCATCATCTCCATGTCGGCCCATTTGTCACTCTTCCTCCAAGACTCGACATTTCCTTCAAGGTTCTCCAGTGCAGCGCCAATACCAGGCTTTACCAGCGCCTGAATAACTGCGCGTACGGGCGTCGGTATGCCCGGGTGTCCTTGCTCGGTCACCTTACGCAGTAGTTTGCACTCTTTGGAGTGGACTGCAGTCCAGTTTGCTGATTGACAGGCGGCATCGCAGTAGGACACAGCCCGGCAGCCGGAACAGGAGCGTACGTCAGCCGGCTTGAAGCAGTGGCTGCAGATGGTTTTTATATGAGATAGCGAGGGGATGAGGATCGTTGGTGTAAATGGGAGGATGATGTCGCCTGGAGAAAAGGCTCTGGTGGAGAAGATTCCACGACCTTTTTTATCATGCCTTAGCTGGAAGGGCACGTCTTGATTCATTTTAGACGAGAGAGACTCAGGTTTTGTTTGGTCCGAAAGAGCCGGAAAGCAGAAATACGTATCAAAACGGGGCCCGATTATGGTATATAAGGAGGTAGGTTAGTAGGTTAGAGGTACTTAGTTATCTCAGGATCCGGTGTCAGCAAGATCCATGAATGTTTTGTTGGTTGGTTGTAAGATGGAGTAAGGTCAATGTAATGTCCGAAATTCTCCTGCACCGAGCTCAATCTAGCGAACCACATCAGGATCAATCCTTCAATTGCACCACATTTGGGCACAGCAATCTCACATGCAGAATGTCGCAATACTCGATTTTTTACAGCTTGAAATGCGTAGTTGCTCTATTGCTCTGACTGTGATAATCTCGCTTGGCAGATGCTACGCTACCTAAGGTATGCTACTAATGCTGTGCTAGAATCTACAATTCAACCCGAGGAGGCACCTTTCCGCTCTTCCTCAATGCCGCAAGCCGATCATGTAGATCCCGGCTCCAATGTCCGCTGTCTCTCTTGTTCTCCTTCAGGATCCTCGCGACATGGTAGTCCCAGCACCCCTCTCCGGTACTTGTCTCAAATACTCGGCATTTTGCGTCGCTGTCTCGCTCCGTGCGAGGCCACTGACCTAGCTTTGCGCCCATATCTTCATCCAAGAAAGTATCCAGAACCAACTGGCCGACCTTGCGCTGTGTAGTATCCCATTCTTTGCCTTGGGGCACGAGCACCTCAAGCAACAGCTTCATGCCGTCGTTCTTGAGGAATTCCTCTCGGATGACATCGCTCTTGATGAGGCCGTTGATAGCCCCAGCCTTGGCTTTCGCTGTGGAGGCCAACTTCTTGGTGCTGAGCGACGATGGAACATGAGCGGGCACAAGAGGTGTATAGAAAGACTCCTTTAGAGACTTGCTGTTGCTCGGGCACTGACCCTCCATGAGACTAGACCACTGCTTGGTGATCTCTTTCAATGCCGCAGCATTGTTCTGCAGCGCGGCCCCGAGGATGGCAGCTGCTTGATGATCTCGAGGAGTGACATCAGCAGGGTCATCAACATCTGAATCTGCCATCATGCAGAAGAGAGCCTTCAACACCGCCGGGTCTTCGGTGACCTTGAGACCGTAGTAAATATCATGTGACAGTTCTTCCATTCCCTCGAGCGCATCGTCAAGCTCCTTGCCTTGGCCGGTTTCGCCAGCCTTCAACATCTTCATGGCGGTGAAGAAGGGCTTGCCGACGAAATCCTCGCCCTCGGGCTCCTTGATTTTACCAATAGGCTCATAAGCTGGGGCACCCTTGGGAATTTGAGGATCCTCCTGTTGCTGCTGATCGACGACAACAACAGCCTGGTCAACCGGGAGGCCTTCGAGTGCAGGGTTTCCTTCATCGGGGACATTGATCTTGGCCTCCTTCTTGCCGTTGGACATATTCAGGCGGACATGGAGTCCGTGAGGAAGTTCCTGATCATCGTGGACGATCTGGAACTCATCTGTTGGTTGAAACACCTTTGGGTAACAGTCTTTGGGGTTATCTGTGTGGCAGATGAGTTCCACATCTGCCTCGGGAGATGGTTGTGAGGCTGCAGCTGGAGCTGAGGCAAGTGTAGGTGCCGCGAAGATACAGAGGACAATACCCAGGACGAGGGCGATCATGAGTGACAAGGATTTTGCCCTTGAGGGAGCCATACTGAATATCTGATGCCTCAAACAGGCGAGAGCTCTTCAAGGTTGAATAACGAAGGTGGTCAGGATTTAATATTCGATCTGAGACCAGGGAGTACTATTGGTGATTCTTGTAAACCCTCGAGCAGAGTATTGAAGGGGCAGATTTAAAAGTGTACAAGGTCGGAGAACTCAAGGGTAGACAACTGCAGTGAGTTCAAGGGATTGCAACGTAAAATGGTGACAGACTTTGGAACCAAAAAATGAGAGAGCAGAAAGTATAAACAGGTAAATGAATGACTCAGTCGAGAGTATAAAAGAACACTTCTTTTTATCATGAATCGAAGTCACTAGAAATGCAACGCCCGTGCCACTATGGATGCTCACTGTGAAAAAGAGTTTTGGCAGGTTTCTATTGGTTCGGAGCAACATTATCGATTAGTCATGCTTCACATATGGCCTCCATGTAAGTCAATATCATGAAAAAAGATTAACACGTCAACTTCATAGTTCTGAGGTAGGTCTGATCCAGATCGCTGCCTGACAAGACTCAAATCGTGATACTAAAACCCCCACAATGTCACATGTAGCGCGATTATTGAGAATGTCTCACAAGTACCAGCCTTCCCTTTCCACGAGAGCCAAATCAACATTGACGACGATCTCAACGGCCAAGGAAATAGCTTATATGAGGGGTTTAAAACTTGTTCGTATGAGCTTTATCCCAATAAAAGGGTTCATGTGATGGAGGGAGCATAAGTTGAAGGGGCTGGCGGGACCAGAAATAGTTTCTTGTCGCAAACAGCTCTATTAGAAGATTGTCTCAGTGCGGCCCACGACCCTGCGAATTCCTCTCGAGGGGCACCAAGACAGAACGACTGTGACCGAATGCGGTACTGAAGCATGGAGCAGGCTCATTGTAAGTACAATACTCGTCATATGGTCTCGATGGGAGAAGGGAGCCAGGGATCCCAAGGGACATATAAGAGCGAAAAGCCCAGTAGAGTTTTCGTGATAACAGCAAGCACATAGTCAAACCAATTCATCGCATCACTTCAGTTCACAGCACAAAATGTTGTCCTTCAAACTCTCCTTCTTTCTAGCCTTCTTCCTCTGGGCCTTTACTCTCGAGGCTGCACCAGCAATGCACCATCACCGCCACGGTAATCAACATCTTCGACACCTCCACGCAACAAGAGCAGCCCTTTTGCACCGCGCAAGATCACACTATCATCATGGAGCCCCCCAAGTTTTGTTCGAAGAGCCTCAGAAGCCTAGTGAGAGCGTGCGAGCACAGGCTGTGCCTGACCAGGAGATGCACCATTCCGTGGAGCGGCTGACGGTATAGATCAGCAATGGTAGGTGACAAGCCCCGATTAATATGATGCATGTACTGACTTGTAGAAGAACAGGATTTTGCAATGATCGGATGGAAGTGAGGTGATGAGAGGAAATCAGAAGCTGGCTCTTCTGATATTGGCGTGTTGGACGGAGTTTTGTTTAACAATATTGGATGGCCACATGGGCATTGGTGAGATAAAACATGTTCTATACCTAATTTTATATGTTAAGGTACCTTCCTTTCAAATACTGTCTGTACCTCTTTGACTTTACACAAATCATAAAATTTATAAGGTACTACTGCTCAAATTCTAGGTTTATTAAGTGTATAAAATAAAATATTGTCCATCTGTAGCACAGTCCATGATGACACGCACTGTCTTATCCCCATGAGACGCCCCTCTGATTGGCCACAGACACCTAAACCCTCCGCTGGAATTGGAGAGTTCTCCCTTAACTACCTCAGGTTCTAGTTAATCTGGAGAATCTGTCTGTCCCTGGAAGCCGACTCTCGTATCCCGTTCCTCTTCATTTCCGTTCCCATTCCCATTTTCCCACCGTCATCTTCGGCTCAACATCCCAGCCGACCGATACTTTTCTCACTGTCCTTCCCGTCTTCTTCGACGCTCCTTAATCATCGCTATCCGAGACGACCCTGCTGCTCCTCCATCAACTCCAATCGCTCGCCGGCGCGACGCTCAAGAGCTCTTGACCAGAGCTCGCTCCCTAGCGCACCCACCCCCTGGTCCCGAGATCATCATCCCGCCGACATGCCTTCTCCACGCCGAGTACGCCTACTAATCCTGGCCACGATTGGCACATTCATCTTTATCCTCTTCTACACCTCGGGATTCGACTCGCATCACGATGCAGAGACCTATACAGGCCAAGAATTTATCAAGAAGACCCAAAATGCCATGAGCGCAAACGAACCCCCGGCACCTATCGTCGACTTTGCAACCGGAGAGAAGGCTGGACAGCCTCACGCCGACAAGGATGGAGACGGCGATATCGACGCAGACGACCAGAAGTTAGCTGCTCAGATGCAGGAGCGTCTCAAGGCGGCCGAGGCCGAGGCGAAGGGCAAGGCGAACGAGAAGGGAGGCCTGCGACCCGATCCTCCAAAGAAGGTTGTGGGAGTTGGAAGTTCTGCGGAAGGTCAGGATAAGGATAAAGTCGTCAAGCCTGTTGGTGGGGAGTCTGGCGATGCTCCAGCTCCAGCTGCCGCAGCCGAGAAGAAACCCGAAACGGAGACGAGGAGCAAGGAGGCGATTGCGGCTCGCGAAGAGCTTGACTCTATCCTCAAGAAATCACCTGGTAGGCCTCCGAGAGCAAACACCGGAAGTACCATAATCACTAATCATCATCCCAGTCATCATCTTCTCAAAGACGTACTGCCCCTTCTCGAAGCGAGCCAAGAGCCTTCTAATCGAAAAGTACTCCATCACACCCGAGCCCTTTGTCGTTGAGCTCGATATCCATCCCCAAGGCCAAGCCCTGCAAGATCAACTACTCGAGACAACAGGCCGAAGGACCGTACCCAATATTATGGTCAACGGTGTGAGCCTGGGAGGTGCCGACGACATCACCGAGATGGATCAGGCAGGCAAGCTCGTTGGCAAGATTGTCGACCTCGGAAACAAGCGAGTCGAGGTTCTGGAACGAACCAAGTAGACTGCGCGCGTACGCTTTTTCTCTCCTTTTATGACCTCTTTAATCTTCACGGGGCACTTGTACAAGGATTTACTGTTTGGTTTTTTCAAGGTAAGAAGGGACTGTCATTTTGGGCCTTTGGCAGCATGATTGGAGTCTGGGCGTCTGGGAATTCCTTTGTCACTGTGTGTAATGGTGTCATGAAAGGAGCACTAGGGAAGATACTCTTCGACCAAGACGGTGATGTACACAACAGCACAGCTAATGAATGAGATATATATACCTCTATATCTAGCCTGACCCTTATTTGCGTGCTATTTCTTTGCTTCATGTCTCAAGTAGTTGACGGCATTCCAGCCTGGCCCTCAAAGTACAAAACCTTATCGGACTGAGGCGGTGATTCGCTTCGTTGGTGTAATCTCATTTAGCGCCATGAATACGGGAGTCAAACAGGATTGACACTCACGTCCCAAGTAGGCAGGTCTTGTAAGCCAACCCAGCCCAACCCAACCAAGCTTGGCCATTTGCTGCCGAGGCAGGATTTTTGGCATAACTTTAACCAACATAACATATGAAGTTACATCTTGGTCGCATGCACTAAAGTGCAGCCATGGCATCATGACTCGCAGCCCAGTTCATCATGTGAGGTGGATTCCATCTTTGATAACCACTACATCATCGGTTTTGAAGCTTTTATATATTGCATCAAACTTCGTATGACAACCCGCATTGTTTTTACGTTTCTTGAGTCTTAATATTTTGCATCTGGAATGATCCCTTGATACAAACAACGCTGATCTGAAGTCGTAATGGAGTTCGCAGACACAATGACGAGGATACTCGGGGTCCCGGAATTGCTGGAGCTCATCCTCTTACAACTTGACATGAAGACACTTCTTGTGTCTGCATCGCGGGTATGTCATCACTGGGCCGCGATGATAGGAGAATCTCCTAGAATACAGCAAGCGCTGTTCTTCCAACCCAGGTCTTCGGCAGGTTCCCAAAAACCGCAGAGTTTCACACTCAACCCGCTACTGGTTGAAAAGTTTGGACGATGCTTCTTCGATGTTGACCGCAAGTACACGTACCTTCGAAGAGCAGACTCGTTCTTTCGCTTACCTTGGGCTCCCGAAGGTGCGATTAAGGCACAAGGAGAAGCAAGAAGCTTATCTATGCTGGAGAAGACGGAGAGGCTTGAGAACTTCACAATGAGCACTTCCAGTTGGCGGCGGATGCTTGTATCTCAACCACCGCCTCCGACTATGGGATATTTGAAATCAGAGGGCTTCGACATGTGGTTCCGCAATGTTCGCACTGCTCTTATCGAGCCAAAATACTCACAGGGCCTCTGCATGGGTCAGTTATACGACATGGTTCACAGCACGACGTGCCGACCGGAGAACTACTCTATGTGGTACCGGATTAGCTGGGGTGATGCGCGGGAGACGCATCAGACGCAGCTTTGCCGGGAACAGTGCGAGCTGCTCTTCGGCGCGACCAATCTGGTGGTTGAGTTCTACAGTATGGATGGAGGGGATTGGGACTGCGGGCCGTGGAACATAGACTGTGTGAGAGAAGTGTTTACGTGTGCCGATAGTTGCGGTGGGAGAGTCGAGAAAGGGGAGGAGGAGGCTAGCTTGGAGGAGTTTGAGACCTTGGGGCTGGATGTGCTTACATCGATTTGGTGGCATAATGAGGAGGACGATTCAGCTGTAGATGTTGATGCGAAGGGTTATGGGGTTTAGGGGAGTGGCCTGGGCGAATGGGTTTAGAGAGTTTGACGTGTGAGTGATAGGGAGGGGTTACATTGGGTTGTGCTAGACTGTCTGAACAGCAACTAACCATGAGGAAAGGGAGCCGTCTCTGGAATATCGCGTGGTATTCGAAATAGAACATATGACATCGCTATAACATGAAGAGAGGTTTGATATAGATTAATGATGTATTACTATGTCTTTTATTATATCAGAACGACAATGCCATAGTAAATTCCTTGAGATAAGTGGAACTGATTAAGGTTAATGAAAGTGGGTTCACCGTACAGTAGCGCGGGGTCAGTAACACTACCACCAAAGATCTAGACCCTGAAAGGCAGACAAGGCAATGAATGGTACCCAAGAGGCAGACAGATAAAAGTCAGGGAAGAGGAGAGGAGGAGATAGGACAGTACTGTACCTTCCTGTCCCTTGCCTTCCATACATAAAAGCTTCAGCCTCACCCCCGCCATTTCTTAGGTAGCTCTCTCTATCAATTTAATATCACTCATACAACCTACCTACCTACCTAACCTAAATAAAAACGTCTTCCCCTTTTAAAGCCCAATTCATCGTTTGTCACAAAGAAAATGGACACCACAAGCGACACTGCCTCTGTCCTCTCAGGCTCAACCGTCTTCTCCAAAGAAGCCCAGGACCATGTCTCACCGACAAAAGCCGACGCGGACATGTCTACAAACGAAGCCGCAAAGCAGCACCAGCACCGCAAGAGCATGCGGCAGCGAGTCCGCAATGTCGTAGCCGACCTTGGACGTCCTCCGACTGCGAGGGATGATGCCAAGAGCGGAAATGTCACGCAAAAGCATGTGGATGTTGGGCCTGCGACTGGGACGGTCCTCATGGGCTCTGCCACCGTCTAGTTAAAGGCAGAATCATATGACATGGAGTATTTTGAGGCTGGGAATTTAATGGTTATGATACATGGAATGGATGAACGTTTTGGATGACTGGATCAGATCAGATACCTTTTATTTTTACTGTGCGAGTTATGGCGTTGGAAATGAGTTGAATTGGATTTCAAGTGTTGACCACCTATTTACTACCAGAGCTATTTATTGGGCGATTACGGAAGACTATAGGGCTCAGTGGCTTAAAAGTCATTTCGTAGTAGGCCGACCCCCCCCCCACCCCCCCCCCCCCCCCCCCCCCCCCCCCCCCCCNCCCCCCGTAGGGCGCCCTAGGTTACATTTGTATCTATCTGATTTTTAAATTGAATTATTATAGGCCCCTTATATAAGCTAAAGTAGGCCCTTTAGGGTTATATAATAATATAATATACATTTCCTTGCAATCCTAGCTTTAGCTTTATTTTCTTCCTCTAAAATTAATACATCTTATAAGGTAAGAATTCCTTACTTTCTCTTGCCTATATATACCTGCAATAGCCTTATATAACCTAATAAATGTATTTTTAGAATTATATACTTTTAATCTTTTATATAATGCTATTTTTATTCCTCTATAAGCACTTTACTCTACCTAATTTAGCACCTATGCTATAGCGCTTATATAGGTAACTTTTACTTTATGCAAACCTATCCCCTACCTTATATATACCTTTAATTAATATTATATAGCTTTTATTATTTTTATATAATTAAGAGCTTTATTTTTATATATTTTTTATCTTATTATATATATATTTAATATACTTAATTTATAGCTAACTGCTAATATTTTTCTTATAGTATTAATACTCTCTTTTAAACTAATTCTATTTATATAAATATATATATAATTTAATCTAAGTATTATACTACTTAAGCTAAAGTTAAAGCTAAAGAAGTATAAGATAAAGCTTAAGAAGGAAGTATAATTAGCTAAAGAGGCTAAAGACCTATATAAAGCTAAAGAGGAAGCTATAGCTATAAAGGAGGCCTAAGAGAAGAAAGATAATGTAGCTAAGAAGAGAGCTAAAATAGCAAGAAAGAAGGCTAAAGAAGCTAAAAAGGCTAGATTAGTAGCTAAAAAAGCTAAAAAGGTAAAGAAGGAAGCTAAAGAAGCTACTAAGAAAGACCTTAAAAAAGATAACTTTAACTCTAGTAGTAAAAATGACTTTAATAGTAATAAAGTTAATTATATTAGCTATATTATAGTATATAATTAAGATAAAGACTATTTAATTTAAAAGAAGCTTTTATAAAAGGATTTAAGTAATTACTTTAAGTATCTTTTTAAGGAAATCTATAGTAAAGGTATTAGTAATTTTAACTAGACTATTAAATAACTTACTATATAGCTTAATTTAATTATTTAAGTTTTCTATTATGCTTTAAAGAAGTATAGCTATAAAAGTATTAAGGCTATTTACCTTAATATTTAAGGTATAAATTATATACTATATAAAGCTTTATACTATATTATACTAACTTATTTAAAAACCTACTAAGCCTTATAAACTTAAGTTATAAGAGTTTAAAAAGAAAACTATAGACTTCTATGCTATAATATTCTCTTCTTAAAATGCTAATACTATATTCTACTACCTCTATAGTATTTTATAATCTAAATTAAAAGTCTATAATAAGTATAAAAAGGAAAATAAAGCCTTTACTAAATGTTATATTTACCTTTTTAAGCTTACTAGGTATATTAACTGTAATTAGAACTATTTAAAGCCTTAATACTCTCTTTCTTATATATAGTACTATATATAGACTTATTTACTTTTATATTAACTCTTAAATAGCTTTTAAGTATAAATATAATAGTAGTAATAATAATAGTAAATTAAAGCTAAATAGTACTATAAAGGCTACTATAAAGCTTCTTAATTTACTTAATTATACTACCTACTAGTTGCTTTTTAAATTCTTTAAGAGAGCTATTAACTTTATAAAGAGTAAAAAGAAGAAAGCTAAGAAAAGCAAGAACTAAAGTAATTATATACCTTATAAGCTACTTTAAAATAATACTAATATTAATATAGCTATAGTAGCTTAATCTTTATCTTTATTATTTTTAAAGATATAATTTAATAATTAATAATACTATAATAAGCATTTTAAGTATATAATAGAGTTTATAGTAATATATTAAGTATTATAAAATACTATAATATATCTAGAGAAAAGGTTTTTATTAGCATACTAGGCACTATAAAGCAGTATAGTATATATAGTCTAGGGTAAAAAGTTTTTTAATTACTTTATTTTATCTTTTAATAAAATACTATAATTAGTAAGGTTATTAAGGTTATATAACCTTTTACTAGTATATATAGTTTTAAAATGCTATATAAGCTTTTTTACCTAGTACTCTTTCTTTTTTATATAAGATACTATAAGCCTCTATAATAAGTACATTTAATTGCCTCCTAAAAGACCTAATGCTATTTTACTTTTAAATTAAATAATAAAAGGATATTAAGTAATATACTATAAATAAGCTTATAAAGTATATATTAGTAGAGTTTAATATATCTATATCCTATATAATATTAAATTAATACTTTAAAATGTAATAAGAAGATTAATTAATATTAATTACTAAATAAGCCTATATAGAAGATATTAAAGCTCTATAAAGCTATATTAAAGAGCTCTTTTTTTATAATATTTTTAAAGATAAGAATATCTTATACTAACTATAGAAGGAGGGCTTTATAGTTATACTTATAGGCTTAAAGAGGATATAATAAGACCTTAATATATATTAATATTCTACTTTTAAGCAAAAAGCAGTACAGTTAGCTAAATTATATAAATTCTTTAAGAATAATACTTTACTAAGTACTAAGCTTTAAATATTTAGTTAAACCTATCTCTATACCTATATCTACTAGTAAGAACTATCTCTTAGTAGAGATACTATATATAAAGCCTTTTAAAGCTTTTTACCTATAAATATCTCTAATTAATAGAATATAATGCAGTATTACTAAATGGGATAGATAGCCCTAGGCCTTAACTTTATATAGTTAATTAATGCTTATAATAAGCTAAAGGCCTAGAGTATAGGTATATATACTTCTATTAATGCTTACTTATAGTATATTATATAGCTTTATATAGGTATATTAGCTAATATATTATGCAGTATACTTAAGTAATATCTTTATATTATTAAAGGCTAAGGTTATATGCCTCTTATAATCTAATCTAATTATAGTAATAAAACCCTCCTTATAGCTAGTATATATTATTACCTTTTATAATTATATAATACTATAGAAGGTAATATAAACTAATTTATTTAATTTAATAATTACTAGATATATAGTAAAAGTATATAAAATAAAAGGATTAAAAGCTAGTAGTATTAACTAAATAATAGTTAGGTAGGTTACTAGCATATATATAGCCCTATATAGCTTTATATACTTATATATACTAACTATAAATAGGCATTTTTTGCTAGAATTACTACTAAAGGTAACTTTTTACTAGATTCTATTTTAGATTAAGTTGCAATTCTATATCTCTATATACTAATAATATATATAGAGCTTTCTAAGTTTATAATGCTTTAGAACTTATATTATATATATAAATAACCTACTAGGCTATATGTTATTTCTAGTTAGCCTTAGGTCTTATACTATTAACTAGAGGCCTGAAAAGTAGAAGACTTTACTTTCTCTATCCCTTTTAATTAACTATAGATAATTATAGAGCTTTATAATAATAATTAGATTAATATTAATATATATCTACCTAAAGATACAATTAAAGTATATAATGAGATTCTTAAGAGGAAAGTCTTTTCTACTAAAAGCCCTAATAGCCTAAAATACTCTATATACTTATTCCTATAAGGCTAATTAGAAGAGTATATACTTAATAGGCATTAACTAGCTATTAGACTCCTTTTAATACCTATAAAAGGGATTAATTATATATAGAATTATTTAGCTACTTATAATATTAATATTATAACTTTAAACTAAGAAGCAGTTAATACTAATAAGATTAACTTTATATAGCCTTATATAATATAAAAGAAGGCATTTTATATATATATTACTACTTAAACCTCTATAGTAATGCTATATTTTACTTAAAGTAAGTATTAGTTTTTATAGCCTTCTTCTCTACCTCTTTTATATAATTTATTTCTTTTATACTATTTAGAAATGCCTTAAATATAGCTAAAATAAAGCTCTTTATATTACTTTTATTTCTCTCCTCTTTTATAACTAACTTTTAAAGTATTTTAACTTTAATCTTATCTTTTATGCCCTTTTTCTTCTTAGTAGGCTATATTACCTCTTTCTTTATCTCCTTTTCCTTCTTTATTTTCTTCTTTTACTTTAGCTTAGTTATGCATTTAGAAGTGCTTCCTTCTACTTCTATTAATTCTACTTACTTAATATATCTCTTAAGAAGGTAAATAGTAGTATTCTCTTTTAAATTATTCTATTTATTAAAATAGAAAAATAAAAGGTTAATAGGAATCTTAGCTTTTAAAAGGAGTAAAATATTTACTTTATTAAAGAAGTCTTTTAATTATACTATATTATATATAATATTATTAAAGTATTTAGGCTTATATAAGCTTATAGTAGTATTAAACTTAGAAATAAGCTTTTACTTTATTGCAGCTAGTAATGCCTAGAAGCTTAATATAAGAAATGTAATTATAGCAGTATATAATAGGTATAAAGCAGTTAGTATAACCTTAATCTTACTCTTATAGCTAAAGGACCTAGTAGAAGGCCTATTATATTTTATAATAGCTATACTAGTAACTATATCCTTAACCCTAGATATAATATAAAACTTAATATATATTTTAATTATAGTTAGGCTACTATAGGCTATTAATATAATGCTTCTTTACTAGCTTTTAATAGCTATATTATAAGTATTATTATATATTAAAGGGATTAATTAAAATTATTTAATTAGTATTATTATTAAAGTACTTTATATAAAGACTACTAAAGTAACTTATAAGCTATTAGTAAGATTAATAACCTTATTAATAGTAAGTAACTAGCTATAAGATAAATAGAAAATAGCATTTATAATATTATTTAGCTTTATATAAATATTACTATAGTATTTACTACTTTTTAAGTAGTATTTAATATACTTTATAAAAAAGGATAATATATATAATAAAATAATAAGTCTATATAGATTAAAATAAAGCCTTATAATTGCCTAAGTATACTTAAATATGCTATAAGTAAAGGGTATTAACCTTACACTTAGTAATACTATACTATATAAATAAATTTAATAGAGTAATAAAAGGTTATCTATATATATATTTTAGCTTATAATGCATATATAGGGTAAGTCTAGTAAGGAAAATCTCTTACTTCTGACTTTTGAGCCACTGAGCCCTATAGTCTTCCGTAGCGATGGCATGATCGATAGCCTACCAACGCAGCGTGAACTCCTGATATTTGATTGAATCACGCCTTATCATTACTATCTCCCATTCAGCTCGATTTCGACCATTTATTACTGCATCATTGATTAAATAACCACTTTCCTCTTTAAGACTCCATCTTACATCAGCATCCAACATATCCATCTACCTCAGCCTTATTAAAACTCACACCCATTATTATTAAGTCCCATCCCATCTGGCACTCGTGGGGCTCATGAACTAGATCTCCCCTGCCTTGCCCTGCCACTTGCTTGCATCGTCGCTTTTGTTTTGAATATGAAACATTGTGCAAGTTTCCTTAAACATGTAGAAACTTCGGTGGGGCTCCTTTAGGCGTTCCACGGAGTTCAAGCTGACAAATATCTACGTTTTATTAATACGGCTTCCTATGCACACATTACGCATTATCAGGAGACGACGTCTCGAGTTAAGAGGAGTGAAGTATATATAGATATGTAAACCTGTAGAATTCCTCTGTCTGTAGAGTGACATTGATCTATTCACCAAACCATTCATCCATCACCTACACCGATCCCAAGCCCGTCATGTCTTCTATCCCCTCAACTCAGCAAGCCATAGTTCTCCCTGCAAAACGCACCCCGTTCGCCTTTCAAACCGTCCCTGTGTATCCTCCCGCCCCTGGTGAAGTCCTAGTTCGTGTTGCCTGGACCTCTTCAACTCCTCTAGACCTTCATCGTGCCGATGGCGGTCTACTCATCTCCGAGTACCCGCAGCAAATGGGCAGTGGTGGTGCCGCTGGAAAGGTTGTGGCTGTTGGCGATGGCGGTGACCTTAAGGGGCTGAGCGTCGGAGACCGTGTCGTTTCATTTGCTTTCCATGGTGGAAAAGAGGCAAATCACCAGGAATACATCACCATTCCCGCATATCTTGCTTCCAAAATCCCAGACAACATCTCTTACCAGGAAGCGGTGACAGTCTCTGTGAATCTTGTAACCGTCTTTCACACTGCCACTGCCGATCTCAAGCTGGAGCTTCCATGGCCTGTACCAGAAGGTTACACGCCCAAGCAAGCTGATGACCCTATCCTCATCTGGGGTGCCTCGAGCAGCGTCGGTATCTATGCCGTCCAGGTCTTCAGGCACTGGGGCTTCAAGAACATCATCGCCGTGGCAAGTGAAAAGCAGCATGCGTACCTACGCAGTATTGGCGCAACCAAGACCTTTGACTATCGAAAGCCAGACGTTGTCGATAAGATCCTCAACTTCACCAGTAACAGAACAGAGCCCAAACTGCCTTATATCGTCGACTGCATTGGCTCTCTAGAGGGCACTCTAAAGCCTCTGTCCAAAATAGCTCAACGCGGCAGCACTGTGGCCGTTATGCTGCCTGTCATTCTCAAAGATGCCACCCTTGAAGAAGAGCCTGAGTATGAGATGGACGTCTCCAAGGTGTTGGTCGGTCAATGGGCCGATGGTGTCGAGGTTCGTGGTGTGCGAACACATTTCTACCTCTCAGTAAGTCACTCCTGATCACCTGAAGCATTCAAATACTAACATAAACTAGAATGAGTTTCTCAAGGAAAAGGCTCAACCAGAGATGGTACCCAAGCTACTCAAAGACGGCGTCATTACCCCCAACAAGTATCGTGTTGTGGAAGGTTCATCAGCTGTTGAGAGGGCCCAAAGGGCATTGGATATTCTGAGAAATAAGGGAGTCAGTGGCGAGAGGCTGGTCTGGAGGATCACTCAAGATGAGGTGTGAATCAGCATCAAAACACCTGTCGATATAGCATTATTGCAGTAGTATATGGTTGTCACTTGTATGGTTTCTGAATAGTTACCAGCTCAACAATTTTGTTTGTAAATCAACCTGATCCGTGATATCGTGGAAAACTTGGTGAATACCAGCACCCTGACGCCCTAACTACCATTACAAAACAAATGAGACATCCGTTACTTGCGCAGAATCAACACACAGCACCCATCATGAACTGATCGATAGCTTCCGGGCCCATTTGTCTGTTTCATGTCAGATATAATAACAAACTCGATAGACCGAGTTACTTACGCAGTAAGCATTAGCTTCGTAAACTCATCAACATCCTCAGGCTGGGCATGTAACCAGACACCCTTGAAGTCGAGATTCCGCACCGGGTACTGTGGTTTGGTCTGCCACGCCCGGTAGAAGGCCATTGACGAATCAGCTTCCCAGAGGTATCTCGATGCAGTGAACTGAAAGGTTGGACCCTCCATAATACCGCAGGGTGCTATGAGAAAATGTTAGAATACGAGTACAGGTAAGGAGAACAAGACGTACGCTCAAGGGACTTGAGTATGCTTGTCATGCATACAAAAGCAAACGACATGACGGTGGTTCGGCGTATACTCTCGGAGAGCAGCCAACTCTGTCTCACCGTCAGCAAGAATCCTCTATGGCACAATTCTCCGATCATCTTACCTCCCAGCTCGGTGGAGGTGGGCCTTTCATCGTTGTAGCACCAGGCTCATCCCCCACTGACAACTCCTCTTCTACCTCCTTGAGAGCAAACATCCATGCGATAAACTGCGACATCTCGCGCTCGCTCGTTGCCCTCAGAGTAACGTCACCGTCGAACATACGGATAGAGTCCAGAACAACTAGCGCCTGCACCCGCGCCAGCTTCTCTGCCGGCGTCGAGGCCCGCTCACCCTCGCGATGGATCTCCTTGGCCATGTCGGTGATGAGCTTGTACACCCAACCTTTGTTCTCGGGAGTTCGCGCTGAATAGGCTGACGCCGCTGAGAAGGCTGCTAGCATGGTCTTTGGGAGGTTGGAGCCGTAGAGACGGGGGTGGATGAAAGGCAGCCGGCGAGTCCGAGCGAATTCCCGGTAGAGGTTGGTGATGATATCTACTGTGTATCCCACGCGGGTACGAGGATCGTACACGTCCAGCGGGTTGAAGTCGGCCAGGCAGGCATCTGCTCTATCCAGAAGAGCCACATCGCGGATGACGACAGGCCCTGCTGGCACGGGTGGTATGCCGAGCTTGTTGTTGCCATAATCTCCCATGTTCCATAGCTCGGAACCGAGAGATGTATCGTTGGCCATGAGATGGTCGATGATAGAGAAGTCAAGGGGAGAGTCGAGCTCTATCGACGACGTGGTGACTCTGTCGAGGCTATCGGGCGTGGGGTTGCTGGTGCTGGTGCTGGTGCTGGTGCTGGCACTCGAGTCTGCTCCCAAGTTGTTGATATCAAAGCCCATATCAAAATCAGGGACCTCGTTCAGATTGTCAGTAGCGCCAAGACCGGCACACAGATCGTCGTCGTCGTGAAAGTTGGCCCCTGGCGGCAATCTCTGATATACACAGTCAAGGCCCTTTGCTGCGCAGCGAGTACAGCGAGGGGTCTTCTTGTCGCACTTGCGCTTCCCTCTCACGCAGGCGTTGCAGCTCTTCTGTCTCGAGGCTGCTGACCGGTCCATCTTGCGCGCAGCCAGCGACCCGAGTGAGTCCATGATATATGTATAAGTGAGATGTAATGAGTGAGTGGATGGAAGAGAGTGAGGGCGAGTTAGGGTGAGAATGATACAAGAGGAGAAGGCGGAAAAGGGATCCCAAGAATGTCGACGGACTTGACGTCGGAGAATGAATAGGCCTACCAGAGTGAAATATAATCAAGGGAATGGAGTAAGAGGAACCCCTGATGCATCCTCTTTGCGGACTTTGTCTGGTGTAAGCCGTAAGCAGTAGCACTGTTTTCTTTGGCTACCTAGGTATAGTACCTAACTAAAGCCAATCGTCAATGGTCGCTGCTCGTCTCTCAGACCGAATCGGGGACTTTCTCTCTCTGGGGCGGCGGGGCTTCCGCAAACTCCGCAAGTCCGCAACCTCCAACTCCGCCCGGGCTCGGCTGCCCCGTATATCCCGTATCCCCGGCTCCGATCTGAAGGCAAACAGTCCAACTGTGAGTTGTCTGACTAGTGCTCATAGATCATCTTGTCTTTATCTTATCATATCCATCGCATTGTGCCATCAGATCACGTCATGCTAGTGGGTACCCGTAGTATTCTACATATAATTATATATATATATATAATACGGATACTCATATCTTGGTATGCCCACTGCTTTCCAACATGACATGGCAAAGAACCGGTAGGACATATTCATTCGTCTCACAATTCACATAATAGAATCTATCGCAGGCACTATTTTGTGAAGATGAATATCTTTGTTCTCGCATTTTTACCATCAACCCCCAGATACACCGAGACCATACGATACGCTCACATCCACGCCATTGCAAAGAAAAGAACAGAACGTCCTTCAACTGCATCACCCCCACGACATGTTTGTTCCACAGCACAGACCCCTCCTATCCGCTTCGCCTCCTTTAAAATGGGTATATACGCCCTGAAACACTATTCACGCCATCTCCGTATTTTCCATGACGTCTTTGTCCTTCCGAGCCCAAAAACCGACGAAATCCTTTACAACCAACCCCATTGCACCTATTCCTTACCCTTGTCCCTGCCCTGCCTTGCCTTGCCTGATCACACCTAACCGTACCGTACCATTAAGTGGCCTATATGTCCCAAACCTAAACTTAACTCCTAGCTGCCACCTCATTAGTCGAGCGTGGTGCATGTTTAAATAAGAGAAGAAGAGGAAAATAGAAAAGAGAAAGAAAAAAGAGAAGAAAAAGACTGAACGAGATAAAGACCTAATACTGAACAAGAAATTGACAAAGAAGAGTGACAGTTCACGGTCCGTTTGCCGTACTGGTACACTGGGCGGCAGCGTTGCCGCAGCAGACAAAAGAAAAACAGAAGCAGCTAAGCAAATCTAATGCCACGGCGCGTTTGTGTTGTGGCTCAGAGCATCGCTAGTGACTCAGCAATAGTATTCGAGTCACGCCCTGTAGTTCTTGTTGGAATCGCAAGGGTGCTCGCCCTGTGCTCTCCAGGTGTCATAACTTTTTGCCGTCGTTCATTCATTAATCGAGGTCCAACAGGTTTAAGATGGTGGACCATTTTTTGGGGGGCAAGTGCTCCCTCCCGCGCCTCCGGAATATTCGATTGGTCCCATCTAATGATAGCCATTGGTACGAGGGCTGTCGTACTGAACACCCGTCATAGAATCCGGTCCATTTGGAATACTGTTACGGAGCGACCTGAGTGGTGGCAGTTCTGGTCGGTTCGGGTTAGGGTAAGGGTCCGTCTGATAAGTCCCGGCCTGTGGTGTTGGTGTTGCTGCTGAAGATAATGGAGGGCGTGAAGAGGAAGAGTTGAGCTCTGAACGAAGCTGTTGGTTTTCCATTCGTAGCGCATGGACATCTCGGCGAAGCAACTCGTTCTCAGCCGTGTTGGACTTGTAATGATCTTGTAATGCTCGAATGATATCTTGCTGCTTCTGATGCTCTGCAATGGCTGTCGAGTTTCACGTCAGTCGAGATCCAGCGCATTTCTCTTAAATTACTGACCTTTAGTTAGGATTTCCCACTTGGAGGCCTTCGAGCCTCGTTCCTGAGGCATTAGATCTCTAAGCTGATCAAAGAGCTCCTTCATCTCCGTTCGTCTTTTTCGTTCAGCAAGCTTGTGGCTGACTCTCAATTCGGGTGTTCGACTATATGGTTGCGAGCCCGTTGAACCATTCCCTTCTTCGGCCTGGAGGTCACTCAATTGCTTGTGCTGCATAGAGTGATGGTGAACAGGCGGAAAGTCGGATGCGTTGGACATGCGAGAGTACTCGGACTCGTTCAGTCTCATCTGACCAGGAGGTAGGCGAGACTCTGTTGTGAATTGGCTACTCGCGATAGACTCGGTGATACTACTACGCCGCGAGTCGGTGTACGTGGGGGCGCCACCGACTCGCTGAATCTCTTCTTCGGGAAACGCCCATGCTTGACCTTTGGTGGGCTCTGCAGCGCGCGCGATGTGTCCAGTGGCAGGACCAGTGATGGCCGGTGCGGTTTTGACCGTCTTGCCCTCAGGGTTTCGTTCCGCACTGGGTTGGTAGCCGTTTGAGATGCGATGAACTGATAAATGATGAGGGTTCCGCTGATTATGGAGGGTATTTTGTATCGAGGTGGTTGAGTGATTGTGAGATGCATAAGGAGAGCCTCCCAGGCGCAAGTCGCCAAAGTTTTGGTTGATACGGCTGTCAACACTTTCCCTTCTCATTGTTGCCATACCAGGCGCCAAGGTGTCGCCCATCGTAGGGCCAGGGTTGGGACCGAGACCGTTGGACTCGATCGACGTGGGACGGTCGCGGCGAGGATCGAGACTACTGGGAGTACTAGGGGATACCATTGCGGCAACACTCATGTTGGTAGTCGACGGCGAGACAAGTCCGTTGGGAATCATGTTGGAGGCAATCGGAGATGGTGTCTTCTCGTGCGACGAGGATTGATAGCCGGAGCCACTTGGGCTAAGACCATTCACGTTGAAAGATGCAGCGGATGTGTCTAGATAAACCAGGTTAGCCATGGAGCCGAGGCATTGGCACAAACAGTAATGAGCAGCGTACGCTTACTGGAGGCGTCTGCGTTGGAGTAGAAGCCCGAGTCTCGCATGTGAGGCGGGCCGTTAACGATTGAAACAGGTGCGTTGTCGTTGTTAAGGATGTTGTTAAGTCCAACCGGTTTGGGAGGGGGTAGACGCGGCTGGTTGTGGACGTCCATATCTGTCTAGAGGTCGAGTCGATATCGAGGGTATCAGTCGAGTCGCAGCCAAAGCGAGTCGGTTACAGTGAGCCCGACGAGTCCCCGTTAATGGGAGCCCGGTTAGCAGAGGGCAACGGTGGCAGCAATATGATTGTCTTCGATTGTTTGCGTTCAAGGCAAGGCCAGGGTAGCGAGCAGCAGGCGAGAGGCGTCAGTACGACGAGCCAAGGCGAAAATTGCAGCTCGAAGTCGGCGGGCCAGGACAGACAGACAGACAGACAGGACAGCAGAGACGCGACAATGCGATCCAAGGCCAATTTCTATAGTGGGAGGGCGTGTCAGAGCATGAGCCTTGTGAGGGAGGGTTAAGAAAGAGACCGTCGCCTTGGAAATGATAAAGATGGGATGTGATCGAGAACAAGAACTTAACGTAACCCTGATCTGTAAGAGGTGAAGAGAGAAGAGGTGGAAATGGAATTGAAGAGGGAAAAGTGCACACGAGAACGAGATGACCCTGGTGAAGGCGAGTGAGTGACGGTCCGGGGGGGGATGATGGATGGACAGTGGAGGGCACTGCAGGTGAGGGAAGGGAAGGTGAGGAACGCCTAGGCTAGTTCCCCGGTAAGTACCTGGCTCTAAGGAACCTAGGGCATGTACATACCTATAGCAAGCATGGACTGCGCAGATAGTACCCGACAGGAGAGAAGAAGGATTGAGTGCCCGAGATCCAATGATTGGGGGAATAGCAGGCTATCTAGGTTGTGTTGCTAATAAGGAGCCCTATGGAAAAAAAGAGAGAAACGGTACCAGATGGTTTATCCTTGGATGAAAAATGCAGGTGGATTACTAGTTGGAACTGAAAGATCAGATCTATCAAGCAATCAACTGGACACAAGGAACATCAAAATGACCTGAGAGCAAGCCTCATTTCCCCTAGCACAAATGGTAGTCTCCATGTCTCGAAACCTCTAAGGGGGAAAAAAATCATCTGGCGTCGTACGCTGAAATGGTTGGGTCCCTAGCACATGCATGTTCAGCAGCAGCACTGTATCCACCTTCACTGTCCATACTGTGGCTCGTGGATGGTAGCCGCTTGGGGCTTTTGAAGCAGGGGACCGGCAGTGAGACCTCCCTCCAGCTCTTGGGCGGGTCTCAGCAACGAACCCGCGACAGGCTGACTACCTACCTAGAGTTTACAAGGGCCGCACAGTGGCCGTCCCGATGGCTTCAGCACCTCGCTCTGAACTCCACGCTCCCCATGACAAAGCACGGCATTCATGTACCCTTCTCATCCCTGTGTCTACCTTAGGTAGTACCTTAAGACTTATAGCGCGTACAGTACTCGCTCTTGCCGTACTGCGAAACCTGTGCCGTTGCCAGGGATCTGGCTTCCCACCGACAAACAAGCTTGTGAACCATTGGGTTCAACAGACAAATTTTGAAGCAGGCGAAGAAGCATTAGGAGTCTTGTTTCCACCCAGGACGAGATTTATCACTAGGCACCTATATCGGCGCATCTCAAGTACCGCGGTAGTTTTCAAACTCCCTCAAAACAGTTGTACAAACAATAATGGCCCTCTCGTGGTTGAGACACATGTTGGTGATAGAAACAAAATCTACCCGCAAGGCTCGTTACTCTCCCCACCACGTCCTCCTGTGTGTTCGAGTACGATACATCCAACGGAGGGCGGCGCTATCGGGGGAGTGTTGTAAAGTTTGTTATAGGCGCACCTTGAGCGGCTTACATCGAGGCGACGGTGTCAGAAGCCACTCTCCACCCCTGGAATCCCTTTTCTTCATTCCCCCAAAACCTTGTTTCTGCCATTGTCCGAAAGTCAAGTCGTGGAGGGTGGTGCGGGGAGCTTTAAGCTTGGGGGATCGGGGCGGCGCAACTGGAAATGGACGCCATGTGGTTGCTCAGTCTAACCGGTCTGAATCTACTCACAACCCCTTTAAGGCACAGCATCAAGTCTTGATGAACGTAAGGCGCCATTCGGAGACTCAGGCCACACGGAGGGTTGCGACGACTGCACGGCTGCGGTGACTTCGAATACCTCAGATCGAGGGTCAAACATTTCGACAGAAAGTACTTGACTTAGACTAGGGTCAAATGTTTTTGAACTCAACGTGGATCTAGATCTGGATCTGGCAAGCCATTTGCCTTCTCGGCTTCAAACCAACCAACATACATGGCTCGCACTGGTCAAGGTAAGCATTTCCAGCCATTGAATAATCCAGCCAGGAAAACGCAGCTACTTCAGCATCGCCATGATCTCAAATTTGATATGAATCTGGATGACCTTGTTCCAGGCAATACGTATCGGCACCCTATGTGCCGATTACGATGCGGGACGCAGTCATCCACATGCCAACTCTTGCCCAACTGCCGCCAGAGACTCGGGACTGCACTGTACATATCCGGCCATACTGTACTTCCGGCGAGAGCCCATTCCTGCTACTGGTCAACCAGGTATAACAAGGATCAATCCATTGGAGTAAATCCACGATAGGCCAGAGCGATAAGCACACTCCGTACAGACTGAATCAACTGGGCTCATCGAAGCCCTTGTTGCTCGTTGCGACCAGCAACTCCTCCATCACGTCTCAGATGGATAGAAAAGTCGATATCGCATCTGTTTGCCTTATGGACGACATAAGAAATAAAACCCTGTTCATATGAATACTGTACATGGACAGTGTTGTTTTGTCCAGCAATTATATCTCGTTGCGGATGATTTTCTGGGGTGTCCTGTGTGATTGGTACTGCGAATATGAGATGCTCACCAAGGGATAGGCAGGACCGCAAGGCTTGTAAATGTGGCTTGCACGAAGGCTGGGGCACCTCGTGCGCCGTTCACTAGCGTATCCATGACCCCATCAGATGGCATGGTTCTCGAGGTTCATGCCGCGGTGCAAGGATATGCTCACGGCCCACGTCCTTGAGCTTGCACAGGACTGGCTCATCACCATCTGTAGGCCCCTCCATCGCTCGCCTCGCCCCCAAAGTTTAAACCCCCCCTATGTTTGATGAGCATGGAGCGGAGCAACTAAGCATCCCAGTACCACATGCGCGATCTTCCGCAGCCACGTGAGGGTCATCTCTCAGAAAGCAGATCGACTGGTCCACCAGTCAGTCTTGGCCCAATACGTATTGCGAGAAATAGTGCACATGGGCGTGATGTATTTTTGCTTTATCCCCTCGTAAGCGCAGTCGTGCCGCGCAGCGACTAGGGCTACGTACCGTCACAAGTTTGCGAGATGCCATGTGGCAGATCAGAGGACCTTGGGAATGTCATATTGGACCATGGACCCGGCCGAGATAGTTGGTTCACCCCGACATCTTCCTTGCTCATCTTTCCTAGAATGGAAAGTAAAGAGCATACGCACAGAACTTGTCATGCCCAAATTTTCATAAGCGTTACCACCATGAAACAATTGGGTATAATTGTGCACTGTGAGCCTTCGTCAATCATTGCTGCTTGTGTCCAGCAACGTTTGCAGAGAGAACGCTGCTGTTCCCTAACGCACTCCACGCACGTGTCGGGGCGCGTCCAAGAGATCTAGCCGCCGTGGTGCTAGCCGGTACGATTTCGGGGCGCTGATCTCGACGAGCTAGGCGGGCCAATCGACAAGGGTACTTCTAAAGCGACACTGCATGATGGGCCGGTCCTACAGAGAAGAGCGCTCATGAATATCCTCGTGTCTGGTGCAAATATTGATGTAGAGTTGCGCCGAGGTAGTTGATGCGAAAAAGAAAGCGTATGAGAAAAAAAAATGTTTCTAGTAATAACCTTCCCAGATACCAATGTTGTTACGGAAGTCGCAAGGATGCATACAACTGTTTCGTACACCGAATACCTATTACCTTAGGCAGGTGTGAGATCGGTATTCCTTTTGACTCGGAAAGTGCGACAGCGATGTAAAAGGTAGGTTCTTACCTTTGCCATATTTGGAGTTTTCTTGACCATACAATCCAATCCTGGCCATTTTGTTAAAGTTGATCCACTCTATCCTCAACTTGAACAATGAGACGTCATTAATTACTTTTCTCACTCAACTACTGCTTTGGCGTTGCTTACTCTGTTGCTTCAGCTCATGCACCTTGCCGCTTTACAATGACCTTCCGTGGGACACGCGCTTTTGGTCTAAGTTGCTGCGAAACACGCAGGGAAATTGCTTTTTACACAACTCATACCATGCGATTTTCTATACAATAAGTCGGAGTCGGTCTCTTGCTTTAGCTTGCAGACTGTTCATTACGAATGTTATGCTGGGGCTATCAGATATAACCCCTGAAGTCAATGGTGAACCTGGTATACTCTGCAACGCGGCAACGCAAGTCCTACCGCTGAGAATGTTGAACTATGGCGCCCCTTGTTTATCTAAGACAAATTCGCTCCCGCAGTTCGAGGCCAACGCGAGCCATGGTCATCAAACGAGTGCCCAAAATCTCTTGGTGTCGTTTTTAAGGCCAGATCCGACTTTGAGGCCCCAAGCACCCAGCAGCTTGGCTAACGTTCGGGGATGTTCTCCCTGGGGATCCTTATTATCGTGTTTCCGTCGAGTAAGCCAACGCTGTCGATCTCTACTTTGGGGTTTCCAGCCGACTCATGGCTGCGAAACTGTAGCTGAAAATTGTTTCTGCTATGCGTCTCACAGCAATCCCTGTTACGAGTCAATTCCCCTGATTGGATGGATAGTAAGCCATGATTGGTGAGTATGGCTCCCATGTCAGGGTATCTATACAACGTTTCATGGGATCTGAAATTTCATTACCCAGCAACTGGCATCTGTCGATACCGCGGCAGCATGGGTTGCTCAAAAAATCAACGAGGGTCTGATGGCTCATTCGTGCTTGGCAAGCTTCAGCTTTTGCTAGCTGTTCAGTCTTGGGCTTCGAATCCCCTGTACGTATCCAACGTGGCCTGCACATAATTAACACCAACTGACTTATGAGATACCGCGCTCAACTTTTGGCGCCATGGTGAGAAGCCTTGATTAACATGCCACGGTAAGTGCCGGCTCGGTAATTGATATATTTGCCAGACCACGATTGTTTGCCTTGATAGAAGTGGTACGGCCATGCATTATCACGCCGACTCGCTTGTTTAGTTACACACTGCGTCACTGACGAACCAGATCAAAGTGATAACCGTGGAAGACCAGACCATGCAATCCGTCCCTCTTTCACACGATTTTTTATCCCACCTCCCACTCCCCTCATATCAGCCCTGTGCAATGCCATGGGCGCAGTGCAACTGGCGAATCGCCGCTTTGCTTCATATGGGCTAGTCACGGAAGACTCGAGATCTCGAGCCCCTTCAGCTCTGCTTTTAGAACAATTATCATCAGATGAAGGGTCCCTCCAATCTCTTGGCTGTAGTACCAAAACGCCTGGATTCACCCATAGCGGGGAGTCGGCCGTCGTGCTAAAGCCTCGTTTTGTCGACGGGATATACCCATGCTCCTTGTCAAAGAAGACTCGCATTGGCTCTTCTCAGATACTTGTGGGCTCACAGCCTGTCTCTGGACCCAGCCGTCTGGTAAAGCCTACCTAGGCACTTCACGAGAACAGACGAAGTGAACAGAGTTTGGGACTATCGTTAGTGGATATTTTGCAGTACAGTACCCTTAGAGGCCATCCCTCAATCTTGCTCACCATCATTGATAGGGTTATAGCTGGTGAGGACCAGATTTGCCCTCGATCAATAAATACTTGATGATGATGCTGTTTGGCACTATTAGAAAATAACCCTCATTTCATTGAATGGCGGCATGAAACGACAGCCACGGATCAACAAGATAGCATTTCTCCACTAACACGAATCCACCAAGACCATGTCGCAAAACGAAGTTTACTCAGATCTTTAGCTAGACTACAGTCTCAGTCAATATCCTGTCTGACGGACAATCCGAGTTAACACATGCCGCTGAGACACAGATAAGCGGTCAGCTGTGACAGTGAGTGCTCACACAAGTATTGGCGAAGTGCTCAGGGAACATGGAAGCAAATTGGTTGCTACTTCGCACATCCATGACAATACCACAGCTGCATCCCTCTCTCAAATTTCTGTTCCACGCTGAAGTTGGTAACCCATCCAGGTTGATGAGCCCAGATTCTTGCTGCCGACTACTTTGCTTGCCTGAAGATAGGGTGAGGCACTGTACGATACATAACCGGGGCACGCCAGTCCGCGATGGACTAACTTTAGTATCATCGCTTCTGCACCTCGATCAAGCATGTTGGAGCTTGGATCGAAACTGGGGCCCCTAGACTGGGTGACTAGTTCAACACCCTCCGTCCCTCTCGATACCCTAAGGTGAGAGCCCCATGGAAGCCCGTCATAAGTTCCAAGTCCAAAAGTGCCATCCCAAGAAAGATCGCCCAAAAGATAGGTTTGTTGGCTAGCAGGAGACTTGTCATGCAGCGGAATTTCCAGACAGCTGTGTGTGGTGCCAGCCTTGCTTGTCTGGGCCAACATTCAACAACTTGGATAACTCGCTTCATGGCTGCCAGGGCTGCCTATGAGACCGTGAAGGATGCGTTGCTTTTGGAGGTCCTGGCGACAAGGGTTGTCAAGAACAATGTAGGGAGGACCAAAGCTCTCTGCAGGATCTGGCCGGTGTCTTGGCCACCCACAGTCAGATAACATGCATCGCATGGCATCACGATTTTGACATGTGTGTCTGCCAAAGCACCCATCCGGCATCCCATCGACACGTAGTCTGATTTGAGCAAGACTTTGCGTGCTGCGTCTCTTGTCGTTCATCACATATGTCTCGCTCAGCCCAATCGAGTCAGCCAAGTGCCTGAGACCTGTCTCATACTTTTTGCTTTTGCCAGCAACATGATCCAGTCATTTCCCCAGCCTGCTTCTCCCCTTGCGTATTCAAGCCTCGATCCTGTTGGATGACCTTTCTAGCCTCCTGCATCTCAAATATTTCTCCACCTCGGAGAAGAAGCTCAATGTCTGATACCCAGCTGCCGCCGGGGGCTCTATAGCGGCTGCATGGGTTAAGTCTCGTTCTGGCGAGACATGCATCAGCCTTTAATGAAAGTGCATTCGACCTGTAATAACAGACGGCACGGAGTTGGCTTCTTATTGATCTGAAGATACCCGAAAGATCGTTATTCTCTTCCCGGAAAGCTACTCAACCTCCACAATACCTCGGCAACAGGGCCAATGGTAACAAAGGCAAGACTAACTTAGGTCAACGAAGATGAGGGAGAGTTGGGTGGAAATAGCGAGGAAATGAAAACGATATGTCACTCTCATGCTCACCAAGGCGCATGGCTCAGATCACCACCACCCATGCCTAACTTGTTAGTAAAGCACTCAACAGAATGACTCGAGATGTGTGCCCGTTCAGCTAGACATAGACCGGTGTACCACGGGGCCATCGAAGTCGCGCCGACGAGTTCTGGATACCATTGGCCTTCGACCCATAAGTTGATGATATGGTTGCCCTAACATTACTATCGTGCGAGTCATCTCGTGTAACACTAAGAAGCCTCGTTGAATCGCCAGTGGGAGGTGTAAAATAAGTTTTCACCTTTTCCGACATTTGCTCATCACTGCATTGAAAGTAGATACTTTCAGACTGGTCTAGACTTCAAGGTATCACTCTATTTGTGTCTGCTTTCTCGATTTCGTGGTTTCACGTTGGAACTCTTCAAATCTCTCACAAGCTCGAATTCTGACTAACCTGCACATAAAGATACCTAGCTAGCTTGTTAGATGTTTAAGCGTGTCGGGGCAGGCATCGAGAGCGCTTCGGATGATTGGCAAAGCCTTACGAGGGTATATCTCCAAGATTAGAGTTGATAATGGAAGAAGTCCTTCATCTTAGTCGACACAGCCACTGGCGGCAGTGATCACTCTCCCGTATCAGAGATAAGAATGGGTTCTTAGCGTCAATTTATGAGATGCAAGGTATATGGTTAACTTGGCGTAACCAGTCGTAGACATCGACGCACGATAAATGAGCGTAGAAGTGGTTATACACTATATGATATCGTTGCTCCAGGGACTACATCACTGCGATGCAATTTCTTCCAGAGCCATGCATGTCTCTCATATGTAACATCCAAGCTAGGGCCAAAATCATTTTCCACAGCAAACGCACTATTGCTGAGTCCTCTCCGGACTTCCTTGGGGCAGACCGCTTCTTCAGGCAAGTCAACTCATTCAAAAACAAAAGACGTGAAGCCCTAAAACTCAAATTCAGGTCTGAACACATCCGGATCGACACCGGCAACGGTCTTCTCCGCCAAATCCCGGCGACCCATCTGTGTAAAGACACGCCGGAGGGTATCGTACAGGGTGCTGCTCCGGTTTTGCGCCGACATGCGGTCGAGTGTCTTATCGACGCCGGAGGCATTATCGCCCAGAATCTCGTACGCCTTGCTCCGGCCGGACTTTTCAATGGCCTTGTGCATCTCCAGAGCGGCTAGGAAGTGACAGGCAGCCTCATGGTGGCAGTGAATGTTGATACAGCTGACACCTAGGTTGTAGCGGGCTCGCACAAAGTTGGGAGCCATAGCAAGGGCCTCCTGATATGCCGCAATGGCTTCCTCGGAGCGTCCACTATTGGCAAGAGTCGCACCGAGGCGGTTCCAGAGGAGATGAAGCTGCTCCTGTTGGTTGGATGTACCAACTTCTGATGAGTGGAGGGCAGACTGGAAGCAATCCACTGCTTTGTCATAATCCTCTGCGCCATAAAAGAGCACTCCAAGGCCTACTTGCACATCGGGATCCATGTGCTCACCGTCCGGGCTCAGCTGGGCCGCCTTAATAAACAGATTTGTCACCTTGTCATGAAGCTGCTGCCGGTCTGTGAAACCCATCTCTGCCGGGGGGTGTAGGTCTTTGGGGTCGAGAATGTTAGGATACTTAACGGACAACCACCTCTCAAGAGTTCGATATGCTGTGCTGTCGTATCCTTCATTGGTGTATGATACGGCCAGGCCCATCAAGGCCGCCAAGTTGTTAGGGTCAAGTTTCAGCGCTTGCTCGAGAGCCCTGATGGCTGCTGTCTCTTTCTCGTTCTGTGCCTGGGCTGTTCCTAAGTAAACCCACGCCTCGGTATGATTAGGATTCTGCTGAACAGCAGATTCGAAGGCCAGCGCGGCCAAGGACAGGTTTCCGCCTTCTCTCATGATGCGTACACCCTCCTCGAATGCGTTCTTTTCGTCGCGAAAGAAGTTGTCTTGTTCGAATAGGTAGGTTTCGACGGCCGGGTCCCCGAGGCGGCCCCAGTCGCCCATACCCTCAAAATCGGGCATCATGTTGTTGCTCCATTCGGTATCGAATTGGTCAAAGTCTTGTCTAGAAGCAGCCGTCTCAGCTTGTATTCCTCTCCATATAGATTCGAAGTCACCCAACTCATTAGTTTCGGCTGTTAAGCCTTTGTCCATTTCGTTAAGCTCCTGCTCTGCGGCATTTGCCTCTTCTTGTTCTTTAGCCTTATCACTATCTTGCAGCTCCATCGAGGCGAACTGCTCCTCCCACTTGTGGTCGTCGAGCTCCACGAGGCGGCCCTTGCCCTTGAGATCCTGCTGCTGTGGTTGGTGCATGGGCTGTTGATTCTGGTACATAGGTTGGAACATGGGAGTGTAGCCCATCGGCCGGTTCATCATGCCGCCCATCATGGGTCTTTGTTGGTCCATCTGGCTAGGAACGTTGCTTTGCATCGGACTCGCTCTCGCGGAAGAACTTTGTGTGTTAAGCTGCTGAAAACGGGCAAATTCGTCAGCGTTAAAGTGCGATTGCGCAGCAGGTGGCGCCTGGAAAGCTGACTCCATCGCTGGCTGTCCATTGAAGTCGTGCGCCCATGTTGGTGACGCCGAGTTGGCTCGCATATGGGACTGGGCGGGGCTTAGAGGGCCCATCTGGCCCGGTTGCATGGGGAATTCTTGCTGAAGGCTTGGGCCTTGGTTAAGGAAGCCGTTCATCATCTACAGCATCAAGATTGGTGTATTAGTAATAGCTTCAACGGCCCTGTATGGCAGCGCACCTCATCCTGGGGCGCATTGGCACTCTGGCTTCGAAATCCATTGAGCTGTCCTCCAGGTCCTCGACCAACTAGACGGTCTTGCTGGAGTGTTCTGTCATTCTGAGTATGCTTATGAAGCTGGCTGAGGGGGTTCGCAGATGTCGAACATTCAGCGCCACCCATAAACGACATGACGGCTAACGTTCAGTAGGATGAGTCTTGAGTGGTCGGGTATGTCGGTAAGCAAAAATAAATTATGGGAGTTTGGAGCCGATGATGAGTTTTCGCTTTATTGTTTATGAGAAGATATGAGTTGTAGTTTACAGTTCAGGTGGAAGAGGGTCGAACTCCTACTGTGAGCTAGCGAAACCCGAAGTGATGCCCACGCCATGGCGGGGAAAATACCGAGGCTCCGCCGTCTTCTTTGCCTTTATCGGCAGTAGGCAAAAGGGGGCCATTATCTTAGTACTATAGATAGGTACCTTAGGTAGGTACTTTCGGTGAACGATGAGTAGCGTGTAGGCTTTATCGATAAGAACTTTTTTTTTCCTCGTTCCTATTCTCCCAAGGTTACAAGCCAACCTCTCCCACCTTGAAGCCTCACTACCGATCCTTTCAAGGACATTCATCATTCCCAATTAAAAAGATGCTCAGACAAGTGTATGTCAAGCCGGCTGTCAACCAAAAGTATCATTCCATAAACTAACAATCATGAAGTAAACCTCGCACCGCGCGCTCAAAGCGAGCCCTCGAGAAGCGCGAACCAAAGGCAACCGAGAATCCCAAGACGTGCCTCTTCCTCCGCGGAACAACATGCTCTCAGATAATCCAGGATGCTCTCAATGACCTTCATCAGATGCGCCAACCTCTCGCTAAGAAGTTCACCAAGAAGAACGCCATCCATCCCTTTGACGACGCCGCCTCACTCGAGTTTTTCTCCGAAAAGAACGACGCCAGTCTCCTCGTTTTTGGTAGCAGCCAGAAGAAGCGTCCTCACACCTTGACTTTTGTTCGCACCTTTGGTTACAAGGTTCTTGACATGCTTGAGCTCTACCTCGACCCAGAGAGCTTCCGTGCTATTGCTCAGTTCAAGACGAAGAAATTCGCCATTGGCCTCCGGCCTATGATCCTGTTCGCTGGTACTGCTTTCGAGAGCCCTGTCAGCAACGAGTTCACCCTTGCGAAGAGCATGCTCCTTGATTTCTTCAAGGGCGAGCCCAGTGACAAGATTGACGTAGAGGGTCTTCAGTACATCATCTCCATCAGCGCAGAGGATAGCACTGGCGACGGTGATGTTAAGCCCGCCATCCACTTGCGAGTCTACACCATCAGCACCAAGCGATCCGGTCAGCGTCTTCCCCGTGTCGAGGTTGAGGAGATCGGTCCTCGCATGGATTTCCGTGTCGGCCGTGTCAGGGAGCCCGATGAGTCGATGCTCAAGGAGGCCTTGAAGAAGCCTCGCGGCATCGAGGAGCGCACCAAGAAGAACATCACAACTGATTCTATGGGTGACAAGATTGGCCGCGTGCATCTGGGCAAGCAGGATCTCAGCGAGCTGCAGCTCCGCAAGATGAAGGGTCTGAAGCGAAGTCGAAAGGATGCCGAAGATGCGGTAGATGTCGTTGAAGAGGAGGAGTCCAAGAGGATAAAGCAATAGTAGATGTGCGACATTGCATGCTTGGAGTTGGGCGTCTAAGGAAAAGGTCTTGTAAAGGCTACGTCAATAATTGATTTACTGGGTTCCATCCCTAAATATGACAGGTCCTGTCGCATGTCTAATTGAAGTTTCTGATATTGCTGTCATTTATCTGGGCATGGTGATCCAGATGCTGTCATCTCTCCTCTCAGAGTAAGTCAAAGTGTCTAGATACAACTGCTTGAAGCAAGGCTAGTGCTCTTTATATGTTACAATCATTACAAGTATCGCTCGCTGGACGATATCATATACAGGACTACATTCGAGGCCCCGAATCGCATTTCTCTTTTTGCAACGACATTATCTACTAATTAAACCGAGATCAAAGTGCAAGGCCCCGCTTCCAGCGACGACCTGGACACTTGTGCTGGGTATGCAATATGGAGCATTGAAACCATAAGCCCAAGCTTTTCTTGGGCGCGTTTAATCCAATTGTACTATTTCCCGTGCCTGGCTGAACCCTTCAACTCGTAAGTCATGATCTGCGGTAAGGTTAGGGTTTTAAAAGAGGCTTCAGCCCCCAGGGCACAAAGGTAAAGGACACCAATAAACACATACAGGCAAAATACTCGTCGCCCTCACTGTCGCCTAGGATGTTGCTTTTGGCTGAAAAGTTAGATGTTCTGATGACTGACTCCAAAGGTGTATAAATAAGTGGCTGCCTGCTGCTCTTTTGTGAGGATGACCAAGTCAAAGCACGCAAAACACACACAAGGTAAGATGCCCGATGGAAGCAAGTCCGTCAACTCAAGATAACACTCTCAAGATGACTTCCACCGTACGACAGCTAATCGGTCAGCGGCCGCCGGCAGGCACGGAGATCACAACCCCAACTCCTGACTTCTTCTCTGTTGTCGATATTGGAATACGCAAGACGCTGAGCAACACGAAGCAGTTCCAAAGCCTCGATACGGCTATCAGGGAGAACAGCCATGACGACAAGGTCCTCTTGGAGGTCGTCAAATTTGGCTACCACAGCTACATCACGGCGACAAAACCTCTTCGTCACATCAAGAGGAAATATCACAAGATGATCGAGGAATTGTCGGATGACGGGGTCGATGAAGGGGCGCAAATGGCGAGGAACAATCCGGCTTGGGCGCACGCGGTGTTGGACTTGTGGGAGACGACAAATGCTGGGATTCCGTATCTGTAGGTTCAAAGATGAGTCAGTCGGCGAGAGATGACTCTGAGGAAAAAGTCAGACGGGCTGGTGGCGTTGGGCGGAAAGTTTGTTGGAGATTCGGTCGTAATCAGGGACTAAGTTTTCAGTTAAATAAAGCTTCACTGAATGAGTCACAAAGGTTTTGAACACAAAGGAAAGATCAGACAAACTGTCCGCGAGGTAATCGCGAGGTACGACGAAATCCGGCAAAGCAAGAGCATTAATAAAGCATGTCGACGTGAACTCTACAGATATTTCACTGAAGAAGACTGGGTATCTGAACTACCCAAGGCAGCTAGTCAGAGTAAGCTGTATAAGCAATTGACCAGCAACTCTCGCGCCAAGCCCCGGCTACACTTTGGAAACTGGATAGTTGCCACTGTGCACTGGCAAAAAGTTGCCGTCAAGGATAAAGTCACGAATCGAGTTCTCGACATGCTCTCGTATTGGTGGGGGGAGAAGTTTCCCGGCATAGACGCATTCTTTCCAACTCGGTCGATGAGTCATCAGGATCAGCTGGAAAAGCTGAAAGGTGACGTCCCTACGGATTTCAATTCGGATTTCAAAAACTTCAAACGCAACAATAAGTCTCAGGCTAAGCCGTCTAGAACCAAGTCATCTGGGTCTAAGATTAGCCAAGACTTGAACCTATATGAAGAGAGCGACGAAGAGAGCGGCAAAGAGAGCGACAAAGAGAGCGACAAAGTCGCGTCTTCTTATGCCGAAAAGCCCTCGCTTCTAAAGACTGGTTCTTTCCACAGCACGCATATCGCATCCGGCAAGCCAGAAAGCAAGGCCTCATCTAGCAAGGCAAACCACTCTCTTATCGGCACAGACAATGCCCCAGCGATTGAAAAAACGCATTCATTTGCTGTCAGTTCAAACAAAGGGACCAAGTCTATTAAGGAGTATTTCCAAGTCATTCCTGCAGGCAAGACTGCCCACTCTCCCAAGACGGCCCCCCCTGTTATCAACTCGGACAACACCATGAAGTTCAAGGAGACGAAACCCTTGAACGTCCAGCATCATTCCCCGAGTGCGCTTAATCATCCAGCGGGCCCCTCTGGCTTTGCCAAACTGGGCGCTCCTAAGTTGGGACCATTCCTAGCAGATACCCTTTGGAGTTTGGGTCATAAGTCCCACACGGCAAAAAGGCGTAACTCAACTGAAATTGGGCCCGCTGTATCCAAGAAGCCAAAGACCGTCATCTCGGATTCTGATTCCAGCTGTGCATTTACCTCTGACGAAGGAAACCGTCCAGACGAATGCCGTCCAGAAGAAGAAAATCCAAACGCGCCTTTCAGCTCGGATACTATTTTCGCTGAAGATCAATTTGCTCGAGTCGTCGACAAGGTTTTGCGTCTCTGTGAAAAGCATAACGTCCATCTATTTGAAAAGTATCTGGACAGGTTTTATGATAAAACTCGAACAGGAGATGCAGCGATCCGTTTACAATATGATCAACTCCATCGGGAGAATGAGGACCTTCGCCGACAGATTGGGGAGCTTTATGGATATAACTCTGAGCTACGCGAAGAGAATCTGGGACTACGCCGTCGAGAAAGTAAACTGGTTGATGAATTGCGCCAGATCCTTGACCGAGACAGTGATTTCAAGACGTTTATAAAGGATTATTTGGAGGAGTCTACGCAGAAGATCCTAGAAGCCGTCACAAGTGCCCAGGAGGAGGAGGCAACATAGAGGTATAGTATTCTTGGTTCACGTATATAGGTATAAGATATACTAACCTTGCCACAGGCGCTTACTACGGAGACGGCAGCATTGCTGGGATGCTGGGTATTTGATGGGATGCTTATCGTGCTTTCATTTTCTTGGGACCGTGGTTGACGCAGAATGGGATATTTACCACAATTTCAGTGGGCATACAGACGTCTAATGCGGCACAGAGAAGACGCCAAATAGGCGATACTATTTTGATGGCGAGGGTTCGGAAGACGCAGTAACAGCCGTTGACACAGAATGCGATTTTCCAGTCATTTGAGACGGGCGAGTGGACGTCTGCATGCATCGGTACTGAATGGGGAATGCATTCAGATTTACGGCCAAAGGTTCTGGGGACATACAAGTTGTTGTTTTTTTGGTGGGATAGGATCATTGCTATATACCAATTAAAGTGGTTTGCTTCTTATGCTGTGATTAACCTCATTAAGATGCGTAGATATGTGTTTCATTTTGATTGAGGGTGGCGATAACGGTAATGATCAGAAACTGAAGCCATTGGTAGAATTTTGACCGCCATCGTCAACGGAGTGGTCAGCTTCTGCGCTATTCTGGTCCGCTTCCTTACCTGCGGCTATTGTGGTTCGAAGGGCGGCCGAGCGAAGCGCCGGGGAGGCTCTCACATGAGGACGACGAGAGTTTAGACGATGAAACACCAGGACGAACTTGTTTGTGATAGCAATTTGATAAAGGATAGGGGGGTTGGGGAGAGCGATGTTAGTGTGCGGAGGAGTCTGCTACGGCCGTTTGAGATATCTTTTCTGATTTCTTTGATATTCATCTGCCAGCATTAGGATACCCAATCCTTACGAATTTTAGCAAAAACTTCAATCTTGTAACATTCCGTGAGTGTACAGTTTGTACTCCGCTGGTGATATTTCACTTTGATTACTGTTGGTGATAAGGCCAGAGGGAGGCAAGAAAACTTAGGACCTTTCTTTATCCTAAGTATTGAAAAGACTTAGTAAAGACTCCCCTGAACTTAGACTAAATTGCCTAAGTTTATTTTAGTAACCTCTTCTAAAGTCTTACATTTTCTTGCTCCTTGAGATGAGGGTGATGGGCGGAAACTGAGGTAACTTATATTGTTTATTGCGGCACTCCCTTCTACATCATGCGATATCTTTGTACCGTTTTAACATCGACTTGGTATCAATCGTCCTCTTCCATGACGTTGCGGTTAAAAAATCCATGAATCTGTCGTCCAGCCGTTGTGCCGACCAAAGGTGCCAGTTCTTGGACCGTCATGTTGGCAACTTCGCGAATACTCTCAGTCTTCAGCACCAGATTCTTGATGTTTTGTGGAGTCACGCCCGGCACGATGGCAAGCATGTCCTGGGGCTCCTGATTAAAGGTTTGCTCCTCAGCCCGTGTATCTTTAGCCAAGCCAGCTCTGACAGCGGCTATCGGATCTGGCTCTTCCTCCTGAGTCTTGAGGGATTCAAAGATCTCAGCCGTCTGGTATGGAGACGAAGACCAGATGATGCGTAACTTTGGAAACGCTAAAGTCAGTAATACTAACTTGGACTGGAGGTCGGATGACATGTTGGTCGGAGCGACACTGTTCAAGCTTCCAGATAAATCGGCAAATGGCTCCAGAGTAAAGGACTTGTTCTGGTCAAACTCGATGAGCAGCATCACGCTTTTATAGTGCTGAAACATAGTCTCAGCTTGACTGTAGAGTCGGCCATCCTTGAATGACGAGATCAAATCACTGATAGATTTCCGTTCTACACAGATATTTGGTGATAGGATGTAATCACCAACTGTGAGCATGCATGGTACAATGACCATAGAGCGGCCGTGGAGGAGAGATGGTAGAGAGGACCTGAATTCTCGTACGTCCACTACAACACGTGGCGGCTCAGCTGTTGCTGCAAGCCTTCCACCACCAGCAATACGTGTGTTGACGGTACGGAGAAAAGCCTCTTCAGGATCCTCGGCTGGATCCACGGTCATGACAAGGGACATGCTTGCCCTCTCCTTGATGAGTTTCGTAAATGCATCTTTCTCTCGTCGAACAGATGACAGGTATTTTTGTTCCTCCACTGAGCCACCATAGTACATAAAGTATACCCTCACGTTCCTGTCGTTATGCGATGATCGGTATACTTCAACTCGACGAATAAAGGCGGCGTCTGGCTCATACATAATTATGTATCGTGGTTTGGTTTCCTCAAGGACATGCTCGTCCTGATCTCCATCATATGCGTGGATGACGACTAGGTCTTGCATATCGTATAATTTGAAGTACTCCTCCATGTTGTCGAGAGGATCTGCTACAACGTCTTCTTTCTGCTGTGCTTCCTCTTCTGTAATTTGTACCTCAGCCATGAGATCGGCAACTTCTCCTGGTTTCTCAATGTACTGCATGATGCTGCCATTCTCAGCACGACCCATGCTCACGCCGGCATTTCCTCCGCCGCGCACTCGTCGCCGCTTGTTTGCAGGAGCCTTTCCGCCTCTTGACCCTGCAAAACCTGGACGAGTGTCCGTGGCTCCATTCAGGGCCTTCTGGTTTTCGGAAAAGAGAGTGGCGCTGACCTGAGCAAATTGTCTTTTCCATTTCAAGTAGTTCCTCAATCGCCTCCGCATCATGAAAGCTGCAGAGGGCTTGTCCTCGTCTTCATCGTCCTCACTGGATCGTTTCTCCGTCTTGGGCTTGACGTGCATGGTTTGTAAGAAGTCTCGCAACTGCCTGCAAGTATCGGTATTTGAGCACATGATCAGGATGGTGCCGTTGGAGTCGTCTCGAACTGGAGGCTCAAAGTACAGATCGCGATCGATTTCCTCCAGGACCTCAGCTAAAAGCGCCCACTTGGGTAGCTCTTCGAGAACAGGCCTTAGAGAGTCGATGTTATCTTCCCGAGCGGCATCCTTGGCACTAGCGGAATATACTCTTCGTCTTGCCGTGTCGAAAATGGTCTGAGCAGCATCAAGAAAAAGCCAGGGTGATTGGGTTTGTCGGGTCGATCCTGGAGGCGGGGAGTGAGCGGCATGAATGGTATCCAAATGCTGAAGGAACGAAACGGCATCATATGCCAGAATAGAGTTGAGCATGGTTCTGAGAACAGTCAAGTCATTCACAATCTGTTTCGTCTTCCAGCTCACACGGTGCCAGTTGGGATCTAACTGTCTCCGAACCATGATATCGAAATTCTTGAGAAGAGCGCTGTCGAGGTTCCAATCGTCCATTTCCAGGCCACTGTTACCTTTCTTGAGCTCGTGAATACTGACTTCAACACATTCCATTATGGCATTTTGAATCTCACGCATCGAGTCTGTAATAGGGACTTCGAGTTCGATAACTTCGGCCTTCTTCTTCCCTTCTAGGGATTGCGCGACTGTGACGTGAAATCGAGGCCAGAGCGAGGCTTTACGCAGAAAGAGGTTCCTCATCATAGTGGCAAGGGGTGAGAAGCCAGTGGTGAAGGGATCGGGATTGTCAGAAAAGGCTTTCAAAAACCCAACCTTGTTCTTTTGACGGTAAACTCTCAAAATGAAGGCCTCGAGGGATGTTGCGACAACGCGATCGGCATGAAGAAGAACAAGCCCTGTAATTGATTCAGGATTCAGCAAACCTGTGAGAAGGTCCACTACTAGAATACGCGATGTGATGCTGAAGATTCCGCCTCCAGAGTACATCTTTTCCCTTGCGCCGACGCTTTGAAAGTCTGTGTTCACGACTGTCAGGCCACGCGCTTTCGGGGACATGCTGATGGCTGCATGTTCGGCCAATGCTTCACCAATCCAGCCATTTTCTCGTTCATCAGCGGCGACTATAACAATTAAATTGTTTCCGCCGGCGTCATACGAATGGAGGAGATTGTTGACAAGGCGCATCAGCCCCAGGCCGCGTGCGATAACGACAAGCTCATCTTCAGCACGAAGCTCCTGGAACAGAGTCTGTTGGTATTCCTAAATCGATGAGCGAGGGATCATACTTGAAAGTCATGAACAAACCTACTAGTGGGAGCGAAAGCTTCACTGGCTGGGGAGCATTACTTGCAGACATGCGGGCCACCCAAATGTTGGTGTTGACGGACGATATGTTGAAGGGGTTGATGAGGTGACAAGCTACTATAGTCGTGAATGATGTATCTCTTTGGATCCGGTTGAGTCCCTTTTAGCATCCCCAGGCTTAAAGCCTACAAATTCCCTACAAAAATACCCTTACTACTAGGGGTAACTTTAAGCTACACTCTTAAGCTATATTGCTACTACTAATTAAGTTATTTTAATAATATTAAAAAAATAATTCTATAGTTAGAAAATATATTATAATAGACTATAGATTTATAGGTTATTAAGATAAAGAAAACTATATTCTTAGCTTTATTATAGCTACTAAAAATATAACCTTTAAATCCTACTTTAATATAACCTTTATACTTAATAAGAAGATTACTAATAAAGCTAGAGTTAATAAGCAGTTTATACCTCTTTAAATTCCTTTTTATAATAATAAATGCCTTACTAAAGACTTTAACCTTATCTCTCTTTTTAAGGAATTTATACTAGAAAATACTCTCTTTTTATAGGTTTCTTAGACTAATAAAGCAGCCTAAAAGGTTAAAAGATTAGCCTAGATAGATATAATAGTCTCTAAGATCTATACTTAGCTAGAACTTATTATTTATATAAAAATCTATAAAGAAGAAGCTATTTATAATTATTAGAAGATTTCTATTAATAATAAAGAAGTTTCTATTTATTCTCTTATATAATATATACTATAAGACTGTTTTTTTAACTTTAACCTTTTTATCTAACTATATAACCTTAATTCTATTAATCTATAAACTATAGACTTCTATAAGGTTTATTAAAAGGTTAACTTATAGTTAAATATTATTAAATTAGTATTAAATTAACTTTATTTTCTAGGCTCTTTTATTACTATTAATAAGTATATAATTTAATTTATAAAATAAAGTAATAATACTATTAAAATGCTAAAGAAGCTAATTAAAAAAGGGTTTAAGATCTAGGCTATTGCTAAAAGAGGTTACTTTCTTAACTAGCTATAGCATTTACTATAGTATATTCTAATATTATTATAACTTTACCTTTAATTTTAAGTAACCTCTACTAATAATACAATAATGCTAAACCTAACCTAGTCTATTATTATTTTCTTACTAAATATGCTACAAAAAGCAATATATTATATATTTCTAGATAACCTCTTCTTATTACTTAACCTCTTTAGAGTCCTCTATAAGCAGGGCTTTACTGCAACTAGCATATTATGCCTAAATAGCAGCATTTATTATAATCTTATAGAGTTAAAGACCTTAAATCATTAAGGCTGCCTTCTGTAGTACTAGAATTAGCTCCTAAGGCTACCTACATCAGATTACCTTATAAGAATTAAATTTCCTGCTTTTTATAGCTATTTTCTAACTTTTTTATTAAGCTAATATATAGCTTAGATAATGCAATTTACTTAGAAGGATAGCAAGCTTATACTAATAGCCTTAACTAACTACAGTAGCCTTAAGCTTATATAGGCTATCTAACATTAACTTTCTACTAAAGACTAGTAAAATTAACTATTATAAGCTGCCTTTAACAATAACCCTAAGCTTCTTATAGCTATCTTTAAATTTACAGTTAACTATAATAACTATATAAATTCTATTAACTAAGAGGATTAACTATAATCTTATAATAGCTAAAGCTACTAGTCTTAATATAATAAATAGTTTACTATTACTTAAAGTTATCTTCTTAAAGTTATTATTATTAATAGTTATTTCCTTTAACTTTATAGTTAATTTAACCTTTTAAAGAGAGTTATAATATTAAAAAAGTAGTAATTAAAGTTATTTATAGCTTTATACTCTAAATATAATTATAAAAGTTAAAGTTAAATTAAAGATAAGCTAGGCCTTTTTAAGAATTTAAAAGACTATAAATTTAACTTCTAAAGGAAGAAGAAGGCCTTTTATTATAAGTATTAAAGTTATAAAATATTAATACTCTTATAATTTAAAATAATACTAAATTCTAAAGTAATAAAGATAAAAAGAAAATACTTTAATTATAAAGTATTATTATATATATAGAAGTAATACTAAGACTTATAGTATAGTTAAATTAGTATGTAAAAATTAAAGAAATGAAGTACCTCTATTGCTACCTTGTCTGATTGGTTCTAACCCTTGTCACGCTAAAAGGGACTCAACCGGATCCAAAGAGATTAGGAACGTTGCTATATACATCCTCTTGTGACACTTCCCTAAAGAGTTTGCGTTTCTGGTAGTCGCAACATGCGCCACAGAATGGTCTTACGTAGTCTGGCCAGACAAGACGACGTCATCGCCTCATGATATGGGCGGGCCTGCGACTACAAAAGGACGTTGACGACCTAGGTTTGAGCAGCCACAAGATCTCGAATCAACCCAACAAAGAAACCAAATCTCAACAAGAACTCTGAACTTTCCTAAACCAACCACCAAAACAACCATCAGAATGACTGGCACCGAGCAACAGAAGGAGGTGAGTTGACTGCCCTGTACTGGAGCCTTGGTTCCTGATTCCGACACTGACCGTTTTCTCAATAGGGCGAGAAGCAATTCTCCATCCAACCCATCAAAGATGAGGCCAAGGACAAGGTCTCTGCTTTTAACGCTCACCCCGGACCCGCCGTACCCAAGGATATGCCCCAAGAAGAGGGCACAAAGGAGGAGCGCAAGGCCAAGATGGAGGCTCTGAACAAGAAATAAGCGGCCGGCTTCTGTGACAGAAGTCGCTTTGTTGCCATGACTGTATGACTATACGTAGATTCGGGACCGGGTTACTTTACGATTTATTTATACAAACACTCAAGACATTTTGTCATGACTTGCATTGGAACGTGTCGATTGCTAATCGTAGGCTCATGCTGGTATCATGGCACTGGCCAACGGCAGCCTCGGAACCCCCTGCTGACATGCAGCCATCCAATATCTGCCCCTCATCATTAGTAGCCGAGACAAGACTCGAACGGTCAGACATTGGGGTTGATGAAGACTTGAAGTAATATCAGAATATAGATATTTACATACACCCAGATGTATGTGAGCCTTTGTTCTCGCCGCCTCTCAAGATGAACGTTCCGTTTTTCGTCGATGGTCAGTATAACACTATCTTCATAAATGCACCCGCTCAACAGCCTAGATGCCCCTAAAAGCTCCACTACCTTAGGCGACTGCAGTTATCTTAGTACCTACTAACCTAGGTGTTTAACTACTAAAGATACCTAGGCTCCTAAACTCTGGCTGCCCAACAGTCGACTGGTGCCATGCGAATTTTCTAGAACCTGGCAAAGTGGCTGAAGCGGTGAACCATTCGATAGGTACCTGATGCATTGTGAGTTGACCGCTTGCGTTGCATGTCACGGTCACAATTATCGCCATAAAACCATCACTACGTACCTGTTATACTACCTCGAGCTTCCAATTCCATCCCGCCTCCCAAAAAGCAAACTTGTCAAGACGTAGGCGTAGGTTGCCCCGCCCCGAGAACTACTACGTACAGTGCAGTTAGTACCTAAAGTGGCTGTGGTACACTACGGTAGGTGTGCTTCTGCAAGTGTTCTAGCCTGTGGCTGGTGCTCACTTAGGTTCTCTCGTTGCGGACTGGACTCAGTCTGGCTCTTCACACATCATCCCAACCGACCGCTGGCCCAGTCTGGTTCCTGTTCCCCACGGACGACGAACACCTTTTGACGTGCGACGACCATCCGTGCTCGCCTGCGCTTCCGAGAGAGATCCTTTTCCACTCAAGCCCGAAAGCTGGGGCGCTGCTCGCACACTCTCTTGGTCATATATTTCTATCCGGTGACAAGAGCTTGCACCTCCCATACCCCAAGATTTCGGTTGCCTCACGCGAGCGCCAAGCGATTCTGACGAGACGCTGGAAGAGGAGAGACCAAACAAGCGCCACTCCGCGCGTCCAGTCTAGGCGACAACCGACGAACTCATCTTACCTTTGGCTCATATCTTTCGTTACTGTTTCTCTGGCATATCCGATTACACGACACTGCTACAGTAGTCAATACTCGATTGCGCCGCCACAATGCCATCTATTCTTAACGACGATGACAAGGATACCGTGAAGCGGTTCATCCCCAAGCAGTCCAACAAGATCCAGGCCGTTGCTGTGGCCAGACTCTACGTAGCATATCCCAATCGCTCAAAATGGACATACACCGGACTACAGGGAGCCGTTGCGCTCGTCAACGATCTGGTTGGAAATACGTACTGGATTAAGATGGTGGATATTTCGGTATGTCCACGATCCAATATCTAAATCGCTTCCACCACACCTAACCACCACATGCTAACTTGTTCAGCCTTCCAATCGAGGAGTTATCTGGGATCAGGAGATTTTCGATACGTGGAACTACAACCAAGACCGAACTTTTTTCCATACCTTCGAACTCGAAGAATGTCTGGCTGGTCTGAGCTTCGTCGACGAAAAGGAGGCCAAACAGTTCAAGAAGAAAATGGATGAGCGAGAGAAGAATGCAAGCCGAGCTACAAAGTCGACACCCTTCGGTGGAGGTGCTCAGCCAGCCCATAAGCATGGCCTGTTGGGAGGGCTATTCGGACATCGCCATTCGACTCATATCAGCTCTCAGCACACAGGTCCGACCCCTCCGGAGTCTCCCCGGATGCCACATAACTCCATCCAGCATCACGTTGTCAACTCAACACCCAATCTCAATGGCTCAAGACCTTCTGAATTCGCACTTTTAGATGCGTTCGATCCTCTGTGGCGCGAGCACTTTGGTGCAGATCTTCAAGACAAGGGCTTGACGGACGACTTCATCAAAGAAAACCAAGAGTTTATTGTCGACTTCTTGAGAGAAGAACAACAGAAGGCCAATCAGCCTCATTCGACACCGCCGCCACCTCTCCCTCCAGCAGCGAAAGCACCCTCGCCAACGCCAACCGCGAACGGTAATGAAGGAAGAGGCTCTCGAGCGCCTCCGCCGCCACCGCCGCCCGGTGGTCGACCTCAGTCAGACGGTCCTCCAGCTCCCCCGGCTCCGAGAAAAGGCGGCCCCCCACCTCCTCCAGCCCCGAGACGGTCGGGCAAAGCCGAATCTCCGGCGAAGGATGCTGCGCCTGAACGAGCGCCGTCACCTCCTCGACCCAAGTTCGGTGTCCCTCCTCCATTGGCCGACGCTGGCAAATTCGCACGTCAAGATCCTCCAAGGGCTGTTCCAGCAACGCCCACTCCTGGGCCTCCTCCTCCTCCGCGGCCGGCCAAGACTCCTATAGAAACACAGAAGAATGAGAGTCACAGATTCGGAGTTCCTCCCCCCTTTCCTGGTTCAAGAGTACCCCCACCAACACCTAGCCGGGGGCCTGTTCCTCCTCCACCACCTCGACCGGCCGATAACCACCCTGTGCCTGCAGCTCTTCCTCCCCCTCTGCCTCCCAAAGTACCAGCTTCTTCAGCTCCACCACTGCCGCCTCCAAGCTCCCGGCCTGTTCCTCCTCCTCCAGCAGCCAACAATCAGCCTCCTGCTCCACCTCCCTTACCGGCGACAAGTGCTCCTCCACCTCCTCCGCTACCACCAACATCAACGAATGGTGCACCCCCTCCACCTCCTCCGCCCCCTCCGCCTCTAGGTGGCCTAGGTGCACCACCGCCTCCTCCGCCTCCCATGCCGCCTGGGACTGGCGCACCTCCGCCGCCTCCTCTCCCTCCTGTTGCTGCAGGAGGGGACACCGGCCGATCAGCCATGCTGGAAGGCATTCAACGTGCTGGCGGAATCAACTCCCTCAAGAAGGTTGATCGCTCACAGATTCGCGACCGCAGTGGTGTTCAAGTTGGCAGTGGCGGCGATTCTGGCAGTGCGAACGCCGCACCTGCAGCACCTGGTGCGCCTGGCGGCGGCGGCGGCATGGCCGATGCCCTGGCTGCTGCTCTCCAGAAGAGAAAAGAAAAGGTCTCCAAGAGTGGTAAGTTTCAACATGCCTTTGTTGGTAAAGCGTGATGTGCTAACACAAGATAAGATGACGAGAGTGATAACGATGACTGGTGAACTGAACCACATCAAAACAAATCCAAGAGAAGGAAGGAACAGCGTGGTAGATGTAGTCGACAAATGATTGTCGACTTGTCTCTTATAAAATTTGCACTTATGGGTAACGACGAGAACTGTGACGATTTAACCAGTTGCAGACGTATCTTGGTTGCGAATCAGCACAAGCATCTGAGGTCGGGGTTGTATTACCAAATGGTTCTACTGCGTCTGTAGCATTTCCAGTTGGCATGACAAAAGTTGGTTATGTTCTCTAGACACCCATAGCTTTAACGAAATTCTACAAGATTACAGAATGACTAGCCCACAAACTCGGCAATACTTAGTGCGTTGCCTTTACTGTTCAGGACATTTATGCAATGCGAGAATCACTGAAATATTTATGAAACAATAGTAAGCATTTTCTTGTCTTGTCTAAACTGTGCTTTTGAGACGAATGTGATGATCATAAAGCGTTAAGAAAAAAACATGTTCGTCCAGTAAATACTACCTAAGAACGGAACGAGACAGAAAATTCGATCGTGATACTGAAAGTCCAAGAGAACGACATGCCGTGACGTCCCTCCCATCACGGCCGTCTACGACTCCACAGCAACTACTGTCGTGGGACCTGACGCACAGAGCTTTAGGTGCTCGGCTCCAGGTCTGAGAGAGAAGACAATATCAACAACACCAGCCGCGAAATACGTTTGTATCACCCGGTAGCGTCGGGGGCTCGGTGGAGAGAGAGAGAAGGGGATTTGGAGGGCTTTGGCGAGCTTAAATATCGTCAATATCGACCTCCTTCTTGTTGCCAGCGGCGCCATCGTCAGACTCATCGTCAGAATCGGCATCGCCGAACTCGAAGTAGGCCTCGCCGTCCTCTCCCTGGCCAAAAGAGTCGGTTTCGTTGATCTTGGCGTTCTCAGGGAGCTCGCCGTACGACTTGAGGGTACGGGCTTCGTCGGCGGTGTACTTGAGAATGACGTCGCCCTTGTTGTCCTGGAAGTCACGGAGAGAGAGGAGGATAATATCACCCTGGTTAATCCAGACCTTCTTTCGCATTTTACCGCGGATCTACGAAGGAGATGTTAGCATGAGCCGGAGAAGGAGGGACAGGAGCGTCCTGCTTTCGTTGCACTGCGTCTTAGGCAGGCAAGCTTGGGGTTACTTACGTTGGCGAGGCGCTTGCTTCCATCGAAGCACAGAGCCTCGAGGCGACCGTTACCAAGCATCTTCACGACCTGAGCATACTCTTGGCCATCCTCCTTGAAGGTGAGCTCTCGGCGCTGGTCATCGTTCTCCTTGGTACCACGTCTGCGGTTCTTTCCACCCTGTCCAACTGTTAGAGACAAATCCTTTGTTGCTTGCAGAAGAACTTGGGCGATGATGGTGGGGGCGGGGCAGGCAGTTGGCGCGTGAAAATGCGATCCGTGAATGAAAAAGGAAGACAGTCGAGTATAGAAGGATCTGTATGACTTACCTTTCCCTTGTTCTTAGGCATATTGGCGGTTTGTCGGTATGCGTGAAGTGAAGAAGAGATGTGTTGGTGGAAGAAGAAAGTTGGTGATGATGTTGTGGTGTCGTTGTTGGCTTGGGAAAGAAAGTGGATTTTTCCTGGTTGGGCGCAAGACAAATGGGGCGACCAGCTTGTGATTCTGTCCTCCACAGTGACTCAAGCGTGGCGCAGCAAAGATATTTTCAATGCAATAAGTTAAACTTCCAGTCTGCCATCTGTAAGAAGAATACCTAAGAAACTTAAATCCTTCAGAGTGTATTAGTTTAATCATACATAGAGTTAATTAATTCTTTTCTAAGTCTAGAGATTATCCTAAGAAGAGAGCATTCTACCCAAAGTCAAGTACTTACCTATTCTAAACAATATGACGCAGATTGGTTGGCGACACAGCCACAGTTATGTGGCGTTCTTCGAGCATTGGGAAATCGTAAACTCATGAAATCGATTTGCGCATCGTGCTTCATCATGCTTAATTCCAACTTCCCCGCCGCACTCCCTCGCAATTACTACGTAGGCAGCGAATGAACGGCACTGAGGCACCTACTGCAAGTCTCATCTCCGAAGAAAACATTATATCCCACCTCAACATGATAGTATCCTGTCCAAATCCTCCATCATGACAACGGCACCAGTCTTGCCAGGAATCAAACTCCTGCGATCGATACCCTCCTCAAAATACCGACTTTACTCATCAGCCACACAAATGCTGCGCCAAAGTACAAAAGACCGCCCTCAAAAAATTCCCAACAGACCAGGACAATCATCGAATCGAGACGGAACGAAAGGACGGCCTAAAACACCCCGGATCTTTATCCCGCCAGCAAACGACCATGTATTACCATCTGGAAGACTGCTCACCACACCGGAAGTCTGGTCATTTCTTCAAGAAACAGGCATCGAGTACGACAACTCTAAGGCTACACGTCTGCATCTCGGGCCTGACGAACAAAAAGTGAAGGTACTATTCAATTGCCTTGTTCAATACTCGCCTCGATATATCATACACCCTTACCATCTGCAACATTTAAGGCCTGGAATAGCACCAATGCTACCCATAATCATGAGCAATTACCGACGCAAGCTGGCAGAGGAGCCTCTCTGGACATACACAATATGCAGGGGAGGGGGCAGTAGCGTGGTGCGAAACCTGATGGTCAAAAGACTGACAGGCGCATTCTGGGGAGCCTTGAAAGATCTCGGATATTCTATGAATGGCCCGCGAGGAACGCTTATGGTGACGATCTACGATCCTTTGAAAGTCGCCCAAGCCCCAGCCCATATTTTTGGCGAGGCTGTTGCAAAGCAAGTGAAGCAAATATGGGAAGAGAAATACATGCTTCAAAAGAGACATGAATAGCTGGGCATGCTTGAGAGCCAAGACGGGATATATCGGTACGACCTGGGGTGCATTCTGCGAAAAATTGATGTTTCGCAAATTGGTGGCATCCTCAGAAGGGATGTGAGCGAGTATCATTAATAGGGTTTTGGTTATGGAATTTACGGAATCCTTTGTCTACCTTATCTACATGGAGCCAAACCTATCGGTAGACCTGAGAAGTGGATTAGATTTGCGTGGGCTAGTAAGTCAAGTGTGTACTTGATGCTTTGATACCAATGTTTTCACCAATAAACTAAATATTACCTGAATCTATTCAACCGTGTCAAGTTGAGCATTCGTCAATAAGTAAGGTAAGGTAGTTATTCCTAAGATGAGACATTTGAAAGGATACCATCCATGAAACGTCCACCAGTGGGAGGTGTGAGCTTTCAGGTTGTCCTCTAAGTTAGCTCCCGAGTCTCCACTTTGTACCTAGTGAGGTGCCCTGAGGTCGGAGAGCCTCACAGGGGCGCCAGGGAGTCTTGCTCAAATTTGCTGCTGAAGGCTGAATGGAACGGGAGCTCTTTGTCTTTAGTGCCCTTGTTGGCTGGCGTGCGTGTCCTTGCTCATGCAGCCCGTCCCAACCAAAGATTCCACGTCGACGTTCCATCCCTATCGCATTCGCAATTATCAGCAACCTCTCTCACTTCAACTACCTACAGATAAGCGATTTGGCCAGCGCTGTCGATAGATTCTTCTTTTCAAAGATACCCTTGCTTCACTTTCTCTATTCCGCTTGCGTGATAGCCTAGAGACTACCCTCGGCGTCATCTTCACCCTTTGTTTGCTGCGACACTCGCAACGATGCTCGTCTCTCTTACTGTCGGCAAGGTCGATGCCGGCGTTACTGTTCTTCTGACACCGGACAAGCGCTTGGTGAGCTTGAAGCATCTTCTCTGTCTGTGATAATTGCTAATGCAGAGAGTGTCCTTAGATCGAATTCCCATCTATCCTCCTCCCTCCCAACATCTCGTCAGGCAGCATCGTCGACATCAACGTTTCGCAGAACGCGACCAAAGAAGCTGCTGCCGATCGCGCATTCCGTGCCCTCCAAGATAGCATCTACAACTCATTTGGCGCCTCCGAGCCTACAACCCCAGTGCTGCGATGCCGCAATGCCACCCAAACCTCGGTCGTTCTTGAGTGGGATCCTATTCAGCTTGCTACCGCCGACCTTATTTCTTTGAGTCTCTACCGAAATGGCCAAAAGGCTGGAAACATCCCTCGCCCATTACAGATGCACAGCACAAAGATTAGCGGCCTTGCTGTCGATACAGAGTATACCTTCCACCTGGTCCTGCGTACAAGCGCCGGCACCTTCATCAGTGAGCGCGTCTCCGTGAGGACACACAAAATGACGGACCTAAGAGGTATTACCATTACTACCGGTATTCTGCCTAGTGCCGTCAAGGACAGCTTGACAAATGCGGTTGAGCGCATCGGGGCCAAGATTGTTGATGGCATCCGCATTGACACGACGCATTTTGTTACCACTGAGGGGCGTGGGCAGCAATGGGAGAAAGCTGTCGAGAGCAACATTCCCGTCGTGCGTCCCGAATGGGTTGAGGCTTGCGAGAAAAGTGGCCGTATCCTAGGTGTTACCAAATTCTATCTTGATGCTATGAAGCCAGGCCCCCCAGCCGAGGAAGCTTCACCTCCACCACCTCCAGAGAAGGAGGAGAAGAGACTGCCTGTGCCACCTGCTCACAGCGGTGAGCAGGCATCTCCATCAGAGGAGAAGCTGGACGAGAAGGTCAAGGAGAAGGGAGAAGAGGATGCGCAAAGGAACGGCGGAAAGCAGAGCTCCAGCGGTAGTAGCACTGAAAGCGAAGAAGAAGAAGCCGAGATCGAGCAAAAGACGAAGACGTCACCACAAGAGGAACAAAAGGTGCGATTCGAGGATAAAGAGGAGCAAAAGGTTGCCCTACGACCCGCCAATAATGGTGAATCAAGTAAACCTGAACACGGTGATAAGCAAGAAGCGTCAGATGACGACGCAGAGGATGAGTCAAACGCGAAGACCGCACCTACACCAGATGGAGCATCCTTCCAAGAGGTGGAGCTATAGACCAAGATGTAATGCAGTTATGTGGTTGGGCTTGACTCTTTCTGAAAAGATAGCATGGTTAGGCAGTGAGTGGACAGTGGTCGCAGTCTGGTACGGTCTCATGGATATGTTGGCTGGCAAGATCTTGGTGAAAGGGCAGAGTAGATACTGGTTTAATAACTTATTCTTCGCACAAGCGACCCTAAGCTGCATTATCTTTTCAACTCTCTTAATCCTATGGCCCTGTAGTTTCCACGTCTCACTTTATGGTAGGATCTCCTTGTTGTTCCAGTCCATACACTTGCCTCGCCCTTCCAGGGGGAGGCCTGTTGCGACTTTTACAAGTCTGTCGACAGCGAATTCAGGGCTGAATAGTTTGCCCTCCTTTGTACCCTCCCAGAAACCTTTGCTCAGGTCTGTCTTGACCGTGCCAGGGTGGTAGGCAATGGAGATGGCCTTATCACCACTCCGCCCACGGAGAAATATGTCGTAACTCTTGCCCAGGCTGATAACTCCCGCCTTGCTCGCCCGATATGAGAACCATCCCCCGGCCCTATTATCTGACGTGGAGCCAACCCGAGCTGCCATACTGAGCCACACCGAATAGGGAGGCATCTTTACTTCGTCGCCGTTGGGGCTGTCCTCAAGTTCAGAGCTCCGCCTAGGGAGAAACTTATCGAAGTGTTTAATAAGGAGGAGAGGACCCATGGTATTGATGCGGAACTGCCCCAAACTAGCCTCTGCGTCTATCTGGTTGACATTCTTCTCGGGTTTGAGGACGCCAGGAACCGCGCACGCAAGCCGCAGATGGTGCTTGTCAGGGGGGAACAGCTCAGCAGCTCTGGAAGCTGCATCAATGAGAGACCCCTCGTCTGTGACATCCGCGTGAACTATTGAAAGGCGTTTGGTGAGACCTTCTTTCTCGGGGAGACCTTCGAGAAGTGATTTCTTCACGGTTTCTGGATCGTGTTGGAGACGAGCTGTTGCAAGGATGGGCAAGGATGTCTTCTGGAGAAGGTATCGAGTGAGAGCATAACCAATTCCTCGGGTTGAAGGGCATACAAAGATCCAGGGCTTGCTCATGATTGATTCACTTGGGTCGGATGTCCCAGAGTCTATCTCATGCAAGTCAAGTCGATTGAACAAATTGGGTATTGTGAGAAGGATGAATGCAAAGTACGACGAAGTTCTAAATTGGTGTCATTGGTTGGAAAATCAAGTTCACACCTCAAACCGTATAAATGGTTGGTTGTCGCTTTTCTTTCACCCTTCTCTTGACAATCCTGTAGCTCCATGGCATCTCGTGTCTTTGATGATGCGTAGACGCACGCTCGTGTGAGGGATCACCTACGTCATAAGATCTCGCTCCCCCTGAGCTGGCCTCAGGGAGCAAGAAAACTCAAGACTTAAGAAGAGTATGCTAAAATAAACTCAGTAGAGAGCCCCCTAAGTTTAGGCTCAGCTTACCTAAATTATTTTATCACTTAGGGTCAAGGTCTTAAGTTTTCTTTCGTCCCCTAAGCAGGCCCGATCCAAGTGTAGAAGCTCGTTACCCAACTTGGTAGGCATAAACAAAGTGGATGTGAAATTGAAAATAGAGTCTGTGTGAACTAAAGTGTGAACTAAAGTGTAACGGCTAGCATAAGGTGTATGCCAAGAGGATGGCTTGGTGTTTAATTGCGAGCCAACAGAATCTCAAGATTAGGATAGGACATTGTAGGATCAACTTGATGCGTCTTTGTCTACTTTTTCCATCTAATGGCTTAGTGATAACCTTGTATTATCGCCGAGTGAACTGCCTATTATTAATTCGACGAAACTAAACAAGAAACTAGCTATTTTTGGATAGATATAGTACGATACATATTAGGAAATACTCTGAACTTATCGTGATAGGCGTTAGCTAGGAAAATGCACGTCGGGTGCAAGACTATACTATAGTAACGTTATTGAACGTATCCAAAATCCAATGCTTCGCTTATCCTGCACACAAACCAACCAGCCATTCCTATACCACACATAAAAACAAATCAACCTCCCCGTCTTCTCCTGTAAATGGATTATACACGTCACCTAATAGACCACTACTCAGAAAGAGAATGCAGCAATCCCTCATCATCCATTCCGAGTGATCTTGCTTCAAAGCTTAGTCGAGATCGACCAGCCAGCTCTCTCATCAGAGGCTCGATCGTATCAAAGCCGCTCATGTCATCGCTCACATTTCCAGCCTCAAGCTCCTCTTTAGTCCGTACAAGCTGCTCCAAAAACTCCCGCTCTGATGTCCCTGTCCTTGCCATCATACGTCCTCGGCTCGATGGTCTCATTTTAGACGTTGCTTGAAAGTTCGAACGGTCATCATCAGAGATCCACCCCTTCGCCCCGCCTGGGTGCCCGTCTTGAGAACTAGCGAGCGTGCGGTTAAGATTGTCTAATACTGGCACCAGGGCACGAAGCCAGACATCTCCATTGCGCTCCAATCTCCTGATTCTGCGCTCCATCTCTCTGATGCGGTACTCGCGGTATGCCTCATATCTTCGCAAAACCTCCTTTTCCACGGTGGGCGCTTTGTCCCCGGTGTCTTCTCTCATAGTGACGGCCCTCCTTACCCTGGGTCGGGGACTGGCGTTCGAGGCAGCTTCTTTTCGTTTTCGTTCTTGTTCTCGAGCAGCACTCCACTCCCGACGTCGCGAAAGGGATGTTCTATCAAGTGAGTCCACTTTATGAGTTGGTGATGAGTGAGCGGATTGGGGAGGCGTCGGTGACCCGTTCTGATATGAGGGTGGAGATGGAGAAATTGCTCGACTGGACGTGTCGTCTTCTTGTTTAGATACCGCCTCGTCCGGCTTCGACTTCACAGCAGAGATCAAGTCCTGTGGAGTTGCAGTCGTTTGTCTCTTTCGGGATGCTGGGATAACTGCTGATGGGGGAGGTGATGGCTTGACATTGGCGACAACCATGATGGGGCACATGCTTTGGCGTTGGGGAGACCTGAGTGGCAATGGTGGTGGCTCTTCTGCCTTTTCTTGAGGTGACTCTTTGATAGTCTCCTGCTCAGAATCGGGCTGCAGGTCTATGGAAATAGATATCATACTGCGCCGTTTCAAAGAAGCAGCTTCCATGTCCTTCTTTTTCTTGTCTCTGACCTTGTCACGGCGACTCTGTGACATTTTGGCTTCAGGTGTTGAGGATCTCTCCTTTGTTGTTTGTTTCCTAGAACCTTGACGTTGGACACGTAGTGGGCTTTGGGTGATTACAGTAACAGAAGGCTCCTCGGTTTTCTTCATGGATAATCGAATGCGCGATTCCCTGGCTGATACTGGTCTTGCCTCGACCGGCCTAGCCTCTGCGACAACAGGATCATTCTCGCTTGTAGTCATTATGCTTTTGGAAAGCGAAGGTTGGTAAGATCCATCCTGGGAAACGGGGCGGGCAGGTGAAGTAGGAACCTGATGGGCTTCTGTCTTGGATGACTGAGACATCATAGTATCGATCGACAGGTCGCCGAGGTGTACGAAGCGGCCCCCTGTCAAGCTGGGACTCCGTGAGGGGATTCTATCGTGATTGTTTGGGCTTCCTGCATGTGTGTTCCCCTGTTCATTGCTTTGAAATCCTCGGCCCTGCTCATTAGCTTGTCTGACTTGGTCCGGGGTCACTACCCTCGGAGGAGGCGTTGCCAAAATGTTCAAGTGTTCCGGTGCCGAACTTTGGTTACTGCTATAAATAGGGGCCGGAGTAGAATGTCCATTGATCGATGAGTTTGGAGATCTTTGAGGAATAGTAGATAAAAGAAGCTGAGAGTTTGCTGGGCTCACCGAAGGCGATGATTCTCTATCCTCGGCGACAGTCCGTAACACTGTCACGACGCCTTTGTCGTTCAAAACTGCTCTGGTAGGAGCATACTGGGAAGTGAGAGGCTTCACGCTCCGGTGTTGGTATATAGGATACTGAGACCTGGGAGTTCGACCAAATGGCGAGGCGTCCAAGGGAATGGAAATTGCAATATGCCGATGTCCTCCTATCGTTGTACCTGAGACAGCTGAGTCTGGCAGCCGAATGGTCTGAGGCGACTTGGAGAGTGATTTACTCCTCTTGCCCAACTTTCGGAGCCTGTACCATCGCCCCCTGTCCTCTGGGGGAATTCCATCAGGGATAGACATAAAGTTACCTGAAGGAGGGCTGTGATTCCTCAGAAAGTCAATGAGCTCTGCAAGGCCATCATGCGGTTCCCCGTCCTCCTCCTGCTGCTGATTGATGAAGGTGTCGTCGTGAAAATGCAAGTCCTTGTCCTTTTCCGGGCCACCTAGCAAATTCGATGCAGATTTTGCTCTTGGCCGGGTACGTGCTTGAGCTTGAGTTTGAGAACCTGGCCTTTGCAGATACGAATACCGATTTGTTTTGGGGACAGTAGATGCAGATACAGAAGAAGTGAGAGCTGGGGGGATTGTTGTGCGAGGACAAGAAGCGCCACTGCCCGACGTGACAGAGGCCTCAGGATCAAGGCCAAGAACTTGAGCCATGCCGGGCCAGCTTAACATTTGACACGGAACATGGGATGGGCTTATACGCTTTTGCGCAACGATGCACTTGCATCCATGAAAGACAGGCCTGAGCTAGGTAGATGTATCAGTTGAGTATTCACGGGGACAAGGTTTGTACACGAAGGGATCTCTTGTATTAGTCTCACCTTTGGTCGTCTGTCTTTCGGGGCTTTTCTCGTGTCCTCCCTTTTGGAGGCTTGGAAGGAGATTAGGAGGCGGGTGGTTGCAGACCGGTGACCCGAGTGATAGTAGGTGGATAGATAGTCTGTGTCACCGCGTATTCATATGTAGGTGAATCTTACACTGGGGGTTGAGTTGAGTTGACAGCCACAAAACAAGGCCAAGATTGTGACAAAGATGTAAAATTGAGAAGCGATGGTGTTGAAAAGAGGAAGAAGAAATTACATGTCCTGGGGGTACTCACCCCCAGTTCAGCCCAGTTCAACCTGGTCAATCCCAGTTCCAAGGGACCTTCCCAACCGCGTCAGAACCGACAGACAGCAAGAGCAGGAGCATCAGAGAGGTCCCAGAGCCCATGTATGCCGTCACTCCCCCATAAAACCCTGGAGCGCCACCAAGGCCAAGTGCCGCTATTTAGTCTTAGCTCAGGATCCGAAAGCTAATTATGCCCGTTGAATTTGATGGAGTGGAAACGTCTTCGCCAATTCCCCAATCAGAGCCTCAGAAGCACAGATTCACCAAAAAGGGAGATCGTGCTCCTTTGTTCTAGCTCAGCTCATCTCCATTATCTCCTGGGTCTCATAATCTTTCTGATGTTGTAATTACGCCTCTTTCGCGATGCGGCACGACAACCCGGTTGTTCGGGATGCCAACCAAGATCGGCGTAGAAACAGTTTCATTTGTCAAACTATCCCTAGTCGTATTTGCGCTGGAGATCTCATTTTCCTGTCCTGACCCTTGGTTAGCTTCGTTCTCGTCACTTTTCCTCTTTGCTTTTTTCTCTTGTCGCTTTATGCATGTCTCTTTACCGGCCACCACAAGCGATGTATGTGCTGTACGGAGTACGGGCATGCATTTGGGGGACAGATCTTTAAATCCCAGCCGCTCGCAAACGTTTCCCTTGGAAAAGAAACAATTCACAATAATTGGTTGCCGAAAATCTTCGGTCAGTGGTTGCAGCTGGCTGGTCGTCGTCACCACCGTGAGTTGTGTTACCTTCTCAGGTATCTTGGGTGGTTCACGAGAGGTACAGAGTAGAGGTATCCAATATGAACCAAGCATCAGCTGAAATCCCAAGCCATGTTCGCATTGTTTTGTCCTTGACTTGGCGACTTGCTGAACCACTTACGTAGGTATGCACCAATCTTCAAACTGTACAGTAGCCAGGAGATAATTGGCAGAACTCAAGACTTTATCCTCAATTGAACAAGTTTAGGATGAACTTGCCTGGCTCTTTGAATAGTTTATTCTTGCTCCGTATCAAGAGTCTTGAGTCTTCTGAATTTCGAGGTCGAGGGAGCAGCTCCCTGTTCCAACGATTCACGAATATTTCACTCAACCCCGGTAGGATCGTAGCCATCTTTTCAGCTCACAGGGTTCTGCCTTCAGGTCGTTACAAACTTATCCAATCACCAATACCGTGTCCGTTGCTCAACCGCCAAAAGCCCTTCCGAGCGCCACTGCTGATCTCCTCTGCAGAGCTCGCTAGTGTCATCACCGTGCCAAGTTACCAAATGTTATTAGGATGTGTGTGCCTGACTGAGCGTTATCTCTAGAGTCTAGCGTCATCCCCTACTCTCTGTAGTCTTGGCATTGATATTAGCTGAGCCGAACTGACCCTCTTTGGATAAGCCAAAGGGCCACTGTCGTCAATAAGGCCTTCATCGCCATTTGCCTTTACATCATAGCACAACCACCCTTTTACCACTTGTGATCGTGTATGTACAAGTTGCCTCGTCTAACTATTGCCCGTGGAAACTTGACCAGGATCGGACATTACCTGACTTCATTCGTCACCAGGGTCCCTTGTCGCTTTCTCTGTCTCTCGAAATGACACGATCCTTGTCCGCTGATGATCGTCCTCACTACCGGATGGTTAGGCGAGTTGACCCATGCTCAGCGCAAACATGCACTGCCATCTCCTCCATTCACTTTGTTTCAATGGCATCACGTGATGAAATCAACCTCACCTGTGAACGCTGAGATGGTGGAAATGATGCAGTGCTCTGCCATTACCATGCTCCAGCATTTACGGAAATACCCATGGGCCTCGTTGAGCGTCTCGATCTTAACAGCTGGCCTCAAAATCTGACAGGCTGGTCAGGTTTAATGCTTAATGATTCTGTTCTCCATCCGACCACCACAGGAGGGGGCCTCGTGCCCCCTTGCATATCACCGTAGGCAGCCCACGCATGTATGATGTATGCCAGCCTACCGTATCTTCTGACTGAAGCCAGGAGTGAGGCATGTTTGGCAATATCTAATCCTCCCCTCCGGAAAAAGGCTTTCGGAGCCCCTTAAGCCCTATGCATGGATGCCATGTACAAATGAAATAATGCACCAACGCCCAGAAATGCTATCTACTATGTATCATCCTCTATACGTACTATGCAGAGTCTCGTTTTGTCATGAAATTCACCGTTTCTTTGGGACAAAGAGACTTGGCTTCCCCTTCTTGCGAGAGGAAGGCGGGTGAGGTGGACGTCGTTGCTGGGGACAGTATCAGCGAAGCGTCTCATAGAAATCATTTTTAGACATACCTGGCTGTTGCTATATTGCGGCCCCGGATTTGAAGGTCCCGTCGGAATTCTAGGTCCTGTTGGGGCTTGGGGTCTGCTTGATAACGAGGGACCGGTCGGCGCTGCTGCAGGCGGTCTCTCAGGTGGCGCCAGACCCATTACTGACATTGCCGAAGGGTCGGTGGGAGCTTTGGGCGGCCGGTGCGACTTATTCCCAAACTTGCCCATGAGTCCACCACCCCGAGCCTTGTCACTTGCTATCTGTTTGTTTGTTAGCTTACAAAACCTTGTTCTCGGCACTTGGTATATGTTTGTGGGCATACCCTTTTAGGAACTGGCTGATTTGAATCTGGTCCGTCAAGAGGTCGCTTTCGTGCTTCTCCTGGAGGCTTGCTTGACGAGGTATGAATGACAGGAGGCCCAGCAGAGCGTGGCAGGACTCCAGCCGGTTCACCTCCTGCAATGCCAGGTATGTGGGTTGCGGGAGCTGTTGGCTGCTGAGCTCCCTGAACCTTTGGTGAGTTTGGACGAGATGAGGGCAGTGACGACGTCCCCAAAGATGCATCTCGCATTGGAACATCATGGTCTGGAGCTTGGGGTGGTGGGGGAAGGTAAGCGCCCGGCTTTGCCTTTTCGAGGGGCTTCCTAAACATAGACAAGACGTCGCCATTAGTGTAGCGATCTCTGACCTGGGCATCCTCAATAAGTTTTCGCCAGAATTCGCCCTGAACAAGCGCTCTCGAGTCACCAAGAATCCACAGCGATGATTTAGCACGAGTCAGACCGACGTTCATACGTCGAATGTCAGTCATGAAACCGATGCCACCAGTAGAACTGGCACGAACACAAGAGAAGATGATGATCTCACATTCGCGGCCCTGGAAAGCATCGGTGGTGTTGAACTCGATTATGCTTGTGATGTTCTCGCCATATCGCGCACGAAAGCGGTTTCTTAGCTCATAAAGTTGAGCTTTGTAAGGAGTGATGATACCGATCTTGCCAGTCAAGTCGCATTCACGGTACTCGTTACTAAAGCGATCGTACATCTGTATAGCAACATCCAACTCCTTGGTGTTGACCAGTGACTGACCCTTGTGGCCCCTCTCCTGGACACCCTGGATATCGAAGAATCGGTAGGGACCAAGTAGTGCGCTCTTGTGCCACGGCTGTTGCCTGAGCTCATGCATGTTCTGTCCGTCGGCGAGTTGTCCTTCGTAAAACTCGCGGCTGGGGAACAAGCTGATCTCTGGATGCATACGGTATTGCATGTCCAGCAAATGCACCGATTGTGGGTGGTTTTGCTGCATTCGGACGAACAGACTTTGATCGTAACCGAACTTCGCCGCTGACTGTGACAGAACTGTAGGGGGAAGCTGTTTAGGATCTCCAACGAGAATGCATTTGTAGCAGCCGTATTTGAGTGGAATCAAGGCACTTAACTCAACACACTGAGCAGCTTCGTCAATGATGACTGTTTCGAACTCTACATCCTCCAGGTTTCGAAACATCTCGTGACCACTGCCACTCAGAGTAGCACACAAGACCTGAGCGTTATTAAGGATCTCTTGCTGGACTTGGCGGCGCCGCATTTCCATCTCTCGAGCTACAGAATTGCCGCTGCTCTTGTCGGCATCGATTTGTTTTCCATAGGACATTTGGCGTCGCTTCAGTTCGTCGAATTCTCGAGATAGCTTATTGTAGAGGGTTCGATCATCCATGAGCTTTGCTGCTTCCAGTTGGGGACGCAGTTTTCCCAGTTCTTCCTTTACCTTCCCGGCATTCTCATGGAGTTGGTCACGGTCGGCTTTGGCTTTATCCTTGGTCTGATCGCCCTCCATGCGGGCCTTGACAAGCTCGTCTAGGGTGACGTCCCTTACAGCTGCATTAATGGCATCACTCCGACCGAGTCGTAGCACGTTGATATTCTTGGTTTTCCCCGAGATCGTTTTGACACCAGCCTTCAGACGTAGCACTAATTCATCGACGGCGGCGTTACTGGGTGCACAAACAAGAAGCTTTTTTGAACGGCTTTGTTTGGGTGCCCCTGGTGCACCGTTCGGTCGCAGGGGTACGCCCATGGGAATGCCTTGATTGCCCGGTTGACTCAGTTGCTCAGAGAGCAAGGTTCCTACCATGGCAACGATGGTTTTCGTTTTTCCAGTACCGGGAGGGCTGCTTATATTAGCTTCGTCATGACCAAGACCGAGAGACTTACCCCTGAATAAGCGTGAAACCATCATTGTCGTGAGCGCCTAGAACCGCCATAGCCTGTCCTCTGTTGAGAGCATAATTGTCCATACAGTTGTTTATCTTCTCGTCTCCATATTGCAGAATAGGCGAAGGTTCAGCATTCAGTATTTCGTCCATTAGATCATAATACGGCAGACTCTCCAGCGCAGCGAATTCTCGCTCAATTGTTGTCATGTTGGTGATCTTCACTCCAAAGACGCTAACATTCGGGGTCAACACCTGTGTCATGGGATTGTTTCGGGAAGCCACACGATATGTGATCTCGATCAGCTCCTTTTTGTAGGTGATGCGGTGAACCCTAGCCAAACAATGTCGAGCTGTCTGGTCGACCAAAGGTTGTTCCGATTCCGAGACGAGAAGAATGTCGCCTTCGGAAACACCGCGCTCTCTGCTTTGGACCACTGACATCGTGAAGGTCGCCTCCAAGTAGCTGTCGACGCTCGCACGGCTTGCAATCTTCATACCGAATGGCTGAGACGTGAGCTCATCCTTGGCTGTGACAAAAGAACGCCAAGCTTCTGAGGCAAGCAAGGGGAAAAAGGTATCCTGGTACGTTCTGGGTTCAGAATACTTGGTGGCAACTTCTGAAGCTGCTGGACCATTGGGAGGATCGTTACCACCATGGAAAATGTCCCAGGCTAGCACTGTGTTGTGTAACCTGTCCATGGGAGGGATGACTCTGGCTCTCCTATCCTTGACTGAGCGCTGCTGTCTAACCTTCTTCACTGGTCTACGCATTTTGTCTTGCAAAGCCTTTGCCATGCGCCGCCTATTAGCTTCTTCCAAAGCTGTCTGGCCTCCTGTACTAAGGGCAGCTAGTTCGTTATCGGCATCTGATACATCTTCCTCTTCATCTGATTCTTCTTCGGAACTGTTTACCATTATCTCACTTCGGCCGTGATCTTTGCCGATGAGGCCGAGACTAAGCAAGCCGGAACCCTCACCAGGGACAGTTTCTCCCCTAAGAGCTTTGGCGTTCGCTATGACCGCAGCATCGCGCTTCTCTTTTTCAAGTTTGGCCTTTTGTCTGGCTTCCTTGAGCGCCGCGATCCCCTTCTGATCAGGGGCAATCTGGGTTCTAGGCTTGATCATAGCTTGAGGCTTTGTTTTGGCCTTTGCCTGATCCTTAGCTTTCTTGGCCTCCAGCTGCCTAAGGATGGGGCTGTCTATAGATCTGCTGAGATCGAGCACGTCATCACGATTAGATCTTGATGATGCTGCCATGGTTGTACTGCTGGATGATGTGCCAGACTTGGACCAAGCGTCAAGTTTGCTTTGTTTCTTGATCCCATCTTTGGGTCTCTGTACTAATGGTGTCTGCGCTACACCGAGCTGGTAGATTTGGATTTCATCGTCTGTTTGTCCAAGGGCTTGAAGAAGTTCTGCTCGCTGCTGGTCAGTCATGTTGGTTGACCTGACAAACTTGCCCGGGACATTTGTAGGTAGGCAAGCATCAGTGATAAGCTTGCGGGAGGCAGGGTTGATCTCATGGTTGTTTTCTCGAAGTCGGGTCAGAATCTTGCACAGGACTCTGACTGTGACATCAACGAGCCACTTGTCCTTCAGACGAATCATGTTCTCCATTCCACCAAAGTGTTGCTTTGCAGGGATAAGAATTTGCGACATAGTATCCTTTTCACTTTTGTTCAAAGCCTTGGAAATCGCTGATGTGATGAGGCCATCCTCAGCGACGAGGGCTTCAGCGAGTTCCATGATTTCTCGGCAGAATTCTGTCATGACGGCGTTCTGAATGTATCGAGACCATCCCTCAATGTTTCTGCACGCAGTAGAGACAAAACGCCACTGTTCGCTCCACCAACGCAAGACCTTTGCAGCCGACATAGGCTCAAGGGTCTTGACTCGCAAGACTCCGGACATGGGGTCAGTCAAACCACGGAGGATATCTCGACTCATATTTAGCATGGGCCTGATAGGGCCCCAGGGATACGGAGGTTTCAAAACTCGCTCTAGGGCCCATACTATGGAGGAGAGTGTCTGCTCAGGGTGCAGCTGTGACATTTGCTCGAAGGCGCCGCTCTGGGAATACTCTCCTGTCCAGCTCTTCAGCAGCTCAGCAGCTGCTTCAGCAAGTCCTGCCTCTCCATGGGTAGAGAGTGTAATAGTACCTTGGAAAGCCAGGCGGTCGTCAAAGAAGCTATTCAGGTCTGTGGCAGGGTCCATTTCGGACATTCGACCCAGAAGATTCCCAAGAATATCCACTGTTGCAGCAAGAGACTTGTTGAAGTTCTTGCTCGAATCACTCAGTTTGTCGTCGCTCTTCAAGGCCCTGATCTGTTCCACACCAACCAAGGGCTCTAACGACAAGACAATATCTCTCGCAAGATCGACCTGCTCGGTTGACAAATCGAACATCTCAATAATACCTTGCCAGAAAGCCTTCGAGTCCCTAGTGACAGCGGATTGCAGCTGGCTGCCCTCCAGGCAAGCTATATACTCCTCCGCAAAGACTTTCATATCGAGTTTCATGGCAGCTTGCATAACCTTTTTAGCTGCATTTGCTACTTGAAAGGTAACCCAGCCTTCCCTTTCATCGCCAGGGGCACGCAAGTTCCGGAGAACGATGCCTTTGTACTTCATAGCGAGGTTGAACGCACAGCATGCGTAGAGATGAGTGGTTCCCGCACCAATCTTCGTCTCTGGGTCGACAAAGGTTGATATGGTAAGTTGTAAAGCATCAAATCCAGCTCGAATACACGCCGCACGGCCCGGTTCCCCGATAGTCTCGTCTTTCGCAAGTGATTCGAAGAGAGTGTGCATTAAAATCTCGCAAGCGTTATATCTGCGATCGCGGCCGACTGACTGGAGCCATGGATCAATCCAAGACGTAGGAAAGGGGCCACGAGAGACATCGTAGCCAGTCCAGCAGTCTTCTAGAGACTGACGAAGGAGATTCTTGTATCCGGGACTCGCAAAGATTAAGTCAGCGATAACATTTGGCCGGGCATCACCGATGACATCCCAAAAAGCCCTGGGTGCCTTCTTTAGAAAGTTTGTGAGGATTGTAATGGTCATCACCAAGACACTCTCTGCAGGGCAGAACTGGATATGGCGGAACAGAAGGTCGTAGATGTGACTGATTGTGCCACTCAGTTCAAGATTCCGTAACCGCTGTAGGATGACGTCCGCAGTCAAGGTCCTTAGAATTTCATTGAATCCTTCCCAGAACTGCGCCATTTCAGGCCATGAGTCCATAGCTGAAGTCTCTTTTTTAGAAATGTCTTCGATGGCCCTTGTCAGACCGCTGCTGACAGCCCAGTCGAACTGTTCCAATGTCATACTATTGCTGTCAAGGTTGCGATAGTTATCTGTTGCCCATTTCCGGCGATCCTGGTTTTTGAGGTCAAAGATAAAATAGGTCATTCCAGGCAAAGGCTCCTTGGTTCCAAGTTTGAGGCCACTTTTCCCTTGAAGTCGCTGGAAAACATACTGAAAGGTCATCCTTCGATCCGCATCCTCCATATACGGCATGCAGCATAGTGCCTCGTATATAGAGATATGGACCTCGGGTAGATGCTCACCGAGTTGGGATTTCTTGAAAGTAGAGCCTTCTGAAATGATCTTCTCAATAAACCCCTTGGCCCATCGCAGGCTTAGGTCGATTCGTTCAACATCTCTCTGCTCCAACATCGACCGGATATCGACTACAACTTCTTCATTCCATCGTTCTTGGAATTGCTGCAAGAGTTCTCTGCGCTGCATATGCCAATTATAAACACAATCCGCGCAATGCTTCAGGCAACCGTTAAGCCTCTCGCTGAGCTGCTCTCCCCATTTCCCTTGGCTTGATTGATCGAAGCCGAAAATCAGGCAATTCCAGTATGTGACTTCGAGCCGCTCCTTTCCTGCCTTAATTCGACTACTCTTTTCTTCTTGCGTAATCGATGAGTCAGGGTCGTCCACGAGTTTGTAATTCTCATTATCCTCGTCGTTGGTGCGTGGGCACAGGAGATGGCATTCCTCGTCGAAGCTTTGAATCTTCTCGTACCATTGGCTGAGTTGCTCATGAAGATCCATTGTAGGGTTCGCAGGTACGTTGGCGCATCTCTTGGGATCGTGGCTAAAACAAAGGGTTCGGGGGGTGCTGTGGGAGGTCGGGTTGTCATGAGGTTGCGACAATTTATTGTCAAGTCTAGCGATGATCGCATTCAAGGAAGAGATGGATATCTCCAAGGTTGTCGCAACGAGTTGAAGGTTGGTTGGTGGTGGTGGTCGAAAATTCGAAGTTGAGTTGAGGGATCGTTGCTGGGGCACTCTGGCTTCAAAATCAAACAACCCCGTTCCGTAAGTGTCTGATCGTTTGCGGGACAACCCTAGGAGATAGAACAGTGATGCGAACAAGAGTCTGAGTCGCAGAGAATGTATGGAGTCCCTTGATATCCTGTCGGAGCTTGTATTCCAGCAAGGCAATGAGCCTACGGAGCAATATGAAAGAAGAAGATCAGGATAGGAAAATAGTTGTAACGCTAGGTCAGAAACTGGCCGGGCTTTGACGCGCTTGGGTTGCCGCGTTTTCTGCAGGGGCTTTAATGAGAAATAGCGGGCCGTTCACCTAAGTAGTTAAGCCACTGATGTCTAATTTGGGTGAAATGGTTGCTGAAGTGGCTTGTGATAGGACACAGGCAGGATAATGCATTGCATGTGTAAGAAACATAGTTGCACGAAATGCTGAACAGGTGCAACTTATTTAACGAAAACAATCCTCAATTATCTAACCATAGGCACTTAATCACTGTCCTCTTCCTTCAGCTGCTTCTTCAATCCTGCTTTCCCTCCATACTGTCTCTTCCCCGTTCGCTCCATCAGTCCATCAAGAGGACAATTTGATTTATTCCATTCTTCGCTCCCCTCGCTTGTGTTTGCTCTACAGCGGATACAACTTCGTCCGTGTTGGACGAACAGCTTGTGCAATCCATACTTCAGATGATTGGGGATGCGCACCTCCAGATGACTAAATGTTTGATCTCGAGTGGCTTTGGGCGGTATCCATTTCAGCCATCCACTGATGCGGTGAACATGGGTGTCGACTGCGAAGCTAGGTTGTTGGAGACAGAAGAGAATAACGCAAGATGCTGTCTTGACGCCAATACCAGGGAATTTAGTGAGTGTCTGCATGGCTTCGTCAGGAGTCATACCATGTATATGGTCTAGTGAAAGAATATCTTGGTCTGTCTTCAAGATTTCAAGATCTTTTTGACCTTGAGTTTTGTTGTCCGCTCCGGCAATACCAGATAAGTTTCCCCCTTTCTTCTCTTGCATAAATGCCTCTCGTCGTTTAGTGTTCTCTTCGTGAACCAACTCCAGGATTGCCTTGATGTCTTTACCCTTGACTTGAGCCAAGCCGCCTGTCTTGATTGATTCAACGATGGTGGGCAAAGGAGCAACTCTGACCTTGTTCCAGTCAACGCTGCCTTTCCCAATACCTTCGTCAACAGTGCCGAATGTGGTCACCAGCCCCCTGAATGCTGCACTTGAGTTGCGGTTGGAAGTGTTCGCGCTTAAGCGGGTACGAATCAAGGCATCGAGAACAGATGGTACTTCCCCGCAACCCGACACTTCCAAAGATGACGCTGGTATCTTCTCGGGGGCTTTGGCTTCTCCATGTATTTTTGCCAGTCGACGATAGACCACTTCACATTCTTCTGCTGATGGGGCGTTCCACTCTGGAAAGGGCGTCATGCCAGGAGTAAGTCCATACGGGTTATCCTTCGTCTTTTTGACCGTTTTCCGAACTGGTGCTTCTACTGCCACCTGGGGATCCTCATCCTTGACCTCCTTCTTTATGGATGAAAGCTTGACTTGAGGTTTAGTTATTGACTCGTCATCAGATTCGAAGTATGAAGATTTTGATGCTGATTTCCTTGGGCGAAGGGATCTGAGGGGTGCCAGCCTTGTGACCTGGGTCGAAGCTTGCTTCGCAGCTTTCATCCCCGATTTAGCCACAGGTGAGACCTCTTCGACTTCGGCACTTTTCTTCGAGTCCTGCGTTTCTTTCAAATTTTCCGGGGGTGTAGAAATCGCTTCGATATCCTTCCGGGGAGCACGAACAGGTCCCAGATTGTGCGGAAGGTCATCCAAATACTCATTTTCCACTTGGTCCTTGATCTTCCTCCCGGTCTTCATTTTCTTCACAGGCACCTCCTCTCTACGCGCATCCTTACGTTTCCGTAATGTTCGAGCAGCCATCTCGACTTGCGCAGAAGGCGTGGAAGTGTGGAACTGACGAAAGATTGGAGATGATGTAGGTAGGCTCGGAAAGGGGTGCAGGGGTGTCCAAAACTTGACGGCAAATAGCAAATAGCTTTTCATTCCACAAGAGCAGGCAATCTCTTGATGTTCTATATCAACAACGTAATCATTTTTGTTCTGGTCGTGGTAAGTGTTTGATCAGCTTTACGATTACTTATACCTTAGGTAGTTGATCGCATCAATGACCTCAACAGTCGACACAAGGATCGCTGGGGTCTATCTCCACACTGCAAATCGTCGCTCGGCCGGTATCCACTGAACCACCTTAAGTCTCCCTAACCGAAACTGGTCAGAGTGGCTTTATGGTCTGACTACCGCCTGGTACGGAGTAGGTTACCTGTACCTGACTTACCCTGTGCCATCCGCTCTTGAAATACATTTATTATGTTCTTCAGAAGTTGCTTCAACTTGTACAACAGCTTTTTCTTTCTTTCTCTAGGGGATCACAAATCATTACTACACCGACTTCCATCATACTAAATGAGGGCTCAGCGACACTTTAGCTTTGGTGAATGAGATGCTTCAAGAATGTTCCAATATCACACAGCTGAATGAATGATAATCGCAACAGAGCCCAGCGAATAGCCCAGCGAAACAGTTTCTTAAGACATTCATGAGTCTAGCCATGTTTTTGGAGCTCGATCCGAACAGCGGTGAACTCATTTATCACATTCAAATGCTTTCCACTGCCTTACAACGCCTTTGCATCACAAACTCGTTAGACGCTGGATCCATCATCAGAAGCCCTTGAACATATACTAGAGCTAGTAAGACCAGTTGGCCTCACTCGATAACAAATATAGATGTGGTACGCATTTTCTGAGATTGAGCAACATAGCCAGCAGATCTCGTGCGGTTTATATGTGACGTACACTGCCCAAATAGTGAACACCAATGGACTGGAACATCGATTGAAAAGTTTCGACCTAGCAATAAGATCCATTGATTCTATAGAACGCTGGTGGGCTATCTCTTGGTGTAGTATAATGGAAAGATAGAGCGGACGGGCTCCCTATGCATACACAAGCGCAGGCAAAAGACGCCGCCTGGGACACTGATGCAATGATGCTAAAGGAAGCATATATGCCAAGTATTGTAATAGAGCTGTAGCACAAACGTCACGAGGATACGATACAGGTCGCAAGAACATAACTATTGTTTCAATATAAATGCTCAGCTGGTTAATAGTACTTATCCCAAGGTTTCAAGATGAACAAGAGCCTTAACGAGACAAACGACCCATAGGCCATGTTGCACGGACCAAATATTCCCAGAGAAAGATATATGTTGCCCCAGATACTAAGGAATTCACCTAAACTTGAGTACCTAACCGCTTTTTATACAATAAAATGCTTCTCTCGCTTTTCCTCCTGCAACCAACCATCGCTTTTTCACTCTCTATTCACTAGCCCAAGGCAACAACTGCCGCGTTTTCTCGGGGTATGCAATAATGACCTTTTCTTTCCTATACTATGAATCACTGTGAACTGACGCAGCGACGTAGACATTTCTTTTAATCGCTAGGCTCAGGTCGATTCTTAACCATGCCTATCGAAAGAATCGACTTTGAGGCGCATCAAGAGACGGATGACGTTTTATTTCTTTCTGAAGAATATCGTGGGACATTTGGTCGTCGAAGACGTCTCTCATCTTGCACAATTGGAGATGAGGATCGTCTCCTCGAACAAGACGAAGTTGAGCTCAAGTCAATTAGGACACTGAATACGACTATACAATCAGGTTCCTTTCTTGAAGTGCGCCCATTCCTTTCCGGAAAATATCTTGTTGAGTTTATTCTGGTCAAAATTCTGGTTCGATGCCGGTCTACAAATGCGATCAAAATCCGTGGCACACCCTTCCTGAGAAACCGTTCAGCTTTAGCAAAGCTTCAAAAGAAGCCAAACGAAGTCTGCATGCTGATATGTCGAGATGACGACACGAACAACGAAGAAGCAACAGACATCAGTACATCACAAGTGGTTCAAATGCACACACTGCTGATAACTAACGCCAAATACCCCAATTTCAACCGGGCTGTCTTCAATCCACAATATCCTGCGGAAAGGGGCCGACCGAATGTGCAGTCCACACACTTGACCTGCCGCTAGAAGCTGGAGGTTTGTTACGCTGGACAAGGGAGCCGTCGGAAGCAGGTTGAAGAATCTCTTGTTCGTATCGATCCCAGCGAAGTCTCACGGAGAGAATACAGAATTTCCAACGAGATACTCCGCAACAGATGGCGAGGAACTACCGCCAAAGGAGGCTCATGGAACCCCTTTTCAAGCGGTCACCTTATCGACCTGGAGTCTGAGCGGCCCAACGAAGAAGATCGAAGCCACGGTCAGCGGTACACGATATTTGACTCTTGTTCCGGTGCTGGCGGAGTATCACGAGGAGCCCTCATGGCTGGTTTCAAAGTCCGATATGCGTTGGATAAAGCACCAGAGGTTTGGGATACCTACCAAGCAAATTTCCCCGAAACCGAACTATTCACGATGTCCCTTGACCAATTTCTATCCAGCCCGCAGACGAGTCATATGCGAGTTGATGTTCTACACTTTTCTCCGCCCTGTCAATTCTTTTCACCAGCACACACGCATGCATCAGAACATGATGATGCAAATATTTTTGCGTTATATGGTTGCAATCAACTACTCAAGAAGTTGCGTCCCCGTATTATCACTGTGGAACAAACATTCGGGCTTACGCATGACCGGCACGAGGAGTACTTTAATGGTTTCCTCGGGGACTTCACACAGCATGGCTACTCCATACGCTGGAGAGTCATAAGGCTTTGCACGTGGGGAGCTGCCCAAGACCGGAGACGCCTAATCATCATTGCCGCTGCACCTGGTGAGAGACTCCCAACCTTTCCCCAGGCTACACACAGTCAGGAGGGCGGCAACGGACTGTTGCCCTACAATAGCATCGGAAAAGCGCTAAGGAGCATCCGCGCAGGAGACGATCTTCATGACCTTGATAATGTCCATTATTTCGACCCCCCACGAGCGCCATATGACCCAGAGCGCCTGGCAGGGACCATCACCACTGGCGGAAGTGATTTTTACTACCCTGACGGCTCACGAAAGCTCACTCTTAGAGAGTGTGCAAGCTTGCAGGGATTTCCGAAGTCGCATCAGTTCCTCGGTACCAAAACATCCATCAAACGGCAGATTGGAAACGCGTTTCCCCCAAACACAGTCCGTGTTCTCTACAAGCACTTAGAGCAATGGCTCTTGAACGAAGACCGCATGAAGCCATTCAACAATAACCAGGACGCCATCCTCATTGAGGATGATTCCGATACAACAGCCAATCTTACAGATGATTCTGAGGATAGATCACGCCACTCTCTGGTTATGATGGACGGAAATGTTGTTGAGGCTTTCGATCGACGCGGCAGAGACCTATGGGCAGTCGAGGACATGGTGATTGACTTGACCTAGCTCCTGAGCAGGTTTGATCAAGACAACATGTTACGGAGAACGAGATTAGTGGTTACTGGCTTGGTATTGTAGCAGCCTGGAAACTAGATGACAGTTTTTCTCCTTGGAAAGGGCACGATGTGGTAGATGACTGTTCTGTTCGAGCTATAGATCCATAGACACATACTTAAGGTAGCCATCACGAATACCAGTGTTTGATTACATTACCTCACTTTAGTACTTAGGTTACTTGGCATACAAGCTTTCCATTGGGGTCTGAGATACCCTTTGTAAGAGAGAGCCAATCTTGAACTAACACCTGCTGCCACTGCCTTCTCTCTTTTTGCCCTTGAAAACCCCTTCTAACTTTTGACAGTGATTCACAGCTGGCGTGCAGTGCGGAGCAGCGCGTCGGGTGCCTACCGCGGCAGCCCTACCTGAGCACCTTCTTATAATAACAAACGGCGGGTGCAAACGCTTCTCCTCCTTCCCCCATTCACCCTTCCTTCCCTCCTTCCCTTCTTCACCCTTTCCCTCCTTCACCCTTCCTTGCAAGCTTCTGCCCGAGATAAGCTGGAGGGACCATCTCCGAGTTTCCACTCCACTCTTGCGTTTTCTATCATCAACTTCTACTTTGACGAGTCTCATTACGTCTTGTTGCTATTTCCGATATGGCATCATCTGTTTCCATCGTGTCGGCCCCTGCCGGACGAAGTGTTCCTACGTTCGGAAATGTGAGTTTTGGCCGTCCAGCCCTGGAAATCATGTCACTGACATTGTGCTCTCAGAAGCCACTGGAGCCATTGTACGCCCTTTCTGTGAGCGAGTATGTGAACAGACACGAGAATGGTACCATGATCGAACAACGAAACGAGGAGACTACATTGAAACGGTTCAATGATCTTCGAACCCCCTTCAAGGCCTGGCCCATAGCCCAAATTGATTCCTTGGCCAATTCTTTCACCACGACCTGGCTCCTCCTTGTCCCGGTTCCTAAACAATGCGAAGAAGTCATCTTTCCCGCGCTCACTGACAACTTCCGCATCGAGTTTGAAGAAAGAATAAATCTTTCGGACAAGACCTATTCTCTCGTCAATTTGTCAGCAACACGAGTAAAAAATCCATATGAGGATATGGAGACCATCGTCGGCCCAGAAGTCATGAAATGTGCGGCCTTCAACATCCAAGTGCCACGTGCAGTAAAGAATGAAGAAGGCGAGCAAGAGGTTCTTGAACTTATGGACTACATGAAGACAGCCTCTGCACTTGATGACTTTGAGCACATAACCTTAGATCCAGCAAGCCAAAAACATGTCTTCATCACATGGGAGACGTTTTCGAATACTTATGAGGCCGAACTAGCTGCCCTATATCGCCTAACTGGAGGTTGCCAAACTGAAAGTCGACAGGTCAGCCCAAAGTGTAAGGCTGCTTTTGAGACAATACTTGCATTCAAGCGACCAAACACAAGTGTTATTAACCTACACGACATATTCCCGCACCTTAAGAACCCGCACCACCCAGACCATAGGGTTCGGAGGACTATTCTGCAACGATTCCGATCCTTTAATAAGGACCACGTGGCCGCATTTCAAGGACTAAAGGCTATACCGAACGGTCTCTATTTTGTGAATGGATGCCCCGGTGCGGGCAAGACAGAATGGAACATGGTCGTTTCTGCTCTGATTCAGTCAGTACGTCGTCCAGGTGCGAAGAGGCGTTATAACCCCATTCTATTTCTCGTTGACCTCAACAAAACTGTCGATGATGCTGCGGACCGCTACTGGACCTTGGCAAAAGAGTGTGGCCTTCATCTTCGCATCATTCGAATGCACGGTTGGCCTTATGAAATGAAGAACAGCGAGAGACTGGGCACAAATCAGGCACAAGACTGTAACCAGCAAACAGACTTCACAAAAAAGTTTTTGACAACTGCAAGCATCGCAAAGGCTTTGAATGGAAGAAACCCTAACAAAGCGCCAACGCTGGATGAAGCTGCCTGGGAGTACTATGAAAAGCACAAACATGGTGGTTTTGTGGCGCTCAAGAAGGTGCTCACGCGAATGGAGGCTAAGGAAGTCTTGCACCACGACGACTGGAAATGTCTGCGGAACGAGATTACCAAACTGTACACCGCGGTTCTGAAGCAGACAGACTTCATAGCCACGACACCCGTGGCCGCATATGGCGGCTTCGCTAAGCTTTTTAAGCCAGATGTCATCTTTATGGATGAAGCACCTCACGCCAGAGAGCTCACGACGCTCATACCTATCGCCTTCTTCGAGCCGATTGCTTGGATATTTACGGGTGATGTCAAACAGACTCGGCCTTTCGTGAAGAGCGGCGATCCACGCGATGCGCGGAAGAAAGGGCTTGAGGTGAATCCATATTCTGAGCAGCTGCGTCTTAGTCTCATGGAAAGGGCCAATAGACTTGGGGCGATCAATTGTTCATTATTGATCAATAAGCGAGCGCATGGCAACTTGCACAAGCTGCCGTCAGATCTCTTCTATGGCGGAAAGATGTCATCTGATTACCCATCATCGAGGCAGTTCCCGGAAACGGTTAGCTACCTGAGACGGCACCTTGAGGCCCTCGGTAGCGGACAAAGACTGAACGCGAACCGGGCTATTGTTGCCCTATCGGCGAGCAAAGAGGAAAACCATTGTCACAGTTTCTGGAACCCTGTAAATCATCGTTGGGTCTTGGCTGAAGTTAAAAAGCTTTTGCAGGACCCGGCATTCCGAGCGATCACAGACAGCAGGCAGCCCGGACATGTGATGATCCAGACACCGTATAGTGTCTCGATGCGTCAATACGCACATGCGGTCAAAGGTTGGCCAGCTGAGTGGCAGGAGAGGACAGAAGTCTTGACGGTAGACAAGGCTCAAGGTAACCAGGCAGATGTGGTTTTCCTCGATATGGTGAGAACCACGAAGCCCGGCTTCATGGACGAGGCACAACGCCTCAACGTGGCAATAACCAGAGCTAGACAAGCGGAAATTGTTCTGATGCACCCTGCAATGACTTTTCGCCTACGTCAAGGCAGGCGGGTACCGACCGATTACACCTCAAAGGTCTGGGAGGATGCAGTTTTGAACGATCGCTTATTCGTGGTCTAACTGTGAAGTCTTCAAGAGGAATTTGATGAGGATGAGGAGAAGCATGTCTGACGGTGTTTGTGGCTGTTTGAGCACATGAAGTTCAGTTGGTTGATAGGACAAATTGGGTCTGTCTTTTTGTTAATTCAAGGATGTTGGGTTGAACCAATGCCGAAGTGCATCGAAGCTTGTCCGCTGTTTACTAGAGAACGTTGAATGAAAGAGAAGCTGTCGACAATTACTGCCACACGGTCCCCTTTAGTCAAGAGATGAAGTCAAAACAAGGTCGCAGTACTCCATACCCGATGGACTAGCTTAGTAGTGTCTTGGAGGCAATCGAGCCACACAGGGGTCGGTGTTGTGGGGGGGAAATGGCTTGGCAACAAGATTGGGATTTTGTGAAGCATGAATATTGAATTTAGAAATTGGGATAAATCTCCATGTCCGTGTGTTCACTGCTTGCAAGATGATGCCAAATGCGAAGGTAATGTTAGCGAAAGGAATGAAAGTGCTGACTTGATTAAACAGGCATTGGCTCAGGATATTCCCATGGAAGAGAAGCCAAGAATAAGGGTCCAATGGAGTATCTAGGCTGCTAGGCACGTAGAACAATGGCTCAAGGTCGGCTGCAAGGGTCTGAGGATTGACAAGACATCCTTTTTATCAGAGGTCAGTCCACTCTTTGAATGTTGTATGTAACTAAGTATTATTTATGTTTTAGTTATTATTTCCTATATTTGCTCGGTTTTACATGATTTGATAAATTTCCAAATCCAGTCATGGATCCTATTTGATACGATGGGTAATAATTGCATCTTATCAAAGACGAGAGTAACGGAATGACAATAATCTCGCACGATCAGTGCCATCAGACTGATCCGAAATGGTGCCAATTCTCGATCCTTGCTCACGAACACTGGAGAGGACGGGGCAGAGTCTTGGCTTGTAGGGCCAGCGAATAAGAACATCTTGCAAATATGTACAGAGCTATCAGATCAAATGCTGGAGAGACTTAGATAATGTAACTAGTTGAGATTGGTAGCCCACGGCGAGGCTCGAGCAAGGAGGACATTATGTAGCCAATTTGACGGTTCTTTGAGTAATTCTTGCTCTTTCGATACCTACGTACTCACAGATGCATTTATTTATAGAACTTGGCAGCAAATTATCATCGGCATTATGGGGCCAGTAGCTTGAGACCAGCTGCTTGACGAAACCCGCGGTCGAATGAAAACAGGGAACAGTGACATCGTCTCCCCATGTGACGATGGGATTGTTGCTAGTGCTGCTCATCTTTAATCCAAAGGAAACAAGATGAGACAGATTATGGGAAAAGATCTTGACGTAGTAAGTAAGATAGATAAGCTGAAAGTTAGACGGAGTCAAACAAGTGACTAAGGTACATCGTAAATTGTGTTGAAACTGGGCGACCCTGATGACGCCAGGGGTGAGTTGACACTAACTTAAGTCGATATGAGCGTGGCTTAGACTGACGGAGCCTCGGACGGGAAGAGGGGCCTGAATAACCGCTCATGTCCAATGAAATCCCGCCCCCGTTGAGCTACTTTAATCTGGCAAGGGGATGCAAGAAAACTGAAGACCTCTATCCGGGAGACAAAAAGATATGGGCTTAATTCAGTGTAAATCTGGTGAATTCTAGACCATATATTTTTAGCACCCCCTTCCATTGTCGGAAGTCTTCTTGCGCCCTGGGCCCATGGGCAGTTGAAGACGTTGGAGCCCTGAAAAGGCGCGGTAAAAACCAATTGTCAGAAGGTGCTCGCTCCAGAGCGTTGCTTTGCGCTTGGCCGCTGACGACCACCCCCGGATTCCGCCATGTCATTGCATCTCACTCATGCATGAATCTGTCTCTCACAACGATCGATCATGAGTACACTAACTATCTAACAGCTAAAGTGATGATCCCTTAATCCCCACCATATCTTCCGATTCATCGACTGGACCCTTTCAACAAAGCACAAGCTTTCCACGGGGCTCGCTGTGTCTCGCGCGACTGCGACGGCGGCCTCCCAAAACCCGAGCTTCCAGTGTTATACCGGCCACCCCGCCCCATTAATCTAACCCAGCAATACAAAAAGAAGCATCACCACTCGATTAGCTGTCCCAGTTCTCAGCTACCATCAGCTCTTACCGGCTGCTGCTGGCTACCTCCCCATCCGCCACTTATTCCTCGAACCCGGTGTGGTCCAATTAGATGGATACTCTGCGATGTCTAAGTCGGAGGAAGAGCCATGCGATGGGTGATCTCGAAACCAGAGGCGTCGTGTTGAAACGCCAGCTCAGCGATGGTGGAATCGCGGGTGTTGTTGTTGGTGTTATCGTGGGCATTGCGCTTGTTGTTCTTTGCTCGTATCCCTTTATCATCCGCCGCATTAGACGCCGAAAGCAAACATCTCTTCACGCCCCCCCGGACACGAACGACCCAGAGACTGGCGAAGTTCCAGCAACTGGAGCCCTGGGGATAGATGATAATCAACGCCGCTTGTCCTCACAAGACTCTTTCAAACCATCAGGAGAAAATACGCGTGGGGGAGTTGATGGATCTGTCAAAGACTTGGATTGGACAGCCCACGATGGATTTTTGCAGCAAACCAATGGACAAGGTCAACCAGACTACGTTCCCCGAATCGACACAAATTTACCTTCTTATGGCTTTGGAAATGCTCAGCCAACTGCCAACGACTCAATACCGCGCTCAGCACCGTTCGGCTCCGACGAGAATCATCATGAAGAGTACATGCCGCAGTCTATTGGTGATGCACCCCGTGCTGTTCTTAATGGGACCAGTGCGGATTACTATAGCCCATCAGTCCCCTCGGAGGCATTTGGCATGTATTCGACTGAGGAACCCCGACCTCAGCCTGAACGCTCATGGTCGCGTGGGAGCTCCTTGAGATATAATTTAAAACAGATGTTTAGTCGCAAGAGCACGCGCGATCAGTCTCTCAACTCACCAACATCGCAATCCCTGGCTGAAAACCTCGAAAGCGTACCAAGAGCACAGGATGGAAGTCTTCAACGGATCACTACAGCAGGAAGACCGACTGAGTCTCCTACTAACATGACTGCTCCGGCGACCGATTCTTTGCCGGTACCTTCATCTACCCAAGCCTTGGGCTCCCCGATCGCTTTACCATCTACCCTGCCAAAGGGGGCTGTGCAAAGTCCCCCAGATTCCCCACCAACCACTTTCAACTTCAACGCGTCCCAATCACCTCCTAGCCATCCCGCTCCTGGTACCGTGAATCCCATGGATATCATGCCTGCATCGACAGAAACCGAAGTATGGCACAGGAACGACTACCAATTATATGTATCGCAATCGTCACCCAACCAGCCGCCCCCCTCGGCAGGGCCTACCACGCATGAAGGACCTGTGGACTCCCCGTCGCCGTTAACCCTCCCTCCTAGTGATCCTCAACCTCAGCCTATGCCCATAGTTCACTCACCTACACCGACCCAGAGTCAAATAGCGTTTAAAACGGAGGAGGTTGATGACAATCAGGATATCTCTATGTCTGAAATTCCAACGGCCAACCACTTGAGTCCTCTCCCCGACAGTAGTATTCGACACCCAAGCTACCCCTCCGATGCGTCTACTCCCCTGCCTGGACCGGCGTTCACCAACCCGTCATCGCTCAGTACACCTGCGACACAGCTTGATACCCCTTCACCTCACTCTGGTACATCTTCCGACTACCGACACAGTGTGTCACCAGGAAACGCTGTAAGCAACCCGTCACCAAGCAATGGTTCACACGCATGTGATGAGCCTGGCTGCAACCAGGTGTTCGACCAGCCACACAAGCTCAAGTAAGTTTAGCATCGCCTGGTTGATCCAAGTCGCTCATTAACCCAACAGGCATCATCAACGATATCATACGAAAGATCACAAATGCCCTTACCCGAACTGTGGCAAGGGATTCGGGACCAAGACACATCTCCAGCGGCATGTCAATGATCGACATGAGAGAAAGAAAAAGTTCCACTGCGCCGTGCAAGGCTGCGACTATTCAAGGCAAGGAGGAAAGGGATTCCCCCGCAAGGATAACTGGAAACGACATATGACAAAGATTCACAACATGGATCAGAGACACCTCCCAGAACCTGTGGAAGTCGACCAGGAGATGGGCGGCACATAAGGACACTTGCTGGCGACGTCATCTTATTTGCTGCTGTGCCGCATCCTGCACTGTACTATGTACCACCGGAATCGGCCACTGACTGACAAGCCCTAGCACTTTGCTGGGCTCTCTGTTTACTTGCTTTCCTTTTTCATTTACAGCGATTTGATTCTTACACTCGTTCATAGTTGGCATATTTGGGTATTAGAAGTCAAGGAATCAGCACAAAATCAATGTTAGGACGTGTAGGACTATTCGGGCGTTGGGTCATGGGAAAAGACATATTCGTTTAACAACGGACGAGCCAGGCGTGTTCGTTCTTGGGTATCTATTAATTCGACAGTGTACAATCGAACTATTCCAATACAAAGAGTGCTATTGGGCATCGTGGTTTCTGGCACATACTCGCCCCCTTCAGCTTAGGTCTTTGATGATTTTCCTGACAAGCTTCTTCTGTTCTTCGACATCTAATCTCCTCTCATCAGTCTCCAGTACTGCCCTCCCAACAGCAATGACCGTTTTCACATTCTCACTGTCAACCCAGAACTTGCCATTGCGTCCTGTAGCTGTCTCAAATTGAAGGCCCGCGTTACCGAGCTCTTCCAGCACCACAACCCGGCCTTCTTGCACACTCTTGGGCATCATTAGACGTCGAGCCATTCCAAGTGACACAGTGTAGAGCATTCCGCCTGTTAAAGGGCCAAGGCCCTCGGATTTTCCTGTTGAAGAAGATACACATTCAATCTCTGGGTCCATGTGGCGGTTGGCGAGAGCAATCCGTGCGTACACAAGTGCACCCGCGGTAAGCTGAGGACGGGTCTTCTTTGTGGCGCCTTCGAAAGAAAGTTGTGGTAGAAGAGCAGGCGCGGTATAGTCGGAGAGAGTAACATAGAATAAGTCGGCGGCGCTGCGCTGGACGGTCCCGATGACGAGCTCACCGACGCGAGGGGTATACTGTTGATTGGTGAGTCGACGGTCTACGACCTGGAGGTAATTCAGAAGCTTACCTTTCCTCGAGCATTCTCTACACGGATTGCATTCTTTTGTCGATCAGTTACAAGTTGGCCAGCGATAGTAGGAACGATGTCGTTGGGTGGCACATGTCGTAGGCCAGGACCAAGCCGCAGAGGCTTCTTGGGATGTGAAGGAATAAGAGACGGATCAATGATATCGCCTGGCAGTACGAACACCGCATCAGATGCCATGATGGGAAATTTGACGAGCTTAATACTTCGAAATGTAACAGTTAAAAGCTGTAATCCCCATGCGACAAGTTCAAAACCATGAGCAAAGGCGGCATGTGGAGAACCGATAACGATAACGTCAATACGTACCAGTGGGCGATCAAGAAAAATGTGGGCGATGCGATTAGCGGGCAGTTTTTTTTCCAATCTCTGAGGGAAAAGAAAAGAAACCCCACTAAGATTCATCACCAACTCGCACTCGCCCTCCAAAATCTTGACACCTTGGAACCTATTTGCTTCAACTCAACATAGGCACAGAGTCTTGGCTTTCTCTCTCTCCCCCTATAAGGACTCAAAAAAACTCCCTTCCGACCGACCTAATGAGTGACAACGCTGGAGCCAAGGGCCCTGAGCCTGGCGATCGAGTTGCCATTGGTATTACCTTTGGTAACTCCAACAGTTCCATTGCCTATACCGTTGACGACAAGGCCGAGGTTATTGCCAACGAGGATGGAGGTATGTTTCAGATCGACTTGAACTGTGCCCCGTGATACTGTCACTAGGTCACTTGCTAACCGTTAGCTGCTTGATAGACCGACAAATTCCCACCGTTCTGTCTTACGTCGACGGCGATGAGTACTACGGTGGACAGGCCAAGAACTTCCTCGTTCGCAACCCCGATAACACCATCGCCAACTTCCGGGACTTCCTCGGCCAAGAGTACGCGACCTTTCCGCCGCAGCCCTAATTCTGGAACTGAGGACACTGACAAGATGCCTTCAGATTCAAGTCCATCGACCCTACCCACTCTCACGCCTCCGCCCACCCCAAGGATGTTTCCGGCACCGTTGCTTTCTCCGTCAAGGACAAGAGCGAGGACGAGACTTCGACCGTCTCTGTTTCAGAGGCCACTACTCGATACCTGCGACGACTTATGGGTTCTGCTTCCGACTACCTAGGCAAGAAGGTCACCTCTGCCGTTGTTACCGTCCCCACAAACTTCACCGAGAAGCAGCGAGAGGCTCTGATCAAGGCTGCCAACGACGCCGACATCGAGATCCTCCAGCTTATTTCTGACCCTGTCGCCGCTGTTCTGGCTTACGATGCCCGTCCTGAGGCCAAGATCGAGGATAAGACTATTGTTGTCGCCGACCTTGGTGGCACTCGCTCAGATGTTGCCGTTATCGCTTCGCGAGGTGGTCTTTACACTATCCTCGCCACTGCCCACGACTACGAGTTTGCTGGTGTTCATCTGGACAATGCTCTTATGGAGCACTTTGCTAAGGAGTTCCAAAAGAAGCACAGCATCGACCCCCGAAACAACACTCGCAGTCTTGCAAAGCTTCGCCTTGAGTCTGAGGCTACCAAGCGAGCTTTGAGCCTGGGAAGCAACGCTCAGTTCAGCGTCGAGAGCTTGGCGGATGGTTTCGATTTCTCTGTCACCATCAACAGAATACGATACGAGATGGTTGCCCGCAAGGTTTTCGAGGGCTTCAACCGACTCATCGAGAGTGTTGTTAAGAAGGCTGGCCTCGATGTTCTTGACATTGACGAGGTTATTCTGTCAGGAGGTACTGCCCACACCCCTCGTATCGCTAACAACCTCCGCGGTATCTTCCCTGAGACTACTGAGATTCAGGCTCCCGCCACGAGCGCGTCCGCCATCAACCCTTCTGAGCTCCTTGCTCGCGGTGCTGCCCTCCAGGCCTCTTTGATCCAGGAGTACGAGGCCGCCGATATCGAGCAGTCCACTCACCCTGCTGTCACCACTGTCAAGCACATCTCCAACGCTATTGGTGTTATCACCGTGGGTGCTGACGGCGAGGATGTCTTCACTCCCATCATTGCCCCTGAGACCGCCGCCCCTGCCCGTCGCACTATCCATATTCCTGCTCCCAAGGAAGGTGGCGATGTTCTTATTAAGATTGTTGAGGGTAACACCCACATCAAGGTCACCAAGCCTGAGCCTAAGGCTAAGGAGGAGAATGGGGATAAGGATGAGGACGACTCCGATTTTGATGATTCTGATGAAGAGGAAGAGGAGACTCGGGAGAAGATCTGGAAGATCGGCAACCCTCTTGCCGAGGCCGCCATTAAGGGCGTCAAGGCTGGTGGCAAGGTCGAAGTCACGATCAACGTTCTAGCCGATCTAGGCGTTACCGTTACAGCCCGGGAAGTTGGCGCTAAGGGTGGTGTGCGAGGAAACATCTAAGTCTGGAAGTGCTGGACTCAAAAGCAGAACTTTGATTGAAAAGCCGCAATGATTTTATGAGTGGGTTTATAAGGGGGTTGGCATGCAAAAAGCACGGGATTATTGGTAGATTCTAGAGGACACAATAGAGGGTTGTCAGGGATGAATTGAATAAAGACTTTTAACATTTACAAGAATAATGTCGAGCCATTTGGGTGGAAGCCATCCAGGAAACATCATTAAACAATTAAGTACTCCAGCCGCATCTTCGAGGCCGTGAACAAGCCCAGTTTCGACGTCTAAATTAGGCCCTTCACGTTACCTGGTTCCCATCACCCGGTAATCGCCAAGCAATGAGGTCGTTTCGCATATCATCCTCTCTAACCTCGCGGGTTCCCTTATAACTCACTTCACGCATTGGGTCGCTATCAAGTGTCATAGTAGACGTCATGCTCGCCATACTACGCGCGTGGTCGAGGTGGTGCTCATGGATTCGTACACCTTTGCGTCGGTTCGACGGGGTAACTGTAACTGTCGAGAAGCTCTTATCACTCGAGTTACTTGGTGTGCGGCGATGTGAGGAGCCAGCTGGGCCGTTATTTTGATGGCTGTGCGAAGGTGAGGCAGTTCTGCTTGAGTGGTGGTGATGATGGTGGTGAGGGTGAAGGAGGTTGTGAGTTATACGGCGAGTATCGCGGGCTCGGATGGTATCACGTGGACCCATATCGTCGTCGTCGTCTTCTCCATCAGTGACAGGCGAAGCATTATGAGGTTTAGTTTTCCAACCGTTATCTCCGTTGAAAATGTCCTCAATGACTTCTTCAGCAGAGTGCTCATTCGGTTGCCGACTCCACGAAGCAGCGAGAACGCTTCGGTACAGGTCTTGGAGCTCAGCGGCGTCGCGAGGCTTAGACAAGTTGGGGACCGCGGCAGCTATTGCTATATATTGTCAGCGGCAGGGAATGATATGGAACGAATCAGGTCAACTTACGCCCAGCGTCGTCCTCTATTGCCTCGCTCATGATGCCTCCAATGCCTCCAAAGACGGGAGCCGTTTTCAGAGGAGGAGCTACGTAACTCCGTTCGCCGTCGACTTGGATCATGAGGATACTGATTTTCAGCGTACTGTTGACTTTGCTATCCTGCATGAGATATCTTCTCACGATGCCATCCTCGACGACATTTGAATCACGGCGCGGCCGTGATGTACCACCCCTCGTCGGGCTGACACCCATACTGTTGCTACGCATACGACCAGGCGATGCGACATCCTTGACGAAGGCCTCGCTCTCTTCCACGTACTCGCTCAGGTTGAGGCGAACAATACCAAGGGTGACCTTCTCTGTCAAGCCAAATTCCTGTATGACCTCAAACTCCATGGGACATTCGGTAAGGTTGTTATTGCGGTCTATCGATATGCGGATAGAGGGTACCGCGGTGACAAAGCCCCATTCAACTCTATGGTTGGCGATTGGGCATTTCTGCGTGCGCCCGCGATGCTCCGCGGTCATCGAGTGAGAGAGGTGCCATTTGACAAAAGCCTGACCAGAAACGAGCGGCACGTTGTTGAGGTCGTAAATCTAGGACGTATGAGTCAAGGTTCCCTCATAGAGTAGCTGGATGTAGATTGAGGGATGTACCTTGAGATGAAGGTCGAATTTTGGCTGGAGTACGAGTTAACTTGAATTCAAGTTGATAATTGAGATATATCCTTACCTTCCGGGCCTTGCCAACTTCAGGTTTGAGAAAGCCCATGTTAGCAAAGATTGTCAGGATATCCCTCTGTCAATGATTCGCAATGCTTAAGTTACAACTATTTGAGTACCTTAGTAGGTAGGTATATAGCGAGCTCGCTTGAGCGTAACTGTGACGGTATCTAATCTTACGACAGACTTCCGTAATGAGACTGCAGTGAGTGAATGAGTGCTGGTTGCAATATCGCCAAAGCTAAGATGCCAGAGAATATATATAGAAATAGCCCGCGTAATGCACCGGAAATGCGAACCTTGTGGGGATGCGGCTTACTTAAAGAGGCCATCCCCCTCTGGATTTATCTCTGCTTGTTTGGCGCGGGCTTTGACTTTGACTCTGGTCTGCCAGACAATTCCAACTCTAACTTAGTGGACTCTGCCAGCGACGGTTCCCTATGGCGCTGTAGCTGGTGGAACGGTTGCGGCCGTTTGAACGTGAAAACGAAACTGACCGTAGTCAGCGATGATAAGATAAGCCCGTGATCGAAAGTTGATAAAAACAACGTAACTGATGAGGATCTCGTCATATGCAATTCCAGGGATCAGATCCCATGATGGTTGAAGCATGCCTCCTGTGACTTGACGCCACGAGAGATGCGACAAGCAAAGCCACAGGAGGCTGGTAATTAAGAGTACCTAACTCTACATTAATCAAGGGAGGGCATGCCAATTCAACAACAATTACACAGAAGTGGTAATATTCCCGGCTCCCTCGCTCTAAAAAGAAAGAAGAAAAACCGCCTGCGAGTCATTCCTGCAAGGCTCGAACCCGACCCGACCAGCTGAACCGCCACCGATTCATTCAGAGAGGGGGAAATACGGTCCGAAAGAGAGCGATCTGTTGGAAGTGCCTTCAATGTGTCGTAATAGACGCTCCTAAGTTCAAGCCATCCCTAGCAGGTCCCTTTTGGAGTTTGAATCAAAGCAAACTAGGACATCTTGATACTAGCCCAGCCGTCTTACCTACTGGGAGTTTCGGTGATACTATTCCCAAAGACTACCCCCTGTCTACTAATCAAGGTGCCGTCCCAGGTGCTTGGTGGGACTAACCCTGGAAAGACACACCACGGGATACGCATGTCGCTCCGAAGATGAGACCAGGAAACGATTTGAAAGTAGACTAGCAGCTTCTTGACAAAGACGGCAATTAACTGCCCTCAGGGGCAAGAAAACATCAGACCTTAATACAGGGCGTTAAAATAAACTCAGCAAATAGTATCCTAAATTTAGCAAAGGTATGCAGTTCAGAAGCGGAACATCGAGCTGCTACTTAAAGAGGCTACGACTGCAGAACTCCCGCCTGGCTTGGTTGAGGTTAGGACTGTGTACGGATCGAAAACTCAGGACCTTCATCCTAAATAATAAAAAGATTTAGGTAACTGAGTATAAGTTTAGGATACATAGTGATGATAAGGATAGATCCACGTCTGGCCTGGACAGCCTGACCGCGTTGAAGTTTATCTACTCCGCTCTCGGTAACCCTGGATGGCTAGCGGTGCAGTTGCTGGGTTTGTGTATGAGGTGCCGGTTTAAATTTCTTAAGCTTCCGGGATATTAACTATAATATTTAAGTAAAGTAATACAATTTTAAATATAAAATAGTTAATTAACTATTTTAATAGTAAATATAATAAAATAGTTTATTAATTTATTTTTAATATTAAATTATTAAGTATTAATATTAAAATAATATATAAATACTTTTAATAAAAATATAATAAGCTATTTTTTTTTAAAAAAAAAGTTTATATATTAGCCTTAAAAGGTATCTAAGTATCTTTAAAATCTAGTATAATTTAAATATTACTTACCTTTTAAGTAATAAAGCTTTATTAAGTTAATATTATTAAGTTAGCTGCTTTAATTATAGCCTAAACCTAACTGCACTTAAGCTAGCTAGAGAGCCTTACTTACTCTTTAGCTAGGCTAGATCTTCCTCTTATAACCTACTTTAAATATACACTTTAATTATCTAATATACAGTAAGTTATCTAATCTATCTTCTAATTATAGCTACTAATAACATTATAGCTATACTATTATAATGCATATTAACTTTATTAAATTACTATTAATACTACTGTTTATTGCCTTAGTATTAGTTATTATTTTATAAAGTAAATATGCTTAGTTAAGTAAATTCTATTTAATTAATTATAGCCTTATTTTACCTACTAAAAGACTCTTTAACTTTTAGTTATAAACTCTTTTTTATATATAGAATTTTTTTTATTTTATATAATTAATTTTATAGAATTTTCTAGGTAATTCTATTATATATAAACTCTAAATACTACTTATAATATAAAAGCCTACTTATAGATTAGCAGTAATTATGCCTATAAGTGTAATAATACTAGAGATCTAAAGGCTATACTTAGTCTTTAATCTACTAAGGTATAAATCTATTATATCTAAGGTACTTAGCCTTTATATCTTTCTATTAAGCTACCTTCTATAGTAAAAGCTTCTAGTTAAGCAGTAAAGGAGCTTATACTTAAAGATAACTAGCTTTTATAACTAATTATCTATTTGCTAATTATAGCTAATTATCTATCTGCTAATTATAGCTAATTGCTAATAACTAACTAGCTTCTCTTTTTACTTTAATTCTTACTCCTTAATATATATTTATCTATAGGATAATAATATTACTATTATAGATATTTTAGAGGTAGTTATAGCTAGTTAGAATAGGCTATAGGCATAGTTAATTAATGCCTACCAGTTGCGCGTTAAGCGAGTTTAACATCTTAACTACAATTAAGGTTAGTGTTATTAATCTTATAGAGTAGTTAGGGTAAAGAACTTACATCTAATAGAAATTTAGTTAGTTTCTTAATAGTTTTATAATTATTAAGATAAGTATCTTTAAAGATAGATAGATTAGAAAAGGTTAAAGTTATAAGGGAGTTGCAGATCCTATTAATTATTAGGCTTTTTAAAGCTCTTTAGCTAGTTAAGTAATATATTTATTATAATTAGAGTTACTTAAGATACTATAGCCTAAAGATAATCTTATTAATTAAGTTTATTAAGACTTTAGTCTAGCTAGAGACTTTATTATTAATACTTCTATAGCTTATTAGAATACCTAGGTCCTATTTATTAGTTATTACTAGGTTAAAGCTATAAAAATAATGCATATTAAAAGAAGCTTATAGACTTTTAATTTTAATAAGCCTTATTTAATAGAAAGACTTAATATAACTAAAATAAAAGATATAATTAACTAAGTTATTAATAGCAGTAACTATTATAAGCTATATAATAAGATAATAAAGATCTTAAAGGCTTAGAAGTATATAGATAATATTAATTATATTAAGTAAATAGCCTTTAATTATAAGATCTTTAAGGTTATATAGCCTTATTATAAGCTAGTTAATAGAGACTTTCTTAATACTAAAATAAAAATACTTAATATACTTAAAGAGAAGTTACTTAAAAAGATAGATTTAAAGGTTAAAGAAAAAGAATTTATTATAGCTATTTATAGTAGCTTATATAATAAGTAGCTTAAGGCTATTAAATAGTAAACTAAAAGGATAATAAGAATTACTTTATAGTAAAAATAAGAAAGATAGTATATTATAAAATAGATAAAAGAAAGGTAATTATAGGGTTCTATTAAAAGAAAAATATATTAAGTTTTATATAAGTTTAGGTGCTTTTTTTTTTTTTTTTTAGTTGCTATTAGCCCTATACAAGGCTATTAAGCTTTTAACTTTTCAATTAAAGGCTTAAACAATGAGGCCCCTATAGTAGGCTAGAATTACAGAAGTCAAAATCAGAGAAGGGTTATCTGCCTCTGTGGCGCAATTGCTGCCTTGATCAAGCAGTATAAATACCGCCTGTAGGTCCACCCTCGGCAGCTGTATTAACCTTCTTCCTTCACCCCATCCAAAAGAATACCGGGCCTAGTGCATCCATCGCAAAGTACATTCCCTGACCTGACTTTCCCTCTGTTGGTCACAGTTGCTAACATCAATCATAGCCACTGACAGGATGCCTGTACGCAAGAGCCTGGAGCCTGATCAGGGCTATTGCATAACCAACCACAATCTCATCGCTGCGATTGAATCGGTACTAGGTCAGGCTAACGGCAAAGATTGCCGCGAGATCTATATAATAGCTGCAGCTATTATAAAGAACTTCTTATTAAGAAGTCTATCTAGCCTAATTAAGATAGCTGTTTTTGACTGCACCCTGATTAACTTGATCAATTGTACAGACCGGGCCCGCCTAAGTCATCCTATTTATCCGGTTTGGCTAGCTAGGGAGCTATTTGGATTAAAGAAGCTAGAAAGGGCTATAAGGGAAGGCTTACGTCTTGATACAGAAGAGGCAGCTTTCCTTGCTGCATTGACAGGTAACTCAGCCTTGTATAAAGAGTGGCTCAGGAATGTGATTATAGAGGCCGAATATGTGTGCTGCATCCTCCCGCTCGTACGGAATTGACAGACTGGTCATAGTCTAAGACCATGAGAGCAAAGAGCGTGTCTGCAAACAGAGTTCTGGGATGAAGGCGGGGTAATAGTAGGGTTCAAAGGTTCTATCAAAGTCAGATTTGAAGGAATTGGGGTTGACTTTTATGTAAGTTAGTCGGTGAAAGTCAAATTGACCTGAAGTTGATGATGACTAGCTCCATCAATTGAATGCATGTGCTGAGGCACGTGACCAATCGACCTTGCATCTGAGAACTGCAGATAAAGTGATATCAGTGAAGAAACAGTAGTTTAAACTGGGGATAAGTTTAGGTGCTTAAAGTTAAAGATTATTAGCGTTAGCAGTAATAGAGGGTAAAATTAATTACATTATATAGCATATAATTAATCTATAATTATAAAGACTAGCTAAATATTAATATACTATTAGTATAAATAGGGATAATAAGCTATTAAGTTTATATTATTTACTAAAGAATTATTTTAAATACTACTAATTTAAAATAATTAGATATTTAAGTCTTTTTAGTTATTAAGCTATAATAAGAAAATAATTTTATAATAATAATAAGGATAGATCCGCGTCTGGCCTGGATAGCCTAACTGCATTGAAGTTTATCTACATCTCTGGCGTTTAAGATCCTTGCCATTTATAGCCTCTTTAAGTAGTAGCTTAAGGTTCTGCTTCTAACTGTATACATAGTAGTAGTAAAGGATAGATCTGCGTTCGCAGGCATGCTGCTTATTGCCAATATGGTTGTGGATGAATGTCTTAGAAGAGGAAGATAAAAGCCGGCTTGTTACTAAGGTAGGCGTCAGAAACACCTGCTGTCTAGATCTGCTTTTGACTTGGGGCCAAATCTGCTTATGAATACGAATTGCCGCTTACACGTATTTTATTTAAATAGATAGGTAGGGCAACCTTCTGTTGCTACTTAGGTGCTCTTAACAGAATAAGAACCTTAATCTAGATAAGGCTAAATAAACTACATAAGGAGAATTTAGCTTTACGCTATTTAAATGCTAGGCTAGTCTATAAATTATGCCTTTAAATGTAAGAAAAAAAAGCTAAATAATATTTATAAAGTTTATAACTAAAGAGGCCTGCATAGAAGAAAACCTATTAAATATTTTATAGCCTTGACCTAGTAACGACTAATAAATAGAACCTAGGTATTTTAATAATAGCTATAAAAGTATTAACTATAAAGTCTCTAGCTAGACTAAAATCTTAATAAACTTAATTAATAAGGTTACCTTTAGGCTATAGTATCTTAAGTAACTCTAATTATAATAAATATATTACCTAACTAGTTAAAGAGCTATAAAAAGCTTAATTAATAGAGTCTATAACTCCCTTATAACTTTAACCTTTTTTAATTTATTTATTCTTTAAAGTTATCTTAATAATTATAAAATTATTAAGAAACTAGCTAAACTTAAATTATTTATAAGTTCTTTACTTTAATTATATTTTTTATAGCCTTGACCTAGTAATGACTAATAAATAGAACCCAGGTATTTTAATAACAGCTATAAAAGTATTAACTATAAAGTCTCTAGCTAGACTGAAATCTTAATAAACTTAATTAATAAGATTACCTTTAGGCTGCAGCATCTTAAGCAACTCTAATTATAATAAATATATTACCTAACTAGCTAAAGAGCTATAAAAAGCTTAACTAATAAGGTCTATAACTTCCCTATAACTTTAACCTTTTTTAATCTATTCTTAAAGTTATCTTAATAAATTATTAAGAAACTAATTAAGCCTCTATTAGATGCAAGTTCTTTACCCTAACTATATAAGATTAATAATATTAACCTTAATTATAGTTAAGATATTAAACTCGCTTAATGTGTAATTAGTAGAGGTTAATTAATAATGCTTACAGCTTATCTCTACTAGCTATTATAATAACTAACTAATTAATAGTAATAATATTACTTTTCTTTAGACTAATTTAACCTCTAGAGCTAAATTCAGGATATAAAGGGAAGCTAGGCAGATATTAGCTATTAGCTATAATTAGTAGATAGATAACTAGTTACTTTAGCTAGTTATCTTTAAGTGCAAGCTCCTCTGCTACTTAACTAGGAGCTCCTGCTATATAAGGTAGCTTAATAGGGAGGTATAGTAGCTAAATACCCTAGGCATAGAGGACCTATACCCTTATAAGTTAAGGAATAAGTATAGCTTCTAGATCTAAAGTATTACTATACTTATAGAATATATCTATAATAACCTATAAATAAGCTTCTATTATAGGTAGCATTTAGAGTTTATATATAATAGAATTGCCTAGAAAATTCTATAAAGTTAATTATATAAGATAAAAAAAATTCTATATATAAGAAAAAGTTTATACTTAAAAGTTAAAGAGTCCTTTAGTAGGTAAAATAAAGCTATAGTTAATTAAATAGAATTCGCCTAACTAAGCACATTCGCCCTATAAAATGATAACTAATGCTAAGGCAATAAACAGTAGTATTAACAGTAATAAAATTAATATATAAGATTAAGTTAATAATATAATAAAAGTCTTTTTAAATTAGTTTTATAATGCCTTTACTACTTAACTTATATAATAATATAAACTTAATAGCTTATTTACTTTATAAATAAAGAGATAATAAAAGAAATAACTTTAGAGATAGTTATAAGACTTTTATCTGGGTATTTTTAACTAAAAGATACATAAAGGAGAAATCACAGCTAAAACTGAAGAATCCTTTATCCAATACACCTTCCTTCATAGCCATTCCTTCATCAGGGCTAGACTCTCGTTGTCCGCATGTGGGAGTGTCCTCTGCGCTTTGTTCGACCGCCTTTAGAACCACAATAGCCACAGGTAAGAAAGCTGACTAGTATTCCGATAAATCTGGCGACGCCGTTTACGACTGCCGTGATAATTTTTGCGATTCCTCCCACGATTGCCATGATGACGTCTCCAATTGTCTGGAGGCATGACCGGATCTGATGGAGAGGCTTGTTAGCGATGTCGTTCGAGGCGAGGCTGAAAGAGCGGGGGTGGGGGAGAAAACAGCGACTGGGGGAGGGGCAACGACAGTAGTGTGAGTGAGTGGAAGAAGAAGGTAGAGACTGAGTGAGAGGGAGAGAGGTGTAATCGGGCTTGGTGGTGGATGGGTTGAGTTTGGTGTGTAGACCAATATCATATGTTCCTCCAGGAGAGAATATAGGGGGCGCAACTTACGCAAGACATAATACCGCCCATTGTGAATATTTGAAAGGCACTGTAGTAGGTGATGTTATTTGTGTGTGTGTGTGTGTGTGTTCGGTTGGTTGTGGTTGATGAGCTCTTAGATAAGGCTGAGATTTTGTTGTAGGTCTGAAGTTGGTGTTGTGACAGATGAAAGTTTATTCGAGGTCACATCCTTATATATCTGAAATTTGTTGCGCTGGCCATTGCGCCTGCTGCATTTTTTTCTTTTTCTTTTTCTTGGATCATACCTTCCTCCGTCATGTTTACTTCCTGACGTCAGTTTGCGATCTCCGATTCCCTCATGACCCAGCCACCAGCCACACTAACGGCTGTGGCTAAATGACCGATCATCATTGATTGGCTGTAACATCATGATGACGTTCCAAATGTGGCTATTCCTCCAAGAAACAAGGCCTGTCATGTCTTATTGCCGCTGTAGCCCGTTGCGGGTTTGTTTGAGGTTACGTTCGACGTCAGGGCAATCAATCGTTCGAGACGATTCCCTGCAAAATGACTCGGCTGATTTTCCCTTCCCTCCCCTCCCCTATCCACCTGCAGATTGTGTGTTGTAACACAACACCACCTTAATTTCAATCCGGCCAGCCAGCCGCCATTGACCAGGACCAGGCTTTGATTAAACGAGGTCTCATGGAGGGCTAAAGAGGAATCTTTTCTGACGTCACACTGTCATGATGAGATCAATCGATAGGGCATTGGTGTCACCACGACGATCGAGACCCCCAAGATGGACAAAATGGGGGAATCTGGACTTTCTTGGCCTTGTGCCGGTGGCCTCATTGGTCGTCATATTTACGATGTGCCATTAAGGTCCGAGATTGCAGTGTTTTCACGGAGGGTGATGCCTGTCAGGATGTGTGTGTGCTGTCCGCATTTGGGTATCTTTTGCTTCAACTCCGACCTCATTGAGATGAGTAGGTATCTAGTAGTTTCCAGAAATAACATCTAGGTAGTTTATACACGTGGCTGAATCCGTGCCACTGAGCCAGGGAATCTAATTTCGCAATAACATAGTGGAGGTCTTTCTGAACGCAAAATCATGCAAACCACTTCTTCTTTTGCGATACGGCCTTCTGCATGTTGATTCGCCGCAACATTTCGCGGTTCCTGTTATCGAGGAGCCCCAGCGCCGAGCGATCATCGGGAAAATAGGCCTGCCCGCGGGGGATCCGCGGTCGCTCGTCATCCATCATTTTGATGCGCTGCACGCGGCGCAGCTTCGTTAGGCCATACCAGCATACGATAAGCGAGAAGACGACTGAGACGCCAGTGACGCCAGCGAAACCCCAGTTTGTCTCCTCGATGAAGTTCTCCAAGTTCATGCCGTAGAGACCAGCAAGGAACGTTCCCATGGCTAGGCCTAGCGTCCCAACGCTAAATTTGAGATCAAGCAACATGAGAGCGTTTCGGTTGGCGTCCAGAATTGCACGAACGCTACATTTGTGAGTGAGTAATATGATCAGCATTAAGTCAAGGGTAAGGGTTCCTTACATTTCCTCCGTGTTTCGGATGCCCGAGACAAGGTTGCCGGCTTCTTGCACGATTTCGTCAGTCAGCTTGTGATAAGACTCCAGAAGCATCTCAACCTCCGTGTGGTCGTCCTCTCCCCTGTAAAGATCATGTGTTTTCTCCGTCAAGTACATGGCAGAGAGATCATCGTCGGCTTCGAGGAGGTCTTCGATGGCATCCCGGACCAACTTTGCTTTTTGCTCGAAGGTGCTCACTCGTTTGGATAGAATGAGGAGCATTCGGAGCTTGCTTCGATCAATATCATCCTCCAGCTCGCTAAGAATATGCATGACCGGCTCCCGCACCGCCTCGAAATCGGCTTCAAGTTCAGACGTCACTGAGGTCAATACTGCTTCCAATGCCCGGAACTCATATGGCAGAGCACCTGACGCTTGTGTATTCTTCTGTTGTAGTTTGCCCTGCAAGTCGTACATGAAGGCCGATTGGGGATATGATGTCTTTGAGCCGTAAATATCGAATAGAAGCACTCGGTCATGTTTGATCAGAACCTTGAGATGGAGCAGGTTTAGCAAAATGGCCGAAGGGCGAATAAGGATATGAGGCAAGTTTGAGGAGTCAATCTTTCGCAAATCTCGAGGCAACAATCCGAACTTGAAAACATCCATTGTTAGCTGTTATATTCTTGAAAACTTTCCTTGCGGCCGAGACACCGGTACCTTGGCAATAAGCTCAGTCTTCTTGAATTCGCCATCAACAAGAATTACGTTCCCATGCTCGTCGACCTCCGTGCATCGCAGTCGAGGCTCGGATGCAGCTTTGGCCGCGAGTGTTCGCCGGTTGTTGAAGATTGACGAGCCATCAGAATATTCGTCATGGTTTGGGAGATCGTCTGGCTTTAAAACTTTGTTATCCTTCCTCCCTGCAAATTTGAGGAATCGTTCCCATGTTGGCGGATTCTCTGGGTTCGGGTCTTGGCCCTTGAACAACTTGTGCGCACCTCGGCTGGTGCTGAAGCAGCGTTGGGACGTCCAGGGCTGATGACAATCTTGAAGTTTCCGTGAGGTGGGATCTCTTTGGAAGAGGGTTGGTTTGGGCACGGTCACTGTTCTCTGGCATGCTGTTCCCAAGGTTGTGAATTGTTTCCGCGTCGTAAGAGTATCTGGTGTTCGTGCGCGACAACATGGAACTGGTGCGGTCATCGAGATTCGGCCATGGTTTGCGTTCGAGAAAGCCCTCTTGGACTGACACCGAAGGAATCGCAGGAGGTTTCGTGATGGAACCGGAAGACACAGGGTTGACTGCATCACTGGGATTATGTATCACGTCGGCATTGGTAAGGTATTGGATATGATGCGGCGTCTCTTTTTTGAAGACGGGCTGTAGGTTATCGATGATATCAAGAAAAGTCGATGTCGGAAAAGACGCCTTAGTCATCAGGACCAAGCCACTGGTTCTGGCGGGGTCTCAGGTGGTGCACAGGCCACCTTCAGTTGACCTTGATACCATAGACTTGGGATCTGTCAAACATGTCGAGAGAGGAATTGTTCTTTAAACAATCACAAATTTGTAGATATTTTGCCCTACCTACGTAGATGTGATGAATTGAATCCCTCCTGTCTTGCTCGGACCAATCATTAAATTTAACTCTTGTTGGCGTTATGAATTCACGCCTCCGCCTTGCTTGCCAACCGGCCCCTCTGAATCTTCGAAATATGGCAACTTTTCTCTTGCAAAATGTTCCTCCAAACAACTTTCCTATAGGTCGACTCTTTCAGGACCAGCACCTCAATGGTCAACGCCAATATTTCCTTTTGTCGAGAGGGCATGTATTCGATTGAGTTGTCAACTTGAGCCATACGTGATTCTCTAAAGCTCATATCGGCCTCAAGTAATTCAAGCCATTGAGGCGGCTCGTTCATCTCATCAACACTGTCAAATCCTGTATCATTTTGCGCCATGGGCCTTACACCTGTACGTATTCGAAGCAAGCGAAAATTTCCATCGAGAGACAAACCATCCCCTGGACAATCTATGGCATCTCTATCTGACGACAAAATCAACCCCCCCAAGAGAATGAAGCGCTCACTATCAAATGTCCTCGCCTCTCGATCTACACGTTGGAGGCCGGCTATTCAAGCTCTTCCGGCCGAAATCTTGGAAAGTATATTCCTTTACAGCGCCAATGTTGCCCTCCCCCGGTCCGCACCGATCATAGGATCAAAGCTTTCTGGACGGGCTACTCTCATCAGATTCATCATATGGGCTTTCCAAGATACTTGGGAACAATCGTTCGGTGACCCTGAGAAGTTTGCTGCGATAGATAAGAATCGTGTATCTGGTAATTGGCAACTCCAGGTTTGTCAACACCATCATACTTCAAAGCATTTCACAGTCTAATAGTATTGGTTTAGTCAACCATATTGTGCCTACCTTGGATCACTGCAGAATTCATTCTCCAGGCGCAGCAGACCTGGGTAGAAAAATATGCCAGAGAACAGCATTATCGTCATTATCTTCCTCGATTGGATGATGACGGCGACCCCTTTATCTATGGTCACAGCCATCATTTCGAAGGTGGCGTGGGGCACTTCAACTCACAGGAGTGTTTCGAAGCTGATTATCAGGAGGTTCTGTCCTGGAAACCTTTCGAAAGGGTTGGATCATGGGGTGGCTGTGATGTTCATCCAAAGGTACGCATTCCTACAACCCTCATCACCGGTCCATGGGACGAGAAGAACCTACGCCTCCTGTTCTGGCTTCGCAGGGGTGGGTTAGTCTATGGCCTGGAAGAGCATGATAGATCGTGGGAGATTCAGCTGGACTGTGTTCGTAACGCGTTTATCGACGCACCGGAGCCTAACGTCTTCATCACAAATTTGTTCGATCTCACTGCACTGTGTCAGGGTCTTCCGAGAGATGTTGCCAGAGAGCAAAGAAGACGCATTGATCAACGGCTGAAATGGGGTGCTGATAGTGTCATATCGAAAGAGATACTTCGACAGGTCTATGGAACCATAGGGATGTTCCACGATGGCTTTGGCACTTCGAGCTCCCCGAAATAACGGCTGGTAGTCTTCTTTCTTGGCCAAAGAGACAGCACTGCCTCCCGGTTGTTCCGTTCCCCTCCTGGCCAAATCTGCACCCGCAAGAATCGGGTAAGCACTGTCACTTCGAGCTACCACATTCAGCTCGCCGACATATATCTTAACCTGGTTGGCTTCAACCAGAGTCAGGGCACGATGGCAATGAATGTTGTCGCACTAGTGTTCAGCAGGATTCGTGTGAACTCATAGTGGCTCATCGTGCATCCTATCACCAGCACAAAACCCCGACACCCTTGATGCTTGTCATGCCTGGTGGTTGCGGGGCCATCACACCTCAAAATAAGGAATCGAGTTTAACATGATTAGAAGTTGATTGATTGATTGACTAGACCTCCCTAGATTAATCGGGATACACCTTGTGATAGAATGTCACCAGGCTTCATACGCTTCGAGTCTTGAGCGAAAGGACCAGATGTCGTGGAAAGCCTCAACACCATGAATAAGAAATGAAGCGCAAGGTAACAACATGGGCAGAATATGTACAGAAACACCCTAAAATCAACAAGACTTACTTCATAGCAAACTTACCTCCAATATCGCTTTCCTTATGAAAGACTTCTTTCATTTCCACCTCAGCCAACGCCCTATCTTGTTTGTAGCACTAAACTTCACGATGTTCCCGGAACGATAACAACCAAAGCCCAGCCCTGTACGTAATAAACACACACACACACACATGCACATACACACGAGACTTGCTGATGATGCCACTTACACCGCACTTGAGGGAAAGAGGTCAAAGACAGGGGTAGACAAGGTAACATACTGTCAAGACTGTGCCAAGCGAGTTGGGATATGACTCACGCCGTTAGCACACCATGTCCAATGGACCATGTGATTCCGGGATTTTACGGCCTTGGTTGAAGGCGTTCCTGGAAGTTCCGAGTGAAGAGATTCTCCAGCGTGCGTGCATTGCGTGGGAGTGACCTTGGATGAATTAAAAACACATACTCAATGTATAGTTTTATGGTAAGAATCATGCCCTTACCTCCTCCGGCTCTCGAATCTCATTCTCCGAGCTTCCTCAGGCTTCAATAGTCCAGATCGACATGCAGATGTTGGTTTGAATCCGATTCTGGCGCGTCACGTAGTCACAGAAGGTGAGTGGTTCGCTTCAGTTGCGTGGAAAGCGGAGGCAATTTAGTGTTCCAGCATAATGCTTTTGATTTCGTGCTTGTCTTGCTTTGCTCGTGCGTCCTTCTCCTATCCGAAAATTGGTTCCATAAGGGAATGGAAATGACTGCCACGAGTCCACTATCGCGAGGACTGTTTCAAGCTAGCTATTAGATTTCGCCATAGCGTCATCGCTCTCCTCAATTCAGATCATTCTTGGGACTCCTTTGCTCGAGTCCGCTTCCGAAATCGATTGCTTTGTTTGCCTTCTGAGTTCCCAAAGTCTGCCTTTGACGAGGTCGAGTGGAATCAAGCTTTGGCTGTTTCCGAAGACATGCGGTCTTGGGATGTCTTGATTGCAGGGAAAAGGCAAATTGAACTCCAGTTGATGCAAACCCGATTACCTTGCAGATTCCTTCTTTGACGCCGGGGTCGTTCTTCTTGGGTGACCGGGTTTGTCTGCTCGGTTTTGATAGCAAATCAAACCTATTACCTTCCTTAAACTTCTCGCCTCTCCTCTTTGCCGTGCGATACTTTTTTCAGTGCCGTAAAAGTCCACTTCTGAGACCTTGGCAGCAAACGAAGTAAAGCCAAATAAGTAACAAGTACAAAACAAAGAAAAGCAGCGTCGTCCTAGTCATACAAGATATGTACTCTTCACCACCAAACGGCCCCTTGTAAGCAGACAGTCGCCGCCATCACTCTTTCTCCGTAGCCCATACCAGACATGCAGGCAAATGAACACGCTTTTCGGCCCAAATTCGAGAGAACAACAGATGCTTATACAGCAGAACTGTGATCACTCAAGTATGTGGTATCAAAGGCCTTTTAGCAAAAGACTCCATTTCTTCCACCCACCACATCAATATATTTAACAAAGAGAATTTTCTTGATTCGACATTATTTCTTGATTTTCAAGTCGCGTATAGCTTATCTTTAGTCGACAGGGTACCAAGTTGGAGACAGTGAATATCGTTACCAACGTGTGATTGGTTTTTTAGTTGAGAATACCCTCCAACAGACCAGATCCCCGAAGGCCGATAGCAGGATGGACAGACGAAACTTCGTAGCCCTGAGCCGCTTCAGCAGAGCAGCAGACCCGCTTGCCGGTGCCAGGCAAGCTAGGACGGACGGGGATCTGGAGATTCGACTCGGAGGTAATGCCTCGAGTGCGAACCAACGTATCAGGCCAGGCAAGATGCTGGGTATTATAACGACCACCAAGGATCTCGCGAACGTTCTCCTGAAGGCAGTTGTCCATAGAGGCGGTTCTAGTTCGCTTCGTGCCACTTCTAGGGGCTTTTGCGGGCACAATCTCAGCTGCGCGATAATTATGAAGCTCCTGTAAAGCACGAGCGGCGTCAGAATCGCGAGCCATATCGTCGAGTTCCTGCTGTCGTCTCGCCAAGGAAGATTCCAGAGACAGGTCCACGAGCTTGCCAACCGGGCCGGTGTAAGCCTCGGGAGAGGACGTATCGCAGTGCACGTCATAATCCTCTGGAACCGAAGGGATTGTCGGCTTCTGGCTCAATCTCTCGTTACATGACTTCGACGCTCGGAATCGCGACGGCATACCCAGTCTGGAAGAACTGAGGGTCGCGCTAACAAGTGATGAAGAAGATGAGATGGAAGAAGAGCGCGAGGAACGCGACGAATCCGAAATCATCGATTCGGGTGAGGAAGCTGTTGACACTGAAGTAGCAAGGGAAGATCGGCGAGCAGGGCAGTATGCTTGAGGGGACGATGTCATGGTGGCAGGGAGACGATCGAGGTACTGAGATGTGTTCACATTGTTGGCTTGAGCCATGGCCAACCCCATCGCAGAAGACTTATTAAGCATGTGGGAAGCGGCACTCGCTGCAGGAGTGCAGAGTCCACTGCTCTGAGGGGTAAGTCGAGGAGTTGGCAGCATACCCAGACTAGGAGCCGCGCGGCAAGAGGTGTATCCTAGAGCCGCTGATTCCATAGCGATAGGAGCACTGTAGGGCTTGGGAGTTGGTGTGGCCTCCGCAGATTCAAAGCCATATGAACTCTGAACTTGATGGGGCATGTTGAGAATACTGCGAGGAGACGAAGCACAAAGATCACTTGACCTAGGAATAGCAGGAGTTGCAGGAAGCAATGTGGCAAGATTCGTCAACTCAGGATTCAGGCCCAAGATGATTCGCTTCCAATCTACGACCTGCTGGGATACAACCTGGGAGACACCTCCGGGAGAAGGAGGGCCAGACGGAGGAGGCGTGTACTTGAGAACAATGTCGGTCCATCGCTGGAAGACCTCGTCAACGATATGCATCTTCCAATTGACTGCATGGAGAAAAGCGAGTTCGTTCTGGTTGATCTCTTGAGTGTGGAGTCCCGAAATCTTGCTCCAAGCCCGGGCAGAATAGTTTCTATCCTGAAGATACTTTGAGGCAAGGATCAGAGCCGCGAGGAACATACGACGACCGCACTGAAGGGCGCGATCGGCGTGTCGGTCCTCAGGCTGTTCCATGGTGAAGTTGTGCTTCGGCACATGGGGCTTGATGAGAATTAAATAATAGAGAGCGACCTGCAGAGTCGAGTAGCTTGTTCGTGACCGGCGCAAAGTCTCTTGAATGAATGTGCGCAGAGGAAGAACGGCCCTGCTTCCAAGCTCATTTCGGCAGGCGACAGAGGAGAGGGGCCAAATGGCTTCAACGATATGTGTCGACGAATCTAGAAGGGTGAAGGCTAAGCGCATGGACAAGTAATCACAATCCAGTCATAACATACCGACAAGGCTATCTACGAAGTTAACTTTTCGGTCAGACTGCCGGACCAGAGCCGGAGGACACGCGGCGCGAGCATTTGAAGTTCTTCGTGGGTTCTGGCGTAATTCAGCGGGGAGTGCTTCCGTCTGTGTCTTTTGAACACGACGCCGCAAGCTGAGGCTGCAATCAGCAACGGCGGCCTTTCTCGAAAAAAAGGAATCGCAAGAGTCGGAGTCGGAAGAGTGTGCGGAGAGAGAGGAGTCGTCGGAAATCTGAGAGGTTGTGTCGGACCAAACAGAAGTAGTGGAAGTCGAAGCGGAAGAAGCTATTGAGGTGTTGTAGGGTGCATATTGGGAGGAGGGGTTATAAGCGGGCGACACGGTTGCGTCGCACATCATGTTGAATAGTGAATAAAAGGATCCTGAACTGCAATCAATTCAGGGGGTTGTCCAGTCGCCGTCTACGGCTAAGCCACCAATCAGATCGTGGTTTGCCGATAAATTCGCGGGGTCAAAATCGAGTAACGATACTCCGTTGCAGCGCGTGTAAGTGCTGCTTCGAGGTATATCTTTGGTCGTGTTTTCAGGAGCTTCTAGACAATAAAGTGCAAAAGCGACTTGATAACACAAACGATGAGACCGGAGGACGAAGCGGAGACGGCGACAGGAATAAGATATGTTTTTTCAGCAGGCATTGCGGCAATGCTTCAAATCTCGAGTGAGGTTGGAAGCGAATGGTAGTCTTAGAACAAGGCTACCATCGAAATCGATTTCGGAGTTTGAGAATTAATAGAGATCAAGTCGGTGTTAGTTGATTATGCAAGGTACTGTTGAAGGTGTGGCTGAATATGAGACGACCTGAAAGAGGTGGTGAAGGAGTTTATTAGATGGCCGAAAGAGGGTGACTCTTTGCTTAAGTGGCCTAAGGGGCGAGTGAGGCGTTGAGTTGGTGGCAGCCTGCGGTGGTGGGATGTGACTCTTCTGGTTTTGCACGGTGGCAATTCTGAGCAAAAGCGGCGGGGGCGTGTGGCAGGTGTAAGCCAACTGGCGATCTCGGAGAGAGCGTTTTAGAGTGTGTGCGAGGTGGTAGCCTGTGCCTGGTTCGGTACAAGGATGACTAACAGGAGGTTCGTCACTGTGAGTGTGGCGAAGGAACTGATAGCGGGTTGCAGCCTGGCAGGGGAATGACAGTGAACGGGGGAAATCGTACAGGTGACCAGAAATAGAGTCAGAGAAACAGTAATAATAAAAAATTGGTTGGAGCAAGTGAATATAACAACAGGAACGAAATGACGATAGATGAGTGAAAGTGAAAAAGGGATGGTGATAGAGGCCACGGGCAAGTGAGCAATACAGCGAGTCCGGAGACTGACACGAAGAGTGACTCGAGTGGCAGACAGGACACTTCTAGAGTTTGGGACGGGTGCGGGCGAAGGCCGGGGGAGGCAAGGTTGGTCCCTCGAGTGGACAACCTTTTAGGCTTGGGCTCGGCTGGGCTTGGCTGGGCTGGACTCGGCTGGGCTGGACCTAGGCAGTGCTGTGCTGGAATTTTGTAGGCAAGGCCAAAGTGTGACTCTTCGCAGCGTCAGGCGGCAAAGAGAGTGTGAGTCTGAGTGAAAAGTTGCAGAGTGCAAGTGAATGCCGCTGCGGCCTGACTGAGAGAGGTACGGTTTGAGTAAGGTTGGAACAAGTTTTTTGAGAGGATATTACCAAGATCAAAACAACAACAAAGATGAAGACAAGACGCCGTGGAGAGTGGAGATGTACACGATCCAGAGCAGACTTCAGAGAGTCGCTTGGGGACGGATTCAGAGGACGAAATCGAACATTATGGCGATGATGCTGTTCGATGGGGGGAGGGGGAAAAGGCGGGAGATGGCAGCAGCGGGCTATGGCATAGTTTTGAATGCCTGGGAGAACGAAAGCGTGAGCAAGACCAGGAGGAGAGACGAGTTGAGCGTCGGTACCTACGGCGCGCTGCAAGATTGGCAAGCGCGTGAGGTACTGTACCTCACAGGAGTGTCTGTGGGAAATATCCGTACTGTACACCTGAGCCCTTGTAGGCGCTTCAGCCAGTCACTGGGCTGGTTAATCTTGCCCTCGCATCTCACACTGGATGACGAGAAGCCCCTCCTTTCCAGCTCCGTGCGAGACTGTGCATAGATCGCGCATTCTGTACATGCGTGGCCTTCCACGATGGGCCTAAAAGCGTGTCTGCCTTTTGGCGTCGCCTTATTGGTCCTCGATATTTAACAGCGCGTGTCTTTCCCCTCCACCATCCACCCTTTCCACGGCGCCATCCACCTCCACCTCCCGGACTTTGAGTCTTGATCAAGGCCTCAAGGCATCAACGGATTTCTGTTTCCCTGGCATCGGAAGTCCACGTACGGTGAGGCGAAGGATGCGTTTGACTTATCGCTAACGCGTGATTCATTGTTAAGTTTAAGAGGCCTGCTGTATGTATCTATCTACGTCTACATGTAACAATGGTCTTTACCTGCTAGATGGGCCTCACATAAGAACGAGCACGACGCAGGTGTTCCTTCATGCAATCATCATGAACTCGAATGGAGCCTTGTCAGTAATGGAATGGTGCTCTGTTCTGCTGCAGCCTTCGTCAGGTTATTGCTATGTAGCCAGCCAGGCAGGTACCGAGCTCCGTCCGTGACGATGACCAACGACTTGGATTTGACTCACCTCATCTTTGAACACTTCACTTGGTTAGCACGCCAGCCAGGTTCGTGCGTCTCGCGTATCCCTGCCGTCCCGACCACCCTGGTCACCGTACCAACCCTTTCTGGTTCCTCGACTCTTGACTGAGTTGTCGACTGCCTGTGTATGAAATTGAAGAAGCCATCCTCGTTTTAGGTTCTCGTCATATTCTCCTGGGATCAGTCAGTTGTTACACGGTTGCCCCTTGTATATATATGTACTTCCGGACTCTTGGCCTCATACACAATGAAACGTTAAGTTTTCCTGTGAAGCACCTGACCGCTGCTGATACCTGGCCATGATGCTAAATTGAATGCTACTGAGCTGAATCTATACAGCCGGTGCTTCGCTTTAACCCTTTGCCTTTTTTGGGTGGGAGCATAGCCCTCCAAAACTTGGCTCGAGTGTGTGAAGACTCTTCTCCTCAGCCCTTGATAGTGCACACCTCCGTCTTGTCCGCCACCACTTCATGAGCATTAGTAAATCTAGTATATTTCATGATGATGGTTACGATATGGCCAAGAGAGGGGGTGTTCGGTTCTGATTTGGCGGCAAATGTACGGATTATACTTGTCGCCAAGATGTTGCCCAGTCATCGTTCACTCAGCCTTTCGAAGCTGCTCTGTAACTAGCTTCCTTCACAGAAGCATTCAATGAAAGCCGAACAATCTGCCCAATGGAAAGAAGCCTGTCTCACACAAATCTCGAGAGAATCGATTGTAAACATGTGGGTGGGGATGATTGGTCTGGATTTGTCTCGCCTCCGAACATGAAGTCTGTTGGCAGGATCCGGGATCTATTCTTCAAAACTTGACGTCTGTTTACTTTCCTCAGCATCAATAGAAAACGCTATGTATGTACATCTCTTTGGATCCGGTTGAGTCCCTTTTAGCGTCCCCGGGCTCAAAGCCCACAAATTCCCCACAAAAATACCCTCGCCACCGGGGGTAACTTCAAGCTATGCTCTTAAGCTGTATCGCTACTGCTAATCAAGTCATTTTAATAATACTAAAAAAATGATTCTATAGTTAGAAAATATATTATAATAGACTATAGATTTGCAGGTTATTAAGATAAGGAAAACTATATCCCTAGCTTTATTATAGCTACTAAAAATGCAGCTTTTAAATCCTATTTTAATATAACCTTTATACCTAATAAAGAGATTACTAATAAAGCTAGGATTAATAAGCAGTTTATGCCTCTTTAGATCTCTTTTTATAATAGTAAATGCCTTATTAAAGACTTTAATTTTATCTCTCTTTTTAAGGAATTTATACTAGAAAATACTCTCTTTTTATAGGTTTCTTAGACTAATAAAGCGGCCTAAAAGGTCAGAGGATTAGCCTAGATAGATATAATAGTCCCTAAGATCTACACTTAGCTGGGACTTATTATTTACATAGGAATCTATAAAGAAGAAGCTATTCGTGATTATTGGAAGACCTCTACTGACAACGAAGAAGTCCCTATTCATCCCCTTATGCGATACATGCCGCGAGACCGTTTTTTCGACCTTAACCTCTTCATCTGACCGTATGACCCCGATTCCATCGATCTACAAGCTACAGACTTCCGCAAGGTCTATCAGAAGGTTAACCTGTAGTTAAATATTATTAAATTAGCATTAAATTGACTCTATTTTCTAGGCTCTTTCATTGCTATTAATAAGTGCATGATCTGATTTACAGGATAAAGTAGTAATACTATTAAAATGCTAAAGAAGCTAATTAAGGAAGGGTTTAAGATCTAGGCTATTACTAAAGGAGGTTACTTTTTTAACTAGCTATAGCATTTACTATAGTATATTCTAATATTATTGTAGCTTTACCTTTAATTTTAAGTAACCTCTACTAATAATATAATAATGCTAAACTTAACTTAGTTTATTATTATTTTCTTACTAAATATGCTATAAAAAGCAATATATTATATATTTCTAAATAACCTCTTCTTATTACCTAACCTCTTTAGAGTTTTCTATAAGCAGGGCTTTACTACAACTAGCACATTACACCTAAATAGTAGCGTTTATTATAATCTTATAGAGTTAAAGACCCTAGATCATCAGGGCCGCCTTCTGTAGCACTAGAATCAGCTCCTAAGGCTGCCTATATCAGATTACCTTATAAGAACCAAATTTCCTGCTTTTTACAGCTATTTTCTGACTTTTTCATTAAGCTAATGTATAGCCTAGGTAATGCAATTTGCTTAGAAGGATAGCAAGCTTATACTAATAGCCTTAACTAACTATAGTAGCCTTAAGCTTGTATAGGCTATCTGATATTAACCTTCTACTAAAGACTAGCAAAATTAACTGCTATAAGCTGCCTTTAGCAATAACCCTAAGCTTCTTATAGCTATCCTTAAATTTGCAGTTAACTATAATAACTATATAAATTCTATTAATTAAGAGAATTAACTATAATCTTATAATAGCTAGAGCTACTAGTCTTAATATAGTAAATAGTCTACTATTACCTAGAGTTATCTCCTTAAAGTTATTATTATTAACAGTTATCTTCTTTAACTTTATAGTTAATTTAACCTTTTAAAGAAAGTTATAGTACTAAAGAAGTAGCAATTAAAGTTATCTATAGCCTTATACTCTAGATATAATTATAAAAGTTAAAGTTAGATTAGAGATAGGCTAGGCCTTTCTAAGGATTTAAAAGACTATAAATTTAACCTTTAAAAGAAGAAGAAAGCTCCTTATTATAGGTATTAAGATTATAAAATGTTAATACCTTTATAATTTAAGGCAATACTAAATTCTAAAGTAATAAAGATAAGAAGAAGGTGCCTTAACTGTAAAGTACTATTATATATATAGAAGCAATGCTAGGACTTATAGTACAGTTAAATTAGTATGTAAAAATCGAAGAAACGAAGTACCTCTATTGCCACCTTGTCTGATTGGTTCTAACCCTTGTCACGCTAAAAGGGACTCAACCGGATCCAAAGAGATAGTAGAATCTTGCCACTAAAAAGTACGGTGGCACGCCTATCGTAACGAGAGGCATTTACGAGATTGACAAACTATAAAGTTCTACTATGTATCTAGTCCCTATCGCATCACAGTCATTGAACGCATGTTCAAATCCGGTGTCGCCTCTGGCCTTTGCCGTGTTTGGCCTTTGCTTCTGTTCCCCTCACCCTTACACATGATCTACTGTTGAAGGTCTCGCCATTATCTCTGGGCTTTTGTTGATCGGACATCTATGGGGAATATAGCCATCCCACAATGACCTAAGGTCTTTTGAACGGTTCCAATACAGTCATCCTAGGTGGGTGCTTTGCCTCAAATACCGGCTTTAGCAGTAGGTAGTGATCCAACACCGATCCAACACCAACATCGTGACTCCGCAACTCGGTTTGTTGCCCACTGCAGAAGCACAAGCCTCAAAGGTTATCCTGCAGCGCAAACACACATTTGCTTTGACATGATCATAGAGTCGCCAATGTGGTGTTCATGGAGAATTCTGTCCTTCTGTTTGTGTTAACCTTGGTTCACCAAGCCTTGTTGGGCTATAGTTGCTTGGGACATTGACCGAGTAGTCGACTCGGTCATCTCAACAAGCTAAGTTTGATGAGCTTGATCATCGAAATTACTGGCTTCTTTGTGATAATACTGTCACCACGTGTGCTACCTCGAAAAATCTCACTCGTTCCATCTGTGCAATGACTGGTGTTCTCTTCATTCTAGCCCGTCATGAGAAGGCAGATTACAGACACCGCCATCATGATTCTGGTCCCACAGGTGCTTACACAACTCCTCATCAGCTGTACATCATGAGCGTGAGCGTGAACGTGGGCTTCTTCTTCTTCTGGGTACTTCTTCTCCTCTGTGATGTATCTGCTGGTGGTGAAACACGATCCTTTTTTTTTTCAGTCGCGTACTTGTACGTATTCTGCTCTTGGACATGATGAATGCTCCTTCATCCGGCTCGTGCGCCCACCAAGTGGCGGCGCGCTACCAGCCCCTTAACAAGTTCCAATTTCTTTGTTATTCGCCAGAAGTCCCGACTCAAAATCGCACGTACCGAGCTCTATGGTCCGCCGTACGACACTCCACTTGCATATTGTGTTTTGTTCGTCCATTGCGCATCATCGAGCTTGTACGAATCATTACCTCAGCAATGTCCTCCTCGGTCCATAAACGGGACCCGTTCGGTCACCGGATCCTTAGGGTATGATCGGCAAGCCCGGGATAGCATGTTGTCAGGTCGATTCATGTTGTAAAAATGGGAAAAAGAGGGGCAGCTAACTGACCTTTCTATCTTTAGACCTGTTTTCTTACTGTAATCTTAATATAATAATAGATAGGTAACTTAGTAGCTTTTATATAAGCTATTAATATATTAAGCTAGTAAGAAGGCTTATAATTTACTAAATAAGGGTAAGCTGCTAAGTAATATCTTTTTTTTTAATATTTTTTACTATTTTATATTCTAGGTATAAAAGTATATAAATTAGTATTTTTTACTATATTTATAATAGCCTTATTAATTAACTTTAATACTATATATAAAGGATATCTTTTATAGCTAGGCTTTTATAATAACTTTATTAATAAAATTATTATTAATAACTTTAATAATTAATAGCTAAAGTAATTAGCTATTATTATAACCTTTCTAGATAGCCTTAGCTATTAGTATTACTATTAGCCTTACTATAAGAATAATCTACTTACTTAATAGCCTTATATTAATATTCTTACTAATTCTTAAGTATATACCTTATAGCTATTATTTATACTAGATATAATATTTAATAACTTATTTTAAATAAAAAAGGCTAACTTTTATTAACTTTCTTAGTAATTAAAGAATAATATTAAGGTAAATAATAGCTAGTATTAGTCTTTTAAACTAAAGCTTATAATTTTCCTATAAATAATAGCTTATAGTAAGCCTTAAAGGAATATAGCCTATTAATTTAAAGTTAATTAAAGTATTATATTAGTAATATTCTTTTACTTAATTAACTTTATATAGTATTTATATATAAAATTTATTTAAATACTAGATAATAAATATATTAGTTTATAGATTAAATTAAATACTAAATTTTATTAATTTAATAGTACTATTAAAGCTATAAATAGTATATATATACTAGTATTTATTCCTTTTACTTAGTAATAGAGATTCTAGTTAAGGAAGTTATTAATTTCTTAAAATATCTTTTATATAGTTAACTTTAAGGGATAATTCCTATATATGCTTATAGGCGCTAAGGGATCTATTAATAATATAGTACTAATAGAATATACTTATAATAGTACCTTTAAAGTCCTGCTAAGAAGATTCTTTCTTGCTAATACTAGCTTTAGATTATAAAGAGGAATTCTGATTTTATATACCTAGGTTTAATATTATCTCTAAGATTAGGGTAATACTAAGAAAAGACTTATAAATAAGAAGGAATTATATAATCTCTGCTATTTGCAGCTTTAAATGATTATAGAGCAGGCTTTTAGTTAGTGTATGTTAAGACCTAATATTATATAAAGGTCTTATTATATAACTAAGGAATATATTATGTTCTAGATGACTAATCAGGGCAAAATATATACTAAAATAATAGGAAAATTCAGGGCTTTCGATTGGTGTGCTTACCTAAGCAATATGTGGAGAATTGAGCAAACCCTACATATTAAAGTTTTTCTATAAACTTTAAATATTTCTTACTAAGGAAATATCAGTGGGAAAGTCACGTGACCGGGGTCACGTGATGATTATATAATGAGGATTACGTATACGAGATTTTACCCCTCAGTTGGATGATTCATAACACACTACGAAAAACCCTGTTTTCCTATTTAAGCTTTATAAGCATACTAAAGCCTAGCGCCTTCCAAATTGGGTAAAAAGTATATCTTATTTTTCTCTGAATTTTGGCGGTTTTTGTGATAGTCTTTTCATTATCATTGAGGCTACCCCGCTCTGGGAATCACAATGCCCGCTCTTTTAGAGGTCTATATAAGACCCAGGTTTTCCCACTCAGGGAACTCCTTTTTCCTTAGAGACTTATCAACTTTTCTATTACATAATATATATCATTAAATTCGGAAAAAATCGCTCTTCCTAACGAATTTACTTTTATCTTATAAATCCTACCTTATGCCTATCTACAACACAGTTACAACCTTTTTCCCTCCTATTTCTACAGCCTCTTCTATACCTATTACAGTTATCTATTCTTTAACCTATATCGAATTCATAGGCTATTTTATTCAAGCCTTAACAGTGTAAGAGGAAGTAGAAGATTATAAGAAATAGTGCTTTTAAATACTTATTTAGCAATTAGATTAAAATAATCTATATAGTAACTAGCTTATATAACTTCCTAATCTTTAAAGGCATAGAGCTATAGCCTTAAGATAAAGAAGAAAGTCTTCCTTTATAGGAAATTAAAGCTCTTATAAGAGCTTATAGCTATATAGATAAGATTGTAATAGGGAGATCTAGGATAGAAATAAGAAGTCTAATTATAAATTAATTATAAGTAACTTATTAAATGTATTTAGAGCTTCTAGATAATTCTAATCTTAAGAAAAATAGTAAAGAAGTAAGTATTATAGGGAATAAAGAAAAGAGCCTTATAGAGAAGGTTATTAATAAAGAGGCTAATTAAAAAGAAGCTATTTTAAGCTTATAGAAGCTAGATTAAGATTATATTACTTTTTTTAAAATTTAACCTACTTAGTATTAAAAATACCTTATATTAAAAATTTTAAACTAATTAAAGTATATAAAAATATTATCTATATGCCTACTAAGCCTATTTTAGTTAGAGAAATTACCTTATAGTTAAGGCTAAAAGCTATAGCTAATAAGAATATCTCTAAAGCCTTATAGCCTTATAAAAGCTTTAACTCTTTATATCTTATAATATTATAAAAGGTATACTTCTTTAATTATTAATATTATATATTTTATATTATTATATTAATAAGAGCTTCTTTTATTTCCTTCTTATTAAAGGATTTTTAAATTAAGGTATTATTTATATCCTTTTATAGCTAGTTTATTATCTTTATTATAAAATTAATACCCTAGTCTTCTATAAAGAGCTAAGTATAGTCTTTAATTATACTCTATAAATCCTTTATCTTAACTAGCTATAAAGATATTATATAATTATAAGTAAATAATTAACTCTTTAGAAATAGCTTTTTAAGATTATAAAGATTACTACTACTTTTATTTATTATTTTTATTTTCTTCTTTTAAGGGAAGGGAATTATATTATTAAGAGGTATTAAAGTAATAGTAGTTCTTTTTTTACTATTTATTATAAAAGTCTATAATAGCCTTAATAAAGAAAAGAGAAGTAGATTATTAACTGTATTATTAATAACTTACTAACTTACTTATTAAAAAGTTAAAATATCTCTGCAGCAATATGCAAGGTATAGCTAATAGAGTCTTATATAATAAGATAATATTTTTTTTTTAAGTTTACATATTAGCCTTAAAAGGTATCCAAGCATCTCTAAAGTCTATTATAATTTAAACATTACTTACCTCCCAGGCAGCAAAGCTTTATTAAGTTAATATCATTAAGTTAGCTGCCTTAATTACAGCCTGAACCTAACTGCACTCAAGCCAGCTAGAGAGCCTTTCTTGCTCTTCAGCTGGGCCAGATCTTCCTCTTGCAACCCACTTCAAACAATACCACGCTTCAATCGTCTAACACGCAGTAAGTCATCTAACCCACCTTCCATACCTTCTGATTGCAGCCGCTAACAATATCACAGCTACACCGTCACGATGCATACTATCAGAAGAAGCCTGCAGACTCCCGATCCCGATAAGCCTTATCTGATAGAAGGATCTAATGCGACTGAAATGAAGGATATAATTGACCAAGCTATTAGCAGCAGTAACCATTATAAGCTATATAATAAGGCAATAGAGATCCTAAAAGCCTAGGAGTATATAGATAATATTAACTGTATTAAGCAAGTAGCCTTTAGTTATAAGATCTTTAAGGTTATATAGCCTTATTATAAGCTAGTTAATAGAAGCTTCCTTAATACTAAGATAAAGGCACTTAATGCGCTTAGAGAGAAGTTACTTAGAGGGATAGATCTAGAGGTTAAGGAAAGGGAATTTATTATAGCCATTTGCAGCGGCTTGTATGATAAGTGGCTTGAGGCTATTGGGTGGCAGGCTAAGAGGGCAACGAGAATCACTCTGCAGTGAAGACGAGGGGGACAGCGTACCGCGAAATCTGGGATAAGAGAGGGGTAATTGCGGGGTTTTAGAAGAAAAATGTATTGAGTTTTGTGTAGGTTTAGGAGCTTAAAGTTAAAGACCTGAAGTCATGATGTTAGCATTAGCAGCGATAGAGGGCAGAATTGATTACGCTACACAGCATGTAACCAGTCTATAATTATAAAGACTAGCTAAACATCAGTGCACTATTAGTATAAACAGGGAATAATAAGATAATATAATATAATGCTTATTTTTAGCATATTATAATACAAGGCATTATACATTATACTAAAAAATACAATAACTTTAAAATTAAGTCTTAAGGTTATATAGCACTATTACCTTTAACCTTATAATCTAACTAAATAAGTAGCCTTAATCTATAAGCATAAAAAAGATATTCCCTCTAGCCTACTAAGGCTAAATGCCTTCTCTATTATTATCTAGTTAAAGCAATTACTACTAAAGCTTTAACTTAAATAGACTATCTTAAAATAGGCTAAGAACCTTAAAATCTATTATAAGATATAGTACTATATAATTAGCATTAATAATAGCTAATCTAGCTATAATTCCCTAGATATAGCAGCTAATTATTATATAACTAATCCTTTAACTAATATTAATAATTTTAATTTTAATTATATCTTAAACTTATATACTTTCCTTTATATTTAGAAAATTATTTTATAGCCTTAACTTAGTAATAACTAATAAATAAAACCTAGGTATTCTAATAATAGCTATAAAAGTATTAACTATAAAGTCTCTAGCTAGACTGAAATCTTAATAAACTTAATTAATAAGGTTACCTTTAGGCTGTAGCATCTTAAGCAACTCTAATTATAATAAATACATTACCTAACCAGTTAAAGAGCTATAAAAAGCTTAATTAATAGGATTTATAACTCCCCTATAACTTTAACCTTTCCTAATCTATTTATCTCTTAAAAATACTTATCTTAATAATTACAAAATTATTAAGAAACTAGCTAAGCTTAAGTTATCTATAAGTTCTCTACCCTAATTACATTAAATTAATAAGGCTAACCTTAATTACAGTTAAGATATTAAACCCAAGTAACTAGCAGCTAGTAACTGCTATCTATTAATAGTATATATAACCCCTCCCTGCTTGCTATAGGTACTGCTAAAGAGTCTATAATAGAGATATTATAGCCCTTTAGCAGCAAGCAACCTATAGGGCAATATAAGAGGAAGCTATATAGGTAAAAGCAATTAGCTATAATAATTAGATAGATAACTAGCTACTTAGCCTAGCTATCTTTAAGTATAATATCTTCTGCTGCTTGCCTAAAAACTCTTACTATAGTAGGTAGCTTTAAGGAGAGATATAGCACTTAATAAATGCTTAGTCTATAGGCAGAGCTAAATAGTACCTTTATAAATTAAGAAATACCCTTTAGCTTAAATACTAGATTATAAGCATTATTATACTTATAATAATAATCTCTACTAACCTGTAGCTAGGAGACTATTATAAGTAGCATTTAGAGTTTATATATAATAGAATTGCCTAGAAAATTCTATAAAGTTAATTATATAAGATAAAAAAAATTCTATATATAAGAAAGAGTTTATAACTGAAAGTTAAAGAGTCCTTTAGCAGGCAAAATAAGGCTGTAGTCAATTGAATAGAATTTACCTAACTAAGCATATTTACCCTATAAAATGATAACTGATGCTAAGGCAACAAACAGTAGTATCAACAGTGAATTTAGAAAATTATAAGTAAAGACTTACTATATATTAATAGATTACTGCTAAAGCAGTAAGTTAATCTTATAATCTTTAATTGTAAAGTAAGGCTCCTTAATATATAAAATGCATCTATCCTTATATATATTGCAAGTTAAATGTAGGCCTTAGATAACTTTACTAATTAGCTAGAAGAGGGTTAAGACCTATTAACTAAGTAATAGGCCTTCCTTGCTAGAATTGCATTAGCTAGTAGTAATAGTCTATACTAGGAGTAGTTTATAGAGTTAAAATGTATAGTTATAGTAGTTAAATTAATAGTATAAATATTATATTATAGGAATTAAGGGCTATTATAGCATAAAGGAGAGGAAGTAAGAGGGGAAAGAGAGGAAAAAAGACAAATTAAGAAATAAAGGTTTTAGCATTAAGGGAAAAACTATAAATATTAGCAGACTGAAGCTAGCTTAGCAGGTTAGTAATAGATTAGATCAGGTTATAAGGCAATGCAGTGCAGTATAAGGAATACAAATTGAAGGTAAATACAGCTAATTAACACTTAAAATAAAGATCTTATATTATATATTAACTATTATATATTTATTAATATTAAGACTATCTTTTATTATATTTACTACTATATAAGAATAAACCTACTTAAAGTTTACTTACTATTATTAACTAATAGTTACCTTTCTCTTCTTTATAATCTCTATTATTTTTATTATATTATATATATCTAAATAAATATAGTATTTATTTCTTATTACTATATATTATAATTTTACTTAATAATAATTCTACTTTACTGCTAGAAACTCTTCTATTAATAATATAATAAATAATTTAAATATTAGCTTTAATATAGCCTTTTTCTTTAAATTTAACCTTTAATCTTATTTAGCCTTAAAAAGAAGATCTATAAAGAAGAAGTATTATTATATAATCTAATAGTTACTTATTAACTATAAAGAAGAAAGCTATAATAAAGAGGAAAACTATAATAAGGTATTAAGCTATAATAATAGTTACATTATTCTTAGCTAGGTTAAGAGGGAGGTTAAGGTTTCTAGGTATAATATTCTATTTAATTATACTATTAAAAGCTAACTTTTAGTAGAAAAATTATTATTAATTTAAGGGTTAATTAATTTAGCCTCTCTAGCTATAATTATATTAATTAGGGCAGGTAAAAATGCTATTAAAGTTATCCCTGAAGGCAGTAAGACCCCCCTATAGATATAGAATAGCCCCCTTTAGGTACAACCTCTTCGCCCCACACATACGAATGTACCGTCTGACATACCAATCCGGGCTTGCCGATCATGGCCTTAACAGATCCGGGCGGGCATGGACATGGCTCCTTACTCTCAGGGAACCTGTTCATGCACTGCAGCAGCAACATATCAGCAATTTGAACTTTTTGACATTTGTCACTTACATCGTAACGTCGCTATAATGATAACCCAGGGCTCGCCACGAGCATCGTGCTCCCGCCTGTATGTAACGTGATCACTGTACAATTATGTCAACGCACCCTTTTCTGTGTGCTGCTGAAGCTGCGAACTCTCAACGACCGAAGCTCCACTTACCTTACCCATGGACGTTGTGGTTGGCCCCTTGACTGTGACTCAGTGCAGCCAGTCCAGTTCTTTCAAAACATCAAATGAACACCACAGTAACACCCATGGGAAGTTTGAGAACCGTAAAGAAGTACTCGGTTGCCTCTTGAGACCACAAGCGTCTCGAGCGATTGGCGTAGCTACAGTATCTCATTAATAGACTGGTATACGTATAATATTCTGCATCACGTCTGGAAACATTGACTGCCCTACCCTAGACAAAAAAGGGTGTTTAGCATGCCTGGGGATGCCTAGGTAGTCACATCGAAAGGGGGATAGGATAGCAAGGCTTGCCCCACAACACTCCTCTATTCTTGTGAAGGCTAGGAAGGGCAGAGGGCGAAGTGGTTCAGGTTGCGTGTAGGTTGCACCGCCGCCTAGGTCTCAGCTTCGGTTGGATGGCTGAGTATAGATGTCATGACGCACCGCAGGAAGAAGCCCCTCACGGGACCCAAGGTTTACTACAGAAACAATGGGATTTACCGAATACAGTCACCTTCTCTATTCGTGTCGTCTTCGGTCCCAACCAGCCAGATACCGCCCACTTACCAAGTCCTCGAACAGTGAGTGAGCCCTTTGCCAAGCTTGTCCCCCACATTCCGGCCCCCAGTCCGGGAACTTCGGGGCCCCGGCCGCTCCACGGAAACTCCCAATCTTCCAAATGTGTGTACTATGTAAGAGCTACCCACAATGACTAAGGTACGGAATACCTATATCGACAACTTTGGATACGTAGGCTGTGATAGGACCTCACAAATCACCGCATGGTCGTAACCATACACTGCCATACGCACGTAGTGACAAGTGGTTTACAGCCTACGTATCCAAAGTTGTCGATATAGGTATTCCGTACCTTAGTCATTGTGGGTAGCCGAAAAACACATTTCTTCCCAGTCCCTTAGCAAGATCCCTGCGTGACCCATACACTCAACTCCTTCACCGTCAGATTTCGAACGCGCTTAGACAACTTCCATGCTCGAGAACGTGGCTGCCTAGCTACGTCCATGCTGGCCACACGCTGTGCATATCAAATCAGAAGGGTTTTGGCCTGCCATTTAAAGTTAACGATGCAAGTCTCATCGTACTTTGTTGTGCCGAATCCTGAATACGGGCTTATACCACACAGGCATTGTTCAAGAAGCCACAAGAAGCGCCTGAACTAAGTTACCAACTACTATGTATGTAGTCGGAAGCCGATATCGCTCCTTGTCAAGCCACGAACCTAATGACTTGCATGCTCAAGGGTGACTTGGAAATGGGAGTCTCATCGAAACCTGTCGAATGTTCTCTGTACACCTGAGGTACTATGTACATGATGTAGCTGAACGCATACAGGGGGAGAGGGAATCGCGATTATACCCCACAAGATAGGCTGAGCCGCTGATATTAACAGGACGTTCACGGAAAAAGCAGTGATGAATGAACGATCTCAAGTACGATGGAGACAAGCTGAGTCTGCTAAGCATGTTGCTGAACCAGACAAGTTGCCGCGAGTACGGCATGTCTCCTCTATTCACCTGTGGAGGAATAAGTGCTATCAGGACAGCCACTGACTTTGCGGTTCGTACACTACCACTGTAAACACCACGGGAAGGTTGAAAGTCGACGAGAATATTTGATTCATGCCACGAGGATTTTGATTGTGGTGAAGAAATTGTTACAGGCAGCCCTCAATATATGCCACCTTTGTGCACCATGCTGCACTCCCCCTTCATTCTATGTATCAGCGCGGTAAACTGGAAGTGATATATAACCTACCTTACCTGTATAGTCTATTGGCTGAACTCACTTACGCCAACGGGAGGCATCACATCTCAGTTTCCGTATTTCAGTCACAAACGTGGCCGAGTTACGAATATGCGTTGAACCACCTGATCACTGCTGTGAAGCCACAAGTCAAAGCAGGTGAATCAACTTCAAGGCATGGTAGTTACGCGAGACCTACAGTGTAGCTACTTGGTAAATCTGCGGGCCGTTGGTGTTCGCAACATGTGGGCAAGTGACACACTTTTCGCTCAGGGAACAGCCTATGCTGCTTATAAAACACGAGCATCGTAATACGAATCCATTGAAAAAAAATTAACGAATACAATTGACCAAGATGAAATCGTTTGCAACTTTTGCCCTTCGCCGCCTCAGTCTTTCAGCATCAATTTCCTAGCTTCTCACCAGCGGCATACAGCAGCGCAAGGCTTTCACCATTTGTTGCAGTGTGAACATCCGTCTCATCCAGTCCTTTAAGAAGCCATGTAAGTGCTGGCATCGACACCCTCCTTGGGGAATTCACTGGATACTGTTAGTCACTGTGACAATAGAGAGAAGAGAAGAAAGCAACATACGGAAGGGCGACTTCGAATCGCTTCTCGATCTCCTTAAGCACCTCTTGGTCTTGGTCGGTGCTGACGAATGAGATGGCCAGTCCCTTGGTACCGAATCGTCCAGCACGACCGACACGGTGCAGGTAGGAGCTGGCATCGTTGGGTAAGTCGTAGTTGATGGCGAGGTTGATTCGCTCAATATCGATGCCTCGTCCAAAGACATCGGTAGCAACGCAGATTCTCTTTTTGAACTCCTTGAACTCCTTGTAGCGACGAATACTAGATAATATTAGAAGCAAGCACAACGTTAAATGACTTGGTATGGTAACTCACCGTTCTTCCTGACTGACGCCAGAGTGGACGGCAATAGAAGGAAAGTTACATTCTCTGAGGAGCTTGTCAAGCTCAGTGGCACGAACAGTGCTACGGACGAAAATAATGACCTGGTTGAACTGGAGTTCATCCAAGAGCTCGTTGAGCTTGCGATTCTTCTCCTTTTCTTCCAGCTTGATGAAGAACTGCTGAAGACCGTGGAGAGTGAGCTTAGTGTCCTCATCGACGTAGTGCTCGGTCGGGTTCTGCATGAACTTCCGGCAAATAGGTTTCACCTCCTCGGACAAGGTGGCCGAGAACATCATAACCTGCTTCTGAGGAGGCGTAGCGCGGAAAACATCTTGCACATCCGTGCGCATATCTGAGGCTATTAGCGTACGTTGAAAGTTGGTTGCATGAGCGAGACTCACCAGGCTGATCAAGCATCTTGTCACACTCATCAAGCACGAAGATGCGAACACTGCCTAGACGTAGGGCCTTGTCACGAACGAGGGCCTTGAGACGTCCAGGAGTACCGACGATGATGTGAGGGCAAGTGTCCTTGTTCTTGAGTGTCTCCATGTCGGTCTTGATTGGAGTTCCACCATAGAACACACCGGTCTTGATATCGGGCATGTACTTGCTGAAGCGGTTGTACTCGTCACGGATCTGGTAAGCCAGCTCTCGGGTGTGGCACATAACAACGACGGAGACCTCTCCGTTCACAGGCTCGACCTGCTGGAGGGTAGCGAGAACAAAGACAGCTGTCTTTCCTAGACCAGACTTGGCCTGGCAGATGATATCACCACCGAGGAGTGCCTGGGGAATACAGGTTTGTTGAACTGTCGATCGAACCGATGTTAGAGTGGGTTTCTAAGAAGCAACGAACGACGGGTGTAATCTCAAGTGTCCGTCCATCGTCGCAGCTTAGCCATTATATTCTCGCATTTTCCATTGATATGGATTTGGAAGATTTTGATATCGGCGCGAGGTAAGGGCTCACAGGCCGGTTGGTTGCACAAGCAACCAAGCCTAGGAGCACCAAGGAGTGTCTTGGTGCCTCGCGTTTTCCTTGTTTTGCCCTCGTATATACCAGAAGAATCCGTTCGCGACAACGATTGACATATTATCCGCTTACGCGTGATAATTGTGACAACAATGTTGTGGTTTTGCGGAGAACCACGTCTCTCACCCGTGGTCTTTGTCCGCCTGGATATGGACCATCTCTCAGATCCAGCCTTGACCGCGCCGGTGATGACGAAAATGACGATTGCGAAAAAAAAGTGGCCATTTGTTCTTGCTTGCGAGATGGACGAACGCTTGAAGGGAGGGGATATGATGACTTAGGGTATTAAAATATCAAGACTGACCCTCCGATGGATGTTCGAAACCGCAGTCGCCGATGGCGCGAATTAACTCAGCCTTCAAAAGGAAATCGCGGAAACCGGTGGAATGAATGCCGACGTAGCTGCCCTTCTTGTCGACATTGTTGCCGGCAGCAAGTTCGCCCTTCTTGCCGTTGGAGGTGTTGGCGGTGGTTTCGTTACCACCGATCTCCTCATCGGAGTAATCAATGAGATCTTCCTCGTGAGACATGTTGACCGAGATTTACAGGTAGTTAGATGATTGATGCGGAAGCTATTGCAGAAGCTGTCCTTTGCAGCGAAGTTGCGATGACGGGTCTGACGCGATTACGTTCGAGTCGCGTTGTCGTAGGGTGTCGAGAAAGTGGCGCAGGCGTGCCGTCGAGATGATAGAATGAGAATCAAATGTTTTTGTTCAAGATGTGGAATGAGGAAAGGTGTCGGGAACCAGGATACTCGTTCCAAGGTTGGCTTGAAAGAGTCTTTGTTGAGGCTGAGAAGGGAGGTGCTAGAAGCAGATGGGAGCAAGCAAGGTCGCTGCTGGCTAAAGAGGCCCGTGCGAAGCTTGATCACGTGACACGGATATAGACAGTGTTAGGCATTTCATGCACTGGTATAGCACACAGCAACCTCAGGTATAGGTACCCTGAGGTAAGACTCAACCACTTCATATTTTGATAACCCGCAAAAATCCGCCATAATTCAGAAGGCTCAATGGCGAAAGGCAAGGAACCAAAAGGTGTCCAGAACCGCATCATCTACTCTAGGGCATCGTACCTCTATCAAGCTGCCTCATATCTTACTAAACAGTCCTCAACTAGGCAAGATGCTGCAGCAAAATCGTCTACCTCAAGCCATGGGCACAGTGTTTCGTCCCAAACAAGAAACGAGGAAAAGGCGCTGAAGAATATGTCTCGTCAGGCCATTTCAGACCTCCGAGCTGTGACTCTCAAAGCACAAATACGGCGAAGTCCGGCTATGAAGCAAACTATTTGCAAGTTTTGCGACACTCTACTAGTCGAGGGTGACACCTGTACATCAACTGTGGACAATGCGAGCAAAGGAGGGCGAAAGTCATGGGCTGATATTTTGAATATCAAATGCAAGACTTGTGGTAATGTCAAGAGATACCCGGTCTGTGCCCCGAGACAAAAGCGGAAGCACATGCGACAGCTTGATTACAAAGAAAGCACAGAACATAGCAGCAATGAATCGAAAGTACAGGGGCCGACTGCCCAGATAACACCACACGAAACGCCCATCTCGACACCAGGCCAAACGCCAGGACCTTGAAGAAAACAAGAGGAAGCCAAAGCCGTCCAAGCAACGCAACGAATAGACCGACGTCGTGCTCAAAGACCAAGCCCAGCTTAAGTTGCATTCAGAGACATCACATCGAGCCAGAGACTGGAGAAGCTGCTTGAGTCTTGACTTGGAACATGATTGAACATCGAAACTGCACTGTGCGCGCTGCACTCGAATGTATGCGTTCTCCGTTATCTCTATCGCAGTTCAAGCTTTCTAGCTGGAGGTTGCCCTCCTATAGCATATTTTTATGCTGACAACAGACAACAGACCAGGGCCTTTAGGAAGCCGCCCGGCCTCGAGAAGAAGGCCGGGAGCACCGGCGGAGGTTATAAAGATATTAAATGCTATAATTTTGCCTGGCTCTTACATATCACTCAGCTGGAAGTATGATCTCTTGCTAGAGGATGTCTTTTTGATAAAAGCGGTCTGAGAGCAATTTACGAAGCGATACGCCTAATGGAACATAACTCATGCTGTATTTTCGCCATCCCTTGTCAAATATCACTTTCCTGTCTCTTCCGGTCGGCTGTTCGATTGCTACTTTCCTGGCTGTCCAGCTTCTTTGACACTTTCCTCTCCCAAGACCTTGCTTGCTGCCATGAACCTATCATCAAGTCAGCGAGTCTGCTCCCTACGTACACCACCATCCACCGGATTAAAGATACTTACAAGCCTCCATGCCAACTACCAAGTCCACGCAGAGCTTCTGCTTGGACACTTGTCATCCGCAGCAAGTTCTCGGTGTCAGACAGATTTGATGATAATTGTGCGAGTTGAGAATTTAGTTGTGCCTGGGTCAAGTTAGGGATCTTTAGCAAATGCCGTTTTTATTTGGAACAAGACCGCCCTGCAATCCGAGTCCTTAAAGTCACACGATCAAGGAGTTGATTGATAACTACCATTGGTGTAAAAAGGGTTGAGGGAACTCACGAGTTGTCGTGTTTTGACAGCACTTCCACTTGTGGCCATACTCTGCCGCACTTGTGAACCGCTCACGTTCCGCGTCGCCATTGCTTTGTTGGATGTGATGTGGTGAAGTTTCTCACTAACTTCGAATCTACTCGCGAACTGGTGAAGACGAGATGCCCTCTCTTATAGGTGAAGGATCGCCCGCCACCTAGATTTCAGAAGAAGGAATAATCGGGAGCAAGAAAAGGACCAACGGCTTCTTTTTTGTATGCTTGTGTATCCGAGGCAGTCCTTTGAATGCAATTATGCTGACCTTGCCTGGTCTAGGTACTTGTAGGTGTTCAAGGTTGGTATGGATGCTTGATTGAACATATCTGGGGAAAGGCAGTGATTTGGGGTTTGTTTACAATGGATCCATACAGTCAGGTGGGTCGGAAAATAACCCACACACGTAAATCCCTCAAATTACGGTATCATCAACTTCAGATGTCTTCAGCGATCGATTTTGGGCTTGAAAAAATCGTCTTTTTTGACAGAATGTGTTCTGACTACCAGCCGGTCATCCTGCCTTCATTATCAATGCAATCTTGGAGCCGTTGGGGCATAGAATCAATCCAGTTGTTGATTGTAGATAGCTTCAATTCCTTCCAACCTTCTTGGATGAGGTCTTTGAGAGTATCCGTATCCCAATGAGGATAATGATATATGTATGCCTTTGGGACCTTCCAGGCATTTTCAATAGGGGATAAATCAGGACTGCCGGGACAGTTGAAGTAGTAATTTAGTCCTTCTTTTTCCTTCCAAGACCGTACAGGGTTATTCTTACCCGGACCGTGACTGGAATCATTGTCTTCCTCAGGGACAAAGTAGCGGCCTTCCTGACGAAGCTTGTGGACGAAGGGCTTGAGGATATTATCGAGATAATAGGTCTGCGTCATCTTGCCGTTGGAATTACTTGAAATGTCGTACAGATGAAGATCAGACTTAAAATCCCAACCGATGCCGCCCCAGCCGTGGACTCGTTTGAGGTCCTTATCTGTCGGCGGCTTCCTTTCCTGTAGGTTCTCGGGTCTGTCTGACGTGCCGGGCTTTCATACAATATACTGACGAGCCTCGTCCCCAAAGCCCCAGTGACACTCGTCCGTAAAGATGACATTGTGCCAATCTTCCGGCTCGGGACGCTTGGCAAGTTCCTTCCTAGCCCAAGCCTCTCGAGCCCGACAGTCAGCGTCAGATTTATATTGTATTTGGCGGGCGATACGTTTATATAGGCCTCGAGAAGCAGCTGCAGTCCGGACGGTATCTGTAGAGACTTCCGTCTCGATTCCAGCCTCAATTGCAGCGTTAGTCCAAGAAAGTCTCTTGGCCTCGAAGCCTTCCTCGTCGTACAGCTTCTCTAGCTTATCTTTATCATCCTCTGACAGAAGCTTCTTGCGGCCGCGGGTCTCGACATATGTGCTGTGGAAAGTCCGGTCGAACTCGCCCTTCAGGATCTTATAACCTTGCTTGCGGGAGACTTTGCAGTGGGAAAAAATGTCTTTTTTGGTATGAGGAATATTGTAATTAATTAAGAAGTCATAAATACCTCTTACGCGAGCTCTTTTCAGCGTATCATGGTGTTGAAAGCCCATAATGAAAATGTGTTGTGGAGAGAAGTTGTATGCGGTGAGGCATTTTGGCGTGTGTGGGTTATTTTCCGACCCACCTGACAGTACTGGCGGTAAAATGGCCCGTGCGTTTAACAATCATTGATTGGTTCAGCAGTATGTATGAAGCAGTTTGTTTCTACATTCAAACAACAGCTTATTTACAGTACCTATCCAAGGGCCAACACTTGATCATTATTCAACTTCGCTTATCAATCTATCTCCAATCTTCTCTTCTTGCGTGGTATTTTTTTCTTTCTTTTTTTCTTCTTTTTTTCTCGCGAACAGGGACCTGATACTATTCATCAGATGTAGTGATTATGCATCATATCCCGGATCAAGTAAAGGGTGTCTTACAGCCCTGTTGACCTCACCAGAATAGGATATCCTTGTTGACTTTAGGCTGACAACTGAATGCTCACAATATTCAGGGATCTTTACACTAAGGACAGAATAATGTCTGCCTAGCAGCCCAGAAGAGCACTGTGATCGACATAGCCCCCCATGTACCTTTCAGCTGTATATTCCTAGTGGTTTAATATCCTACTTCGTTTGTTCCTTTGACGTCATAACTGCTAACAACGACTTGGTCAATGTAGCTTGTCTACGGCGCGAAGGAATTGACTGTAGATCAGAGGATCGTGGTTTGCCAACTGTACGCAAATGGCCAGATGATCTAGCCGTTCTGTCATCTGGGCCTATTAGAATATTGAGTAGCCAAGGCTCAGTGTCGACTAGATAAATCCTTCTGGAGACGAGAGCAGATCGGAATACTATAGGTATCTATATCTAGACATGAAGCCCCCCACATACAAAGCAGGTTGAGTTGATTTTAAGCTTAATAGAGACTTTAATTTGCTGTGCCATCTTTGCCTCCGTCTTAGAATATGAAAGCGGCTCTCCGAATTTTTGCTTTGACCTCCTCGGTCATCGCATTTGATGGTCGATACGGGACGGGTGGAAGCCCTGGTAACATGAGCGAGCAAGCATGGCAATCTGCCTTCAAGAACCCCAACGCAACGGGAACATACAAGTTTGAGGCGTATAATGTGTCAGAAAGATTCCCACCAAACGAAACCGTTGATGGATGGACGGCTACCATTCGCGTAGCCAATATCACGGACGACCCTGAGGACGATACACCTTATCCCGGTATCGACATCGGTGTCCATGCACCAGAGGGAATGAGAGTTCCAACATTGAATAGCAGTCGTACGAACTCTTCAGCCTGGCATGTGTGTGTTGCTTTCTGGGGACCCAGTCGCCTGAAGGATGAAGCAACTGATGATGCACAACACGACGATGGAGACTGCAGCTCGTTCCTTGACGAAGACTGCCTAGAGGCCTTGAACACTGAAGCAGCTGGATACTACTGGAACGGCGAGGAGTGCACAATGCTGCCACATATGCCTGTTAAATGTGAGAAGTTTTACAAAGACTACGGCCCAACGTATGGCGGAGTTCGTAAGTATAGCTTCACAACCTGTTCGAGCAAAAGGGCACTACTGACCCGCGATACAGCTGGGGCGAATCTGAGCCAGTTTGGAAGCGGAAAGACCTTGATCAGCCAACGTCCACAGACGGCTGGAAAATATAATGCAATGACCCAAGAGGAAGCGTATGACTATGCTGTGCGGTGTTTGGACTGTAATGATCAACTGGGGTCGTCGTGACCCCGACACATATAGCCTGGACGATGTTTTACAGCCCTCGCTGTTGTGCCTGCGCACCAGGAACATCACTGGAGGCAGTGAGGATCCTAACGATGGCACAAGAACAACTGGCTATGTACCTCTGGCTGTTTTCTCAGCTTTGATGACCACGCTGTTGTTGGCATATTGAGTCGAGGTATACAGTAGTAAAGTGGCTCCTTGCCGGATGCTGAGAGAATTGGGTATTGTTGACTACCTTAGGTAGCAGGCTGCTTCTGGCTTGTCTTTCAGGTACATAGATAAATCGGCTTGTGATATCAATGGTTTCCCAACGTGATCAGAAGTCTTTGGCCATCATTTCATCACTTTCTCTTCCATACTACTATTTCGTATCTATATATATATTTCCAATAGGAATGCTCCCAATGCCGTGGATGGCTTTCCTATTCACATTCCACAACGTCTCGCGATGAAGAAATTTAACCAGAAAAAGAAACAACCGTCCGTAGTCTAATTTGATTGTGTAACCCCGCCAAGAAAAACAATGCCTATCATGATCCCTCCTCATTTGCTAAGTCTATTTGACTTTTCATGACATGTCCACGCAAACTTCTGGAGGGCGCTTCAACAATCAAAGGAAAACAAAGACTTGCTCTCAGCTGGTGCAATGCCTTTGATCTTAACCCGCCCACTTCCTCGTTTTCCACCGGCACACTCATTATTCAGCCCCAACCTGTCTTCTGTAAGGCGGGCTTAGCGTTCTCCGAAATTCTCTCCCTTGCGCGAGGCTGTCCCAATATGTCAAAGCAGAACCAAGACACGGGCGTCTCATGAACAGAGCCTTGATAATTGAGAGCCGATTATATGCTAAAAGGCACCATTATATCTTCTCCAATTCCAATGCATTATTACCAAGGATAGACTACCTCTGTTTGGTTGTTCAATATATGTACGGATTGTGTCGATAGGAATAATTAAAAAGACGTCGTGTCTGAGAATAGTCCAAAGTGACTGACTTTTGTCGTGTCGTTTCGTGTTTTCAATGGAACTCGGGCGTGTAATAAAAACAAAATGAAATAGGGCCGTCCTCGTCGAGGTGTGTCGTATAGTTGTTCAAGCCAGATGCATAGATGTAGTACACATGGCCTCAACCGGGCTTCGCGACGGGATAAATAGATGATCCCGTTTAAGCGATGCAGAAAGCATGACCGGAACTCCGGAACTTCGAAATCAAGAATATCAAAGCCTTGCTGGACGGACGTCTTGTATTGGACCGTGTGTTGGAACCTGACGTCCTAGGTACCCCGTTGGATATTATCGCCGTGTAGAGCGTCCTAACGCACACCGATTGGCGGTCGTGGAGGCAAGCTGCCTTGACTGCTATTTGCAGACTGTTCGGAATCAAATTCACCACTACCCGCGCTGGCGCTCGCACTACCCGTCAGACTGCGAACATTCCTAGGCTTAGTTTGGTGGAGGGCGCTCACCCCAATATGTTGTTCAACTTGCTGTGGTGCTACTGAGTTACCGTGCCCAGGCGGGTGACGAGGGATGGGTTGGCGAACACCATCCGGGGGTGATGGTCGGCCATTCATGCCCGGGCCTGGACCGTAACCGCCCGGAGGCGATCCCCGTCGGCTACCGGCTCGCATTGATGGAGTATAAGGATTCCCGGGAGACTGACTGGCGCGCCAGGGATAGGCACCATTCATCCCGGGAGGTCCACCGGGACTTGGGCCGTACTGCATCTCGTCAAGCCTTGACGCTGTTAGTGAGTTTGCTCGGGAGCCTGCGTTCATCGCTCCACGGTCAACGGATCCATAACGATCCGAGGAGCAGCTCATGAGGGGGTCTTCCAGGATGTTTTCAGAAGTCATGGAGCTGTGACCAACTTGGGAAGATCGATTGCGGCCGAAGTTGGGCCTGAATCGGCCACCTCGTGTAGGAGGCGGCATGTCATCGGGATTACGGCGAAATTGACCAGGGCTTGGTCCTGGAGCCTTTCGATTCTTTCTCGATGTGACGCTCATCATATCGAAGTTGTCTGGATCGATCAGCGGAGGACCAGGGTTGGCAGTAGGGTCAAAGTAATCGTCGTCGTCATCATCATCTTCGTCGAACACCTGCTTGCTGTTGCGCATAGGATGAGGACCACGACGAGGTCCAGGACCTCCGGGAGGGCCAGGTGGCGGTCCACGGCGCATTCGGATTTCTTGCTCACGAATTGCCATTTCACGCTGCCTTAAAGCCAACTCTCGTTCTCTGAGATTAATGTCTGCTGGGTCACCATTGACGGATGGTTCGGAACCTTCAGGAATATCGTCATAAAGAACGAGATGGGAGAATTCTTCCAGGTTAGTCTCCTCTAACGAGCCTCTCCTTGAAGGTTGACGAGATCCAGGACCGTTCATCGGAGGAGATCGACCATAACCATTGGGTGGTCCACCGTTCATCGGGGGCGGTCCACGGCGCATACCGCCTTGGCTGAAGTTGGAAGAGTTCCGAGGTCTGGGTTGGCGAGGGGGCATACCATTTCCGTTGGGCATACCGTTCATCATGGGTCGATGGCTGTTTTGTGAAGGCATTCGAGGCACAGGTGCCGCGGAGGGGGAGGCGGGTGGTATGATATTCGCGTTCGGGTCGCCAGGTTTGGGTCTGCTGCGGTTGACCAGGTTAAGGTTATGAAGAATCGAGTAAAGTGTCTCGATACGAGGAAGGGAAATATTCGAGTCTCTAGCCAGTTTGACGGGCGATCCTAGGTACGTCTCAACCTCCATAGGTCTTCGAGCAACGTAATCCTGCCACATTATGCTCTCTCCGGAAGCTTTGGACATCTCATCGATCGTCTTCTGCTTGAAATCGGGGTCAAATTTGCATCCATTAGCATCAGCTAGACGAAGCAGCTCGTCAATGACCTCCGATACCATGCCCCTAACGCCAACCTTTTCCAAGAGCGAGGCATGGTTGGGAGTTTCAAAGATAACGCTAATCGGATGGAACGCAATAGGACTGCAACGTCAGTTAGTTCAGTTTTAAGGCGTTTGGATGAAAGACAAACCCTATCACTCTCTCGTATTGCTGCTGGCGGATATTTGGGGAGACTTTGCATTCCACTTGGCCAGAACTAAGTGTCATGGCTAAGGCCTGTGCCATATCCTCCTGGATGGTTTGTGGGATATTGTTCGGGTTATTAGCAGGACCAATCCAGATATCTGCTGGTCCCTTATGTTCAAATTCACTCTGGCCGAGTTGTGTGAGCTCAGCACCTGAAACAAGTGATAGGACGACATTGGTAGGAAATCGCTCCTCCAAAGCAGCTTCGACTCCGAGAGTATGTGTTGTGTTGACAATGATGCATGTATGCTGGGGGGTGACGACCGAGTCAATGACTGAGGCAAGATCGTAGACATCGGGTAACGCCTTGACGCAGAGTACGACATAATCGAATGGGCCGTCTCGAGCGCTCGCGGCATCCTCGGGATTTCGAACAACTTGAAATGTTATCTCAGCATGCTGGACTAAGGCAAAGGGATTGTTGAACTGTACCATGTCGAGGCTTGAATCTCTCGTTGCCAAATATTGGGGATCTTGATTAACAATCAGCATATTGTTGGAGTCATAGCGCATTGGTTCACATACTTGAACGAGATACCGTATTGTGCCACATGCTCGTAACCAGACTTCCAAACGAGCGTCACATCACACGCGTTGGTGGCCTGGAGCCTCCATGATAGGAACGCCGAGACGGGATTGCCTCCCACTGAACAGACTGACATTAGCTCACTGTTGGTCATGATGAGCGACAAGAGTGGGACGCTGCACGAGCAACCGTCCTGACGGTTGACGTGAGGATTTCAAGACAAACGAGTGAAAGGTATACAAGAGACAGAAAAGATTTTGAGAGATTGTGTCAACTGATGAAGGATTGGGAGGGACCAGTTGATCTGAAATGACGCGACCGTCTTCTGGTTTCTGAGTGAACCAAACCCTAGGTATGAAGGGAGAATTGTAAGAGAAGAGACGACAAACCTGATAGAATCTTGAGCCGGGGCGATACAGGCGCCATAATGTCTGGCGGGTCCTAATGTGGAATAGTGGCCTGGCCCAGTCTGAGGGTGTAGCGGAGCGGTTTCTAACGACGGACCCGTAGTCTTGGGGCGTATATTTGGTACCACAACACAACAAGATCGGGACTGATGGAAGTACCTGTCTAAGCAAGGATACGCTCAAACTGACGATGATTGCCGTTTGTTGTGAGTAGCGATGCGGGCGACGAGGATCAAAGACGATAGCGCAGCTCAATTGTGCATGTAGCGGCTCGGGAGAAGGAAGCTATCGAATGGGAACGAGGCCAGCGAGGCGTCGGTGGGCGAGAAGACGGCAGTAATAGTGACAGCCAGCCGTAGAATCAACGAGGGACAGGGCCTAAATCGTGGCGTGGGCGGCAGGATGGCGTACCAGGGGGGAAGCACAGCGGCGTCTCGTGCGTCAAACTGTCGATAGGCAATGAAGGAGCAAGAAATCTACAAGCGGCCAGTAGTGAGTGTGATGAGTGGGACGAGAGCTGAGATGGCCTCGGTGGACGGTGCACCAAACAGGGTGTGGGAGATTGTCTGGGGATTGCAGTCGGACGGACTGTAGGAGCGAGAGTGGGCTGAGCTGAGAAGCCGCAACAAGAATTGGGCCCTTGTTCAAGCTTAGAAATCTCACAGCGGGCGCGGAAGAAGCTGCGCGGACTTGGCTCTAGGAGGATTTATCGGTACGAGTACGGCGGGCCCTCGATTGTCCCTTTTTGCGATCGACTAGGCTTAGAGCTGCTGCGTTGCCTTGACTAAATTAATCAGCTTCGGGTTGATGAAAGAGAGGGTCGCTTGGTCTTTGGTGTGTTGTGTGTTTCGCCTGTAAATGATGATATGGCCCGTGAATGATTGGGCCTCGATTTGAATTGAGGTGGCAGGGGGGGTAAGGCGCCGCCGAGAGAGAAAACTCAAGTAGTGCAGTGCCTACCTGAAGTGTACTTGGCAGAGACAACCACTGTAATCTCTTGGGGACCGGGGTGTTCAAGATGTTCTGGAGAGGCTAGGCTAGACAATTTTGACAAGAGGAAAGTGAGAGGAGGCGTGTGGGAGAAAGAGAAGATGCGAGTGGACAACAGACCAGTAAAGATAGGCCAAGTCAAGAACCAAGGGGACCGAGCTTTGCAAGGGGCCAGCGAAACAGCAAGCAACAAGCAAAGCAAGCAAGCAGGTATGTGAAAGAGAGGCTTAGATACAAGGAAAATAAGACAAGGGGGGGACCCCGGCCGGAGGCGGCGGCATGTACGATATGCGGGAGTGGCTCAGTCCGACTGGAGTAGTTTGAAGGAAGAGAACGATATCATGAGCTGCAGCCTGCCAGTGGTTGGGAGGCTCAAATTACATGGCAGACATGTGCGTGTGTGATGAGATGCAATGCAATGCGAGGATATGGTTCAAAACGGAATGCCGCCCCAAAAAATGCAAACCCCCGTATTTGATTCTGCTGTGCCCAGAAAAAAAATGCCAATGGCAAACAGCCCTGGTTGGGGAATAGGCAGAGACGGCTAGAAAGAGGGGTGTGTGATGAAGGGATGGATGGAAGAAGGCTTTGAAGTCATGATGAAGCAGAGACTGTCCACTTGCTCCATGAAACTCAATTGGAGAACCTGGGCAGTAACGCATAAGGCTTCAGGCCAAGCAATTCACAACAATAGCAAAAATCGACTTACAGTACTGTTTCTCTTTTGTCCCTCACAATAGAATTATTATTCCCAACTCAAGGATAGGCCAGCCGGCCAGTGGTGTGGCAGCAGTGACGAATGGTGACGAGGACGGGGGACTCGGAAGACCTTCGTTTCGAGATACGTTGCTGGAGCTAACGAGGATCGGTGCGGAGCGGCCGGAAGTTGAGGACCCAATGCCACGAGGAAAATACGCGCAAGCTTAAGGTTGAATTAAAATCCTCCTCCGTAGTCCGTACTCGAAGAGAGCGAGCCCAGCTGATGATTGATTGCAGAAGTGACTGCCGGAATACCGTTGAAAGTACTCCGTAGACAGGTATCCAAGGATCCGCCGCTAAAGATCCAAAGAACTCAATTCAAGTGTCTTGGTGGTGGTTTTTTTTTCGTCCGTTCAGAAGAAAACAATTCGGCCAAACATTGAAATTTCCTAACAGTTTATAGGATCCAATGCCCCAGGGTTTGAGAATTATTGCTGAATGTTGCTTGTTGTAAACATCGGTCTTATTCGTCGCTGATTCTCCGTTCGATCGTTGTGTTTCGCATTTATTCTCTCTTGGATCGAGTTGGTAGCTCGCTTTGTCGTCGCGTGTCTGGTCTCCGCTCTCGCTTTCTTTTCAGCTTGGGTGGTCCAATGTTCCCCAGCCAGACGCCACACAACCCGAAAGATTAAAAAAGAAAAAGACCGAGTCTCACGTCGGCTGCGGTTGGTCGTTGATGCAGCAAACCAGAATCTACAATGTTCAAAAGAGAGAGAGAGAGAGAGAGAGGGTGAAGAGGAGAAGCTTCTGCTCAGTCAAGGGAGAAGTAAACGAGGGGAATCAATCACGCACGCACCGCCAAATGAATACGAAGCAAACCCCAGAAGCGAGAAGTCAGTCACCAGCAATTGCTTGGTTAGTACGGAGGTCCATACCAAAAGTCTTTGCTAACTTAAAAAAGGCGCTAAGTGGGGCAAAAGATCAGGTACTTGCAAATCTTGATTTTTATACCTATTTATCCCTGCCTTCTTTATACTTATTTCTACCTTCTAATTCTATGATTTTTCTAATATATATAAGAATTCTCTTAATCTACACCTAGATCTTCTCTTATAGAAGGTTATTCTATGCAGCCTCTTACTTCTAAATAGCTTCCTTTCTATTTTTTAAGGCGCCTTTCTTTATTATTACTCTCTTTATTTATAGCTAGATAGGCTTAATAGCATTTAAATCTAGTAAATTTAAATACTAAAGAAGTCTCTAAACTCTCTTAGTATTATATAGAAGCTGCTATATATAGTATTTATAACTAAAAGTTTAATCTTCTTATATAAGGGTATTTAGTCTTTCCTTTTTATATTCCTTTATAAAAGGAAGCAATCTTAAGATTAAGATCTTTATATAGTATTACTACTAGTTAATATTACCTTTTTTTCCCTCTCTTATTAGCTTATTATTAGCTTTATTCTAAGACTACTTAGGCTTCTTGCCTAGTAGGTTATAAAGCCCTAGCCTTCTTATTCTATTCTTAAGCTTCTATTTCTCTTTTATAATCAGCTTAAGCTCTTTATTTATTACCTCTATTATAAGATTACTTTTTTTCCTTTCCTTTAAGGTCTCTAGAGATTAGCAATAAAAAGGACCCTTTTTATTATATAAAAAGCAGCCTTAAAATATAAATTTACTAAAGCCTTTCTATCTCTTATAAATATAGCTGCAGAGAAATCGCTCCTTAGGCAGCCTCTGCAATAGCTGCTACAGCAATAAAGAAGTATTATAGAAGTTTCATCTAACTAAATTACAGCTTTCTAATCTTTAAGAGTCTAATCTTTATAAGCAATATACTACTCTAGGCGCTCTTTCTTTATTACTGCAGTCAGTTTAGGCTTCCTTATTAGCTTTATTTTCTTATATCTAGCTAATTTAAGGATTCTACTAATTAATATTATTAAGATCTTAATACCCTAATTACTAAGCTTAATAGAAATATTAGTAAGTATTTTTTCCTTACTAAATTAATCTATATTAACCTTTATAATAATAAGACTATGATTTTTATTAGTCTACTTTAGCAGTTATCCTAAATAAGATCTATCTTTAAGCTAAGCATTAATAAGCTTAAGAGAATATTTATTAGGCTTAAAGCCTTACTTAATTGCCTAAGAATATATCTTATTAATTATACATTTAGAGATACTAGTAAGGTATTAGATTTATAGTATAGTTTTTACTTCTCTATTAGGCGCTTTTAATATTACTACTAAAGCCTAAGTTATAATATCTATTTTTACATATAGCATCTTCTTTATAAGGTAAAGAGGAAAAGAATAGTATAGAAATCACTCAGGGAAGATAGCTAACAAAATCAACAGGGATACCCTATTTGACTTTGCAAGGGTAGTTGCTAATCCCTCTTGGCTGGCAAAGACTTTTGGTACGGACCTCCGTACGAATAGATGGGACCCTAACTCGATTGCCCTCAATCCGTCCAAACCCAAATCTTCCCGACTCTGCCCTTGTCTTTCACCCTCAGACCCTCCATCGCCGTCCGTTGTCCAAATTCCTTATCATGATCCCTACCAGCATCTTCCATCCATCCTGACATCCGCGTCGTGCGGCACGGGGTTGCGCTGATATTGGAGCAGACCATCTGACGCCGCGACGGCGGGTAAATTGATGTTGATAACCGGTAATTAGGTTTGATGATGAACCAAATATGCAGATACCCAGGCTTGGGGCCTCGATAGATCTCCTGGCTCCAATCTCGTGCAAGTTGTCTATGAGAGTTGGTTGTATACAACGGAGTACGCAGACCAAACATGGCATGATCCATAATACCAGTCTATTATATAGGTAGTCGGACAGCCAACAACGGCTGTAGTACGACACAAGGCTCACATCAAAACTCCTTGAGTTGGATGGTAATCAAACAATTGCTTGACATGGGTGGCTGCATTAGGAACCCATCATGCCTAGAAAACCCTAGTGTATCTGGCGGTTTAGACATCGTATTGACTAGTTCACGGTTCATCAAAGTTAATATCAAGACAAGCACATGCAAAGATAAACCCCTCTCATTCAGAGTGCAGGGCAACCCTGACAAGCTGCCAACACAACAACAGGATGTGACCTATGTGTGTAAAGTTCAAGCACCGTGGAGCATCACACAACACGATGTACGCATCGAGGCATCTAGGCATCCCACATGCTGCGCCCCAGAGGAGCTAAGTTCTGTATGATAAGTGGGCGAGTTTAATGGAACAGTTCCCCATCGTTAATAAACCCTTCCACCAACCGTGAATTTGAAGTCCTCCGTTTCCATGTGCTGTCCTCCTATCTCACACAATGAGAAGCTAACAATTGGCTTTGCTATACATACGCCGACCCAAGGAGTAAAATTGAAGATATATGTGATATTTTAACAAAATCTACGTACATACTCTGTACATAGTAAAGTCTTCGATCTGGAAGTTGGATGTGGGTTTCAAAACATTGAATGTCTGTGCTGTGGGAATGCTTTCCTGGCTGTAATGAGTTTAAAACAAACCAACCTCATGCCAGTCTATGATGAATTGTATGTGCTTCGTTTCAACGGCCATTGCTTGATCTGGTTAGTGGGTTACTGGACGGCTGTAATGACTTTCGGTCAGGCAAATCCCATCCTGTCGTCAAAATACGATATGCATCAAATATCCTCCTCCGTACCTCAATTCTTGAAATCCTGCAAAGGATTCTAGGATGCTGTCTTTCTAGGTAGTTCGACCTACAGCTATACAAACCAGATAACGCAGAATTTGAAGAACCTGTCTTACCATGTCGGCGTCGCCTCAAACTCTATGCCGGAAGAGGGATGTAGTTGTTCCATCTCCAAGCAAAAATAACTTCAGTCACAAATCCCATCCCACGGAGCAGTGGCCTTGATACGCGTGTTCTCCGTCGCCATGGCTCAATTACCAGGGCCATCAGGGGTTAAACTTGTCTTCCCGCAGTGCCAAGCTGGATAGCAGCCCGCTACTTGGCAGAAACTGGTTAGTCCAAGTCCTCATCTGTCTTGGCGACAAAAGTTGCTGATGGAGCTTGTCAGACTTTGTTTGGTCAGGAAGTCGCTCAACAATCTCTGAGGCTCATAGCGAAGTGCGGACTTTCAAAGTTTCCCTATGCCGTCGAAAGAAACAGTACCTGAAAGGTACCTGCTGCCAACTCCCTACCTAGATCGATCGCGGATCCTGGAAACACATCCCCTGTCTTGTCACGCCGTACCTTGCAGAAATAAACCCACATTCCGTCACCATCCACTGAGGAGTACGTGTCGTCGAGTGTGTTTTGAGTATTAACATGTACTGACACAGAGTGAACAAGCTTTTCTTGATGATCTCCCATCCCATTTCTATCTGGCGCTAAAAGGAAGTTTTCTTATTGCCTAGGCCAGAAATGTTGCTATTTAGGAACAAGAGCTTCCGATGCAGGGGAAATCCACAAGTATAAACTAACACTCCGGATGGCCCGGCGTTTCTTTACAGCGACTACATAATCGATGACGTAATGCCGAAACGAGCCAGACTTTCGAGCCCTTTTAGCAAGACGGTGAAATAGACATGGGACGAGTTTGTGGTTTTCGGCCTGCTAAGAAGGCCAGGGTCAGGGGTATAGACCGAGGAGTGGACGTTTTCTCAACGTGCGCGCCACGAAGCCACTCCTATTTTGGTGACGAGGCTCAGCGCTGAGCCGAATGAGGCTACCCTTCAAATACGCTTCCATGCCCCGGGATAGACCGTTCGAGCTAGTCGCTTTAGTGATTTTGGTTGATCCGCTGTAAGTCGACCAGTCATGACATTCTCCTCTAACCTCATCAACGTTCCCAATAACTCAAGTCGGCTTGCACAATTCAAGTCTGACCCCCTGACTTGCAAGTCAGGAAAAAAAGCCACAAGTCAAGTCTAGGTCTTGACTTGCAAGTCAGCAAGTCAGTAGGTAGAATTAGTAATAGGTACCCGTTGGCTCGAGCCGGGGGGGGGCCAACTAAGCAAGCTTAGTTGGGCACAAAAGGGTGATACAGGCACAAAAGGCTGATACATTGACTGGGGTCGCTTTTGGGTGCGTTTTTCATGATTTTACATACCTTGACTCTCACATAACGTTAAAAATAGCTGAAATTAAGAAAAGGCCAAGTTTAAGGCTTTTTGTAATACTGAATTGACTATTGACTATAGCTACTTAGGTGATGTAACTGTAGCGGCAGCTAATTGGGCCTGATTTAAAGAATGATTTTCCTGCTAAAATAGGAGGCATTCTATTTCTCTTCCCTTATAGCTATAACCTCTACTACTTGCCTTTCTCTTTATATAAGATCTTATATTAACTTATAATAATGTATTTAGTATTATAGGAGGTAGGGTAATAAGGGGGCTATAGGTAAAGGTAATTGAGGAAGTAACTTGTAGTTAGGCAGGTAGGGCAGTAATAAGGGCATTATGACTTTACTGTTAGTGCTAAAATCGCTAGGGTATAGTGTTTCTTATAGCCTTATAAGGTAAAAAGCAATAGAATTGTTACTGTAAGGGAGGAGGGAAAAATCTATAGCTTTAAGAGGCTTTACTATAAAAGCTATATTATAAATAGACTTATAAAGATTAAGAGGGTATTATATATCTATTATAAATCTATTAGTAACTTTATTAAGGGCTTTAGTTATAGCAGATTACTATATATCTATAAATAAATAGTTATTCTTCTTTTTTATAACTTCTAATTACTTCTTAAATTACAGCTTTTTTATAATGCCTTTAACTATAACTTCTTTATTATCTTACTACTTTTATTTTAATGCCTTAAGCTCTTAAATAAGCTAAGATTATTAATATTATATCTTAGACTAAATACTCTTCTTTTAACTTTCTGCAATATACTTATCCTATTGCTTATAAAGCTTTTATAAAGAAATAGTATTAATGTAATTAAAAGCTCTTTAGATGCATTTTCCTTGCTTTTTCTTATAATATCTTTTCTTAATATAAGTATAGCAATTATTAATATACTCTATTATATATTTCTTAAGTAATATAGCTTTATTAATAATATTCTAAATATATCTAAGTTTCTAATATAATAGAAAACTAAGAATATTATAATATTAGTCTCTTATATATTATGCAGTTATAAAAGCAGTTAAGAATCTTATTTCTAATAGTAGAAGTAATAAAAAGGCAAGATTAATAGCTTACTTTAACTTTAGCTTCTTCTTTATAAGATATTTAACTACTAGCTAGTCTATAAGTAGGAAAATACTTAACTTTTTAAAGCTTAAGATAATATATGCCTTAATAAAGCCTTTATTAAAGATCTCCTAAAAAATTAATATTAATATATAAAAAGAAGGGATTTAAAGAGAAGGCTAAGATATAAGCCTTATACCTAAAAAGCCCCTGCAAAGGCATAGCAGCTAAAGATAAGCTTTCCTTTCCTTAATGCCTTATAAAGCTTTCTCTAATATATATTCTTTAAATATTAAAATACACCTATATCTATAGGTTAAAGGATATGCATTAAATGCAGTAGCAAGAAGGCAATAAGGATATTAAATTTCATATAGTATTCTTAAAAGGTAAAAGAGCTATAACTAGTAAAGCTATTAATAATAAGCAGCCTCTACATAGAACCTTCTTCTTAGATAGTTTTAGTATTTAGAAGAAGGTTATATTTACTAAAGGCATTCTTAGGTTATTATAGGTACTTATTATAGCTAAAATACTACTTAAAATTAAGCCTATAGCATTAAATAGTAGCTAACTTCTTTTAGGAATATCTATTAAAGTGCTTTACTTACTGTAGTATTATCTTAGCATTAGAAAAGGCTATATCTAATTATATAAATTGCATCTAAGAATTGCCTTTAATCTAAGCCTACTCTAGCATTAAAAGGCTTTTAAAGATTAGCTATAGAGAAGTTATATTACCTGCAGCATTGCCTGTACTAATAACTTTATAGCTTTTTTAATTAGTAAGAGAGAAAACCTCTATAGATAACTTCTTCTTTATATATTGAAAAGTCAAAATGTCTCTGCAGCAATACGCGAGGTATAGCTAATAGGGTCTCATATAATAAGATAATACAATATAATGCTTATTTTTAGCATATCATAATACAAGGCATCATACACTACGCCAAAAAACACAATAACCTTAAAATCAAGTCTTAAGGTTATATGGCGCTGCTGCCTTTAACCTTATGATCTAACTAAATAAGTAGCCTCAATCTACAAGCATAAAAAAGATGTTCCCCCTAGCCTGCTAAGGCTAAATGCCTTCTCTATTATCACCCAGTCAAGGCAATCACTACTAAGGCTCTAACCTAAACAGACCATCTTAAAATAGGCTAAAAACCCCAAAATCCATTATAAGATGCAGCACTATGCAATTAGCATTAATAACAGCTAACCTAGCCATAATCCCCCAGGTATAGCAGCTAATTATTATATAACTAATCCTCTAACTAATATTAATAATTTTAATCTTAATTATATCTTAAACTTATATACCTTCCTTTACATTTAGAAAATTATAAGTAAAGACCTGCTATACATTAATAGATTACTGCTAAAGCAGCAAGTTAATCTTGCAATCTTTAATTATAAAGTAAGGCTCCTTAATACATAAAATGCATCTATTCTTATATATATTGCAAGTTAGATGTAGGCCTTAGATAACCTTACCAATCGGCTAAAAGAGGGTCAAGACCTATTAACTAAGCAACAGGCCTTCCTCGCCAGAATCACATCAGCTAGCAGCAACGGTCTATACTAGGAGTAGTTTATAGAGTTAAAATGCGTAGTTGCAGTAGTTGAATTGACAGTATAAATGTTATATTGCAGGAATTAAGGGCTATTATAGCGTAAAGGAGGGGAAGTGAGAGGGAAAAGAGAGGAAAAAAGGTAAATTAGGAAATAAAGGTTTTAGCATTAAGGGAAAAACTGTAAATGTTAGTAGACTGAAGCTAGCTTAGCGGGTTAGTAATAGATTAGATCAGGTTGCAAGGCAACGCAGTGCAGTATGAGGAACACAAATTAAAGGTAAACACAGCTAATCAACACTTGGCTTCTTTATATATATAATAAGGTATTCTACCTGCTTATATAGTATTTCTACTTTAACTCTAGCTTAGTTAGCATTCTAGCACTTAAAGGTACTAATTTTAAAGTTAATAATAACTTTAATAAGTTACTAAAACTACTACTTTATCTCCTTAATACCTGCTTCTTTATATTCTACTTAAAAAGCTTCTTTAGCCTTTAGAATTAATTTATTAAGCTTAAAATAATTATTATAAAAGTACTAATATTATATTTTATTAACTAGCTTTATATTAAGATTATAATAGTAATATAATATATTTATTATATCTTTAACTTTATATTTAAAGGCAAGTAGATTTAACTTTTATATCTAGATAATAAAGGCTATAATAGCTTCTTTCTCTTTATCTATTAGTAGCCTTAGCTAACCTATTTATTTATTAAAAATATCTTTAATTAAAAGGGTATTTATAGCTTTAAGCTTCTTTATAATATAGCTAATAGTTATATGCTTAAAGCCTAGATAATACTTCTTAGCCTTATAAAGAGATAATAGTTACTTAAAGAGATTATAGGTAAGGCCTTATTAGAAGTGTAAGTATAAAGAAATAACTGCTTAAGCAGCTTTAAGATTTGCAGGTAAGTGTATAATGTAAATTAATAAAAAAGATAGTATATTTACTAATTATTATCTTTAAATTCATTAATTTAGGTGCTAAAAAATGAAAAATCGCGACAGCTAGCCGTGCGGGGCTGTATCAGCCTTTTGTGCCCAACTAAGCTTGCTTAGTTGGCCCCCCCCCGGCTCGAGCCAACGGGTAGGTATCTTTTACCTCTTTTATTTAAGGAATTCTTAAGACCTAGGGTAGGTCTTCTTATCTTATCTTAGCGTATTAATCAGCAGAAAAAAGGCTACCTGTAGCGCCTTTACTAACCTTATTAGGAAAGACCCCACTTTCCTCAAGTCAGTCAATTCAATTCAATTCTGATTGGCTGAATTGGCTACAATTCAACTTACCCCCCCCCTCAAGTCAAGCCAATCAAAAAGCCGGCTTGAATTGAGTTGTTGGGAACGTTGAACCTCATCGTCGATCTGCCGGGCTTACCTGGCAAGTTGTTGTTGCCGGCTACCGGCGTCAGCTATTGGATGTACTGAGACGTGCAGCGAACAAAAAACCCTTGATGAGCTGACGGTATGCAGACTACAGAGCGCCATTGAATAATATTGAATACACACCAATACTTGGCATTGTGCTAAAGATTTGGGTAAGCTTGTTGCATCTGTGCCTAATCTCGCCCGCCTTGAGAGGAATGAATGAAAGTCTCCCAGGCTCTCCCTTTATTCATAATGATGGATGGATCCATCCACCTATCCTTTCAAGTTCGCTTCCACATACAACTGGCTTGGCGAGACCAAAGTCAAGGTGATCCCTGTTAGGACGGCGTTCTCTCGTCTCCAGTTGGATCGTCTGCCGCAGCTCCTTATTTCACAAATCTTCCTGGAGGTTGATGGAAGCTACTAGGTTCAAGGCAACGGCGTCACGGTACTCCGTACGATGCATGTATTATTTCCGTCAATCCAGGGATTCTCACCATGCACGGTTCTGGTGGCCATCACTGCTCCAAGGGGGACTATTGACGATCCCTTCAATAACATATATCTAATTGGATGCCAGCAACTCCATAAACGACCCGGTATCACGGAGGATAGCTAGATCTCTCTCATCGCGATCTCGAAAAGTTCAAACATCATTGCTTAGGATGATCTACGACGGATATACGCCCGTTGTGTGTGCAAATCCATCCTCGCTTCCATTGGATGGGTAGTCATCGCTTAAAACTGGGTGCTGTAAATGCACCGTCCTTGGATACTATTGGATACTCTGCTGCTTATTGACTGTCACTCCTTATATCCATCCTCGACAATAGCCTGATGCTCACTTGCAGAATTCGTACTCAGTTCAGTTCTACGGGCGTTTTACTCCGATCTAGTGTGTCCTCGGCATCTAGGTTATCCGAACAAGCGCGCAAGGCTGAACAGTGTCGAGTGCTTCTTGGTCTATCTCGTCAAGTTAATCATATCATCCTGGTTAACGTTGTGCCGTGGATGGAGAGACCCAGTAACTAAGGAACATGGGGCGTGTGCTAAATTTGACATCGCAGGGGGCCATCAACGGACCGGTCGACATGGTATTTCCAACATCTCGCATATTCTCGTGTGCTGTCCTTGATCTCGCCGCCGAGACATCGTCACGTTAAAATGTGGCTATTATCTGCTCCGCTGCTAATTACTTAAATTATGTATATGTTTGTCATGATTGTGTGTACGTACCAGTCGCTGAGATCTGGCAGTGGTGTCTAATTAAAGCACTCGAGCGGGACAAGCTGTTTGATGAGGTGTGTAAAGATCGACGACTGTTGGGACCATTGAGAATCACTACTCCTATTCCAAAGTGACCAGCATACATGTAAATCCTCGACAAGTCACAAAGCTATGTACTGTGCTGGTGCATGTCCACCACAAAACGACGCTGTGCATGGCAAATGATGTGATATTGGTTATGCTTCCGAGTACCATAGTATGTGTAGACGGCCCAACTTGCAGCCTACCTTAAGTATCACTACTAATTGCATGCTGTGCTAAACTCGATATCCAATCATAGAAATGGCCTTTGCATAAGGTACGATTAAACCCCATAACTAAGGTCTGGTGTACCTAAGCTTATATGCCGTCCTACAGAATCAGTTGCCTGCAGGGTAAGCGCAGCTCATACCAGTAAGATCATATTGCCAGCCACCTCATTACCTTCATACATATGCACTCCATAGCACCTATTTGGTACACTGCACTGCAATCGCAGTAAGTCTCTGTCTTCAAACGTTGCATGTGGATGTTCCAGTTCCCAGCTGAACCATCGGGTTGTCCACTGCAATTCTGGTCGCTCAGTCTAGTACCAGACCTCCTGCAAGCCCTCATAAAAGACCATGTTTATTCTTTACACCCCCGAGCTCATCGTAACCAGTCGAATGAATAATGCTAGTAGCTGAAGGCTGAGACATTGTCTCCGATTCGAGCAAAGAGCCTCACTCGTCGTTGTACGAGACTATCCGGGCTCGAGGCAGCACTGTCCTACGAATGGTCTATGGGGGTTGAATCGAGTCGTTAACAAGTTAACTCTGATCCGCCACAACTAATAAAAGAAAACATGAGAGCCTATAACTTAGGCTGTATTGGCAAGTCATCTGTCGTGCTTGGATTGCTACACTTATTGGTGAATCAACCAATGAGACATGAATAACATGTTGTATCTGTGTAACAGAATGAGTACCGGCAAGATAAGAACAATTGGCGAGCGTACTAGAATCTTACTGTAGGACAGAAAGTACAGAACTCGGAGGCTTGAAGACCCTCGTGCGAGCGATTCATAATGTGTCAACCGGCTACTTGCATGCCCGATAATATATGTAACAGGTGTGCTGCCACGTTCCGAAAACTCGTCGCAGAATGCGCCATCCTTACCAGATTTCCCTCTGGGAGTGTAATAAGCAGCCAGAACAGGAGGCAGTAATTTCTGTCAGAACGACGATATTAAGATGTGGTTGCTCACAAGCTGATCGGGACACTCATGCATGGATTCGACGACGAAGTCAACAGACGAACACAGATAATGAAAGTCGAAATCCCGGATCCCTATCGAAAGAAGAGACAACCCAGACAGCCAGGTATTCACTCAATCATGACCGAAGATTATGCCCGAGGCAGTTTTGCTCGTTGAGCCAAGGCGTCCTTTCTAAGAGCCGAGAACTCCCAGATGAGTGTTTCTAAAGTCGAGGAGCAAAGGGTACACAATGTTGGCGCAGAGTGCATTTTTAACTCAGAATTGAGTCCGGATCCAAAGTCCCCGCGACCGTCGCAAGAGAAACCCTTCTTGAGTACCTGGGTAGGTTGAAGGTTGAATAATGTCCTCACTAGTCACGTCACAATACTTTCTAGAGTGAAGGACAAGCCAACTCCCTCGAACTTTTATCCAAAGCATGAGAAATGATATGATCTGATCTCAACGACAAACAGTTTAGCTAGGTGAGAACAGTCACTTAGCTATCTAGTCTGGGCAGTGTCAGGCGGGGGGAATATCCCCTCAACTAAAGCAGGTACTCAACAACATGAAATATAATGTTTTTGCCTCAGCCTTCAACATTGAACCACTACCACAACCCTGAGGGGCTTGGAGTTAAGTGTTGGACGCAGGCCTTCTAGGGACAGTGAAAAACGGGTTGCTGAATACACACAATCTATTATGTGACGTCTGAACGCCTCCTGTGGTTAGTCCACTTCACGAGTTGACGTCTGACGTGAATGCCATATGACGGGTACGCCAGCATCTCATTGAAACCCAAGAATAGGTAAGAAACTGCCACAATAGGTAGATGAATCTATGCATAGGACCTGGGTAACAAAGTCAAGTTGTGAAAGTATCAAATCGCTCTATTGCACAACGGCAGTCGTGAAATGTTAAGCACTAAAAAACCAGATACACAATCCCGAAAGGCCTGCAATATACACCTAGGCAGGTTGGGGAAGTATCTGAGTGTCACAGAGAAAACCCAATCAGATCAGTTGATGCTCCAGGACAGGCACGTAGGAAACACCCACCGTACAGGAGAAAACCCGGTGTAAAGTATTGATATCATTGCTTTCTTGTGACCAGTCGGTTTCCAGGGATTTATATTCAGGCACCATGTGGAACAGTTGCCAGCGCGATGATACTGAACTCAAGATTCCCCTCAGCAGCTTTGGTAAATCTTTTGACAGTGACCTCCAATGCCTTATGGCTGAGAAGATCATCACCTTCGTCCAAAGTGCCGCGATCAACCGGGCCTCCCCAACCCCCTTCAAGATCGTATAAATGACCGTCTTGGCCCTTAACGAAGCTGATGAAATGATATCCGCTAGGCTCTTCGCTCGCAGGGGCTATAGTGTCACCCGTCACTGCAGCAGCCATGTGAGCCTTCTCCAAATCTATCGAGTTGTAGAGATGATTGGCACGTTGGAGAGGCTTGAGATCTTGTGTTTCCTTGAGAATCTTATCGAGAATCGAGTCTGTTTTGATGAAGCTCCTGGCTGTGCCGTTGCTCACGCTGTGAAGGAGAGCAATGAGGCCACAAGCGTGACCTATAGTTTGTTTGTACCACACAACCGGCTCGCCTGGACCAGAGCCATAGTAACTCAGCTCCTTTGAACCTGGGTCGTTCTCGCGAACGCGCGCCCACATAGGTGCAGGAGTGATGAAGACTAGAGCATGAACTGGACGAGGGATCATGGCAAGCAGCTCAGGCTCGTCAATACTGTAGACATCGTAAAAACCGAGCTTCTCGGAAACGCCCAGGTTGTGGATGAGTTTAGTAAAAACTTCTGGATTATTTTCGAGTGGAATAAATGTCTTTGTACCATCCTTTCTGAAGGAAACTCCTGGTGTTGTTGACATGATGCCGGTCGTTTTGGGAGTGGCGAGTTTAGATGCACGTTGCAAGATGTCTACCCCGCGATTGCTTCCGTGAGGTTATCTTACTTATCAAAAAGTTAGGTAGAGTTGGCTGAAGTGGAAGGAAACGATAACCTCCACTGCTGTGAACCGGGAAGTCAAGATGCCTAGTAGGCAGCAGCAGTGCGTCATCTGTTGGAGTTGGCTTCCACACAAGCTGCCACTATGTGAATCAAACACATACACAAGCTTGCGTGTGTTTGTAAGTTGAAGGAGTTAATGCCAACGGCAAACGAAGTACACATAGTCAGGGTTATTATTGACACAACGTGGAAAGTTTTGCTACGTAGGTATTTGACTGCGAGCCGTGATGGATAAGCAACAAAGAACAAGATTTCCTATCTTGTATTTCCTTCAGCTCCTTGGCAATGATCAGTGGTGACTGGCTTTCCAGGGAAGACGCCGTAGTTTACACTACATGCCTTCGATCATGGAACCAGATATGGTTTAAAAGTGTTTGTTTGCACGTATGAATCGCTAAAAATGATTTATTGTGATACAAGAACCCCTTCCACTACAATGGCTAATACCTACCTTCTCCATTGTGAGCAAGATGTACGGTATGACAAAACGACAAAACGGCTTGTGTAGGTACCTAAGGTATACAAAGAACAACTTATAAAAGTACCTATGTGTTTCTCGGCAATTATGTCCATTAGGCACATTTGTTGATAGCTTTGTGATTGTTGACGAAAGGAGAAAACCTCTTTATTCTGTCAAACTTCACTTACACATGAACTTCAGATGTGGTTGAATTCAGTGGGTCTTTACGGAGACCAGTTCGGCATGTCTGTAGCCAGGCTCAATTCAATATATCTTTTTGGCGTACAAAAGGTCTCAATTCTCCATCGTTTTGCCCGAAACCACCTCATAGTTTTTCTTGACTATGACGAACCCTGAGTTGGAAATTTTCGGCAGAGATTTCGAGAGCTTTTAGTGGTCTGATCAAAGGTTCCATCACTTCTGGTTGCAGTGGATGTGAGCCGAGCAGAAGTTAGCAAAAGTTCGCCACGTGATGGAGGCTGATCAGAGGTAAATGGAACCATCTTTGCCTTCCATCACAAAGGACCTTTTGCAAGAGACTGATTTCCGGGTCAACTCAGTGGGACAATCAAATCAAAGATTGGACCTTTTGACATGCTGTATCTGCTGAGCAAGTTGAAAGGACGAAACGAGCACAAGTACCTGGAATAATCCATGCCCGGTAGATTCCACCAACCTTCAACCCTCGATATTCCAGAAGGATTCTGGCTCAAGGACTTTAAACCCGGCATCATGGTTCAGGAGGCAATTGAAGTCTGGTTGGACCCTGAATCAATCAACGATAGGGAAGAAATTGCCCATCGTTTGACGTTCTCAGCATGATTGACAGCCGGTCGAGCCGTTTATGTCGACAAAAGTGACCAGTCGCTGTATTCACACGTACATCGTGGTTATCTTGTGGGCCGAGGCTAACCCCGGACAGGCTGGAGATAAGCAGCGCTCCGAAGGCTTGAACGCCATCAGGGCCTGTGTTCATTGGGTGAGTAAGATAACACAATGGCGTGCCAATGCCTGATGTGACATCGAGGACGAACAGGGCGCCCTAGGCGTGCTGGGCTGTCGTTGCGATAGGAAAACCTAGCTGAAGTCGAGAGGAGCCAAGCTACTATGATCGCTGAAATGTTTTATTACACTTGGCGACTCTACACATTGCCGCCTCGAAAGAATCGAACAAGAATACCAACGAATTAAAACATGCTGCGTTTTCAACAAAAGGTCCGAATTTTCAGACTGAGGAACCACAGGGGGCTTTCGAAGTCTGCAGTCGACAAGGTTGAGCCCGAGCCCATGCCTGATTAAGAAGGTGGTCTAGATCCAATTGTGCCGTCGCCCGCGATAGCATTGCACGAACATTTGCACTATAGCCAAACTCGTCTAGAACCGGGTTTTTATGGCTGTTCCCAGGGTACAACATTGAGTGGTGTCAATATGCGATTCGCGGGGAGCGACACTTCTCCTCAGTCTCAGGCCCTCCTGGTTCTTGGGCTGAGATCCCACCCCGTACTGGTCCCAGGCCGTCTGTATAACCACATCTGCAAAGCAGCAGCCGCTGTCGGCTTTCTCCTTCGCTTCAACATCGTCTCTCAATACCACAAGACCAAAGGCCGTTGTTGTCGCTGTCATAGCGGGCTTCAAACCACGCGTCGACGTCGGTTCGCTGTCGCTGAAACAATCCATTGCTCGAGCAAAGGGTATCAATTATCATGGCGCCGTCTCTCTTTCGCAAACGTCACGAGGCCGAGGATATTATTCCAATCCCCGGCCCTCTCGAGACCGTCTCCGCTTCCGGTCGAGATTACCTCGAGAATCTACAGCAGTTCGAGAAATCTCACAAGTTCGATCCCAATCTGCCCATCGATGACCTTACAGATGTCGACGCCGCTATCGCGACTGGAAATGCCGAGAAGGGGATTGAGATTGAGCACGCGCTCATGGAGGACAACAGCCCCTATCCCGAAGTTCGATCTGTCGTCCGAAACTACGATGTTGATGTCCCTGCCAACACCATCCGTGCCTGGACTATCGGGTTGATTCTTTGCACCATCGGTTCTGGTGTGAATATGCTCTTCTCGTTGCGAAACCCCAGTGTCACAGTCACTACCTACGTAGTCCAGCTTGTCGCCTATCCGTTTGGTCTTGGCTGGGACTTGATTATGCCTGATCGAGAATGGACCCTGTTCGGTCTCAAATTCAATCTCAAGCCCGGTAAATTCAACTACAAGGAGCATGTGGTAATTGTCGCCATGTCCAACGTATGCACAGTTTTCCTCTTCCTCATAAGCATGACTAACTCAGATAGGCGGCCTACGGTGGCGGTGTTCTCTACGCAACTGATGTACTCCTCGCGCAGCAAATCTTCTACGGCCAAAAGTTTGGCTGGGCTTTCCAGATCCTATTTGGCATTACGACTCTTTGCACTGGGTATGGACTGGCTGGACTTGCCCGTCGCTTTCTGGTGTGGCCGGCTGCTATGATCTGGCCCACTGACTTGGTCAATTGTGCCTTGTTCTATACGCTTCACGATCACTCCGGCTCGGACCCTACCAAGACCAATGGCTGGAAGATGGGACGGTATAGATGGTTCTTGATCGTCGGAGCTGGAGGTTTTGTTTGGTACTGGTTCCCAGGTTGGATCTTCAAAGGTCTTTCTTACTTCACCTGGGTTTGCTGGCTTGCACCTCACAACGTTAAGGTCAACAAGATTTTTGGTGGCATGACCGGCTATGGCTTGATGCCTACATCCTTCGATTGGACCGTGTACAGCGGTTACCTTCAGTCTCCCCTTATCCCTCCCTTCCACGCCATCGCCAACGTTCTCCTGGGCATCATTGTTTTCTTCATCTGCATTTCAATGGGCATCCACTTTACCGGTACCTGGTACGCGGACTACTTCCCAGTCCAGTCATCCGAGTCTTACGACAACACAGGCGCCATCTACAATGTTACGAGAATCCTCGACAGTAACTTCCAGTTCAACGAAACTGCCTACAAGGAATACTCGCCACTCTTCCTACCGACGCAGTTTGCTCTTTCTTACGGTCTGTCCTTTGCAGCTGTTACAGCAGTTGTTGTTCACGTTGTGCTCTACCATGGACATGAGATCTGGAGACAATTCAAGCTGGCCCGCAATCAGGAGGATGACGTTCACATGCGACTGATGAAGAAGTACCGAGATGCGGAGGATTGGTGGTATGCGAGTAAGTTTGGTGTCACTCTAACAAACCCAATATCTTTTCATACTGACATTCATCAGCTCTTTTCATTGTTATGGTTGCTATTTCCATTGGCGTGATTGCTGGTTGGCCAACTGGCTTCCCCGTCTGGGCGTACTTCATCTGCCTTCTTATTCCCGTGCTGTGGTTGATCCCTATCGGTGTTGTTCAGGCCATCACCAATATCCAGCTTGGTCTTAATGTTCTGACTGAGTTCATCATTGGCTATATGGTTCCTGGTCGCCCTATGGCCATGATGATGTTCAAGAATTACGGCTACATCTGCATGGGCCAGGCACTTTACTTTGCGCAGGATCTCAAGCTTGGTCACTACATGAAAGTCCCTCCCAGAGTCATGTTTTCATCACAGCTGGTTGCCTCAATCTGGTCAGCTATTGTACAGATCTGCGTGATGAACTGGGCACTGGGACACATTCCTGACGTTTGTGCGGTCGACCAACCCAACAACTATACCTGCCCAGGTGGTCGCGTCTTCTACACGGCCTCTGTGATCTGGGGGGCCATCGGCCCGGCGCGTATCTTCAGTCATGGCTCAATTTACTCGTCGCTCCAGTGGTTCTGGCTGGTCGGTGCTGTCACACCAATCATCACATGGCTGCTGGCCCGCAAGTGGCCTCGTTCAATCTGGCGATACGTCAGTACCCCTCTTATCTACGGTGGTGCTGGTATGTTGCCCCCAGCCTCTGTATATATTTACCTATGCTGGGGCATGGTCGGTGCTTTCTTCAACCGCTTCGTCAAGAGAAGATACACGGGCTGGTGGCTCCAGTACAACTACGTCACTTCGGCGGCACTGGATTGTGGCCTCATCATGTCAACGATGGTGATTTTCTTCACCTTGTACCTGACGAGTGCTTCTCCCCCCAATTGGTGGGGTAACTATGGCGCGTTGGAGACGATGGACTGGAAGACCACGGCGGTCTCGAAGACAGTTCCAAAGGGCTCGTTTATTGGACCTTCAACTTGGAACTAGGTAACCAATCTTATAAACAGTCGTTCAGGGGCATGGTTTTGGGAAGAAAGATTTGGATAACTGAAGGAATTTCGAGGCGTTATGGTCTAGGCTGTTTGTTACTTGGCAATGTTTCTTACTACACGTGCGAGATACCTCAATGATGATTAATGTTCACGGACTCTTTGAAAGAAGATGGTTGGATATAAGTGGAATTTTATGAGCATTTGAATTACAGCTGTACCCTGAATTAAGATTTGAGATTCATATTGTCGTTCAGAGCCAATGAGTTGTATTTACGAAGTGACTGTTACACAAGACTCAATCAGTGGAAGCCAGAATTTCGACGGTACTGCACTTGCAGCTACATGGGTCACGGGGGGCATGAGAATACAAGGCTTTACTGGTAGAAGAGGGTGCTAAAATAAACTTAGTAAAGAGTCCCCTAGGCTTAGTCTAAATTACCGGAATCTTTTTATCCCCTCACGATTAAGGTCCTGAGTTTTCTTTCCTCCCCTACCTGATAGGATATGCATTACATGTAAGCAGAAGAGAGAGCGAAGATAAAAATATAAGATAGTCAATTTATCGTTTCTCATACCTGGGATGGCTAAGAGGAGAAAAAGGAGAAGAGAAGAAAACCAGAGCGAGACACTTTAGCTTAAGAGGATATTCCTGCCTATCGTATTATACCTTCCCTCTTACATGGCATACTGTCCCTTCCTTGATGCATTGGCACCTACCAGCACAGCACTTACATGCAATTGCATTCTCCCACGCCTTCAAAAAGAGGAGCCAAGAAACTCATCGCGCCCAACACCCGTCGTACACCTCAAAACGCTAAGTTTGGTGGCACTGCTGCACGTGACTGCAAATCCTTGCTCTTTCCCTACCTCACCTTTTATATTTCTAGGCTTTAAAGATCTTTATAATTTAATTATATAGCTTATAATTATTACTTAAAAAATAAGTAATAATTATATTAAATTTTAAAAATATATAAATACCTTTTAAGGCTAATATATAAACTTAAAAAAAATAATTATTTTAAGTACTATTCTAGATATACTCCTTTTTATAATTATAATAAATCATCTTAAATATAAGTATAATAAGGTCATGTAACTACTAAACAGTATTATTAATCATACAGAGTTTATATAAGAATAAAAGACTATATTATATATTATCTAGTGTAGGGGTGTAACTGTCGCTGTGCAGCCACGAGCCACGGCTCCGAGGGCACTACCTACCTTAGTTTTCTTAAAATAACTTGAAGGCTTGTGGTACGCAAATGAGATCCGACATGTGCTTTACTTGTCTTGATCAGACACCTGACTATCGTGTTTTTACTGAGACACATGAGTTACTAAATGGCGATATACTTAAAATTATCTCTTTATCTCAAGCGGGGTGGTATTGTAATGCTCTTGAGATCGAATTGTAACCTGGAAGTGTTGAGGTGAGAGTTACCCCTTTTTACCAGGAGCCAACCCACATGTAGTAAACACAACACAAGAGTTGAATTATAACGTTCAACGTAAAGAAGGAAAACGACTATCTATGCTTAAAAGAATACTCTATTAACTCACAGTGTATGTAAAAGTTGATAAGAGCAAGATAATCCCTCTCTAAAAAGAAAGACGTATTGTCTAATGCTGGTCAAACCACAAGGAAGCGCATAAAGAAAAGAACTGGACTTAAAGGACGATATGACCGTAATGATTACACGTTGAAGGAAATTCTCGAGCCTGAAAAATACAACTCCATTCTTGGCTAAGGGGTTGCCAAAAATGTACTTTCCGTTCAAAGACATGAAGCTGGCAGCGTTAAGTCACAAGGGGTACTAACCACCATGACATACTGGAACATTTTTGTACTCACCGTACGTGGGTTGTTTCATGGCTGCGAGATGGACTTGGAAGAATCAGGTGCCTGCCTCAGGAAGAGGGAAGGAGCAGGTTGTGCCTGCCTCATGAAGAGCTGGGAAGGAAGGAGCATGAGGGACTGGTTGAAAACCACCATGATGGTAGCAATTCTGTTCATTTTACCAATTCAACTGAATCGTGAATGCACTCGTACCAAATAACGATTTCTCCATTTCTCTATCTAGAAGAAAGACACTTGCGATTCACAATGAACACTACACCTACATCACCTTCATTCTCTCTTGGTGAAGCTAGCGGCAAGGTTATCGAGGGACCTTCGCCAATTTCTAGCAGTATCGAATCCTCCTCTGCTGGTAAGCTGAATTTACAATTTTACAAATACCCCCTTCAGTCTCAATGTCATTTGAGAGGTATTAAAATAGCATTTAAATGGTGTTTGAATGGTATTTGGATGGCATCCATGAAAACCTAGGTTGTCTTGGGATTACTTCTGGGAAATACACAGGCTCGAAAGAATATAAGCTAACTGAATCAAAGGCAACTCCTCTATCGCCCTGGATGGTCCGTCAGGCTTCCAATGGCTAGACGGCAATGGGAAACGCAAACCAGAAACCGTCGACCTGACGCTTGACGACGAACCAGAAGTCATCGACCTGGAGCTTCAAGACGAACCAGCTGAACCATTGAGACCAGCCAAACGATAGAAAACCGAACCTGCTGTTGCTAAGACTGCCAAAGCATGGATCCAAGATTTCGATGCAAAGCATCCGGTCCCTGCTGATGATCCCGACCTCCAGCGTTTCGTGGGCCGCATGGAACTCCTAACCAGACGCCTCTGTCAACATGCTCGCTCTGGAGATATCACAGCTTGGTACCGGCTGCCACAGGAAGAGCAGGACATGGCCATTGGATTCAAGACGGAACTCAGGAAGGCCGACCCCGTGCACCTACTCCACCAAGGTCTTTCCCACATGCCTCGAAAAGTCCAACAGGGTTTCGGAAAACAGGATCTACAAGTATATGATCTTTTAAGCCTACCAGAATTCCCAGTCGATTGTCCTTACCACATTGTATACGTCGATGTTTCAATAAGGGTCGGAAATGCAAACATTATACAACGGGTTTCACCAATAGTCGGTCCAAGAGCTCGTCGACTTGTCAAAGGTTCTTCGAAATATGACCCCTCGATGGATACAACGATATATATCGGTTCAAGCACCAACGCAGGCGGTGGATATGTCCGTCTACGCGACCACGAACTTGCGGCTAATGGGAATCGAAAACACATAAATAAGCATTAGGGCTTCATTAAACAGGAAGACGTTGTTCCCAACTTTCGAATTGGCGGACTCTGGGATATACCAGGAGTTCTTAACCAAGATACCCTGGAATATTTGCCGACATTCTGGGAAGGTCTTCTTATGGTTTATACTGGGACATATCATACAAGTCAACGAGCGCCTGGTGCTCCTCCGCTCCTCTCAGTCTCCTCATATCGATTGGTTCAAGAATTGCGTACAGGTCTGCCATTACCTGACTTCCATATGCAGTCACTGAACATAGCATGGCCATTGAAGCAAGGGTTCAGACCCATTGGCGCAGTATCAAAGGCAAAAGCTGAACAGGCTAGACGGGCTGCAGAAGAAGCTAGACGGGCTAGACGGGCTGCAGAAGCCGAAGCTGAACGGGCTACACAAGACAAAATCGTCCAACGGATTCTATTAACTCAGCATGCTATGGACAACGCTGGAAAGCCAGAAGAACAGGATCGACTGGCTCGAGAGTACGAGGTCCTAATCGCAGACATACAAGCCTCTGGGGCTCCCTGGAAGGATTTTGACCGTCTCTTGGAGAAAACAGGCCCCAAGAACCCCAACTACACGGGACCACACAAGCTTGATATTTCATGGAGCCAGCGCCGCAATCTGAACCCCAATTTCGTGGGTGTACGTCGACCTGGTGCTCCTGAGGCTCTTCTTAAGAGGCCAGGGGAGTAAATGCTTGATATGCGGCATTGCGAGAGACGATGCTTGATATGCGGCACTAGTAGGGTGTGAGGAGGGTGAAGAGCGTGAGGGTGAAGAGCGTGAGGGTGAAGAGCGTGAAAGGAGTGAGGTATGACAGCTTTGGGAGGACAGCCAGCCTGACGCCAGGAGCACCAATCCGGGCTATTGGAGTCCAATGGTCTTCGATCTTTGTTGACGGCGCATTTGACATCGCCTTGCCAGAAGCACTATCCCGTGTTGTCGGAGTTCAGTGGTCTTTGATCCTCGTCAACAACATATTCAACAGATGCCCGGAGTCTGGTCTGGAAGACTTTATAATGTGGGGCTAAAACGTCCAACCCACTTCTTCAATTTTCCGATATCCAATCTTGTCCATTGGCGTTACACCCCTCACCATCCTGGCAACACTAAAATCGACCGCCTAGCCTGCAACAACGGGTTGGCTTCATATTATGTCAGTCCCACTTGCTATGCAAGTCCACGCCGACTACATCATTGAAGCTCCTATATGGGCCTGGCGGCGCTTCGTTCGTGACTCAGGATATGCAACATTCGGAAAAGAGATGGCATGAGAAGCGGCCAAACAACAACCCCAAATATTGGTTCAAGCAGAGTCGCTACCACGTCACAGATGCAACAAGGCATCCCGTTTTTGCCGCCGCCAGCAAGTATAAAGCACAGCGTATGGAGGGGTCTTCCTTGTCCTACTATATTAAACGAGCAGAAAGGAAAGGCCACAAGCTCTCTCTGCCTTGGGAACAAAGCACATTGCCTGTGCTACAAGGAGAGGGACGGAGGTGTGGTGGGATTGATACATGATTGACAATACGGGATTTTCAACGGCAAAAACATACATTTCGGACCAGATCAATACGCGATAATTCTCCGCCTCCGAGTCAGCGGAACTTGCGCAACCTCGGCCAGGCAAACCTGATCGCAGCGAGAGAACCCCTCGATATGCATCAGTGCTCGGCGCTTCCGGTGGACTCCTGTCACATCCTCATATCTAGAGGCAATTTAGTCGGTGGACTGAGAACAAAAGGGAGCCATCGAATATTATGAAGCCAACTACAACTTCACAGCCATAACAACTATACAACAACAACTCTGCAACAAGTCTACAACAATAACTCTACAATAACAACTCTATAACAACAACTATTACAACAATAACTATTACGACAATAACTATTATAATAATAACTATTACAATAATAACTATTATGACAATAACTATTACGACAATAACTATTACGACAATAACTATTATGACAATAACTCTACTATAATGACTATTACGACAACTTCATCAAAAGAACAACTATCACGATAACTCCACTACAAGGATAACTATTACTTAAAAGAATACAACGATTCACAACATTTCACAACAACTGCAACAAGGGCCATGAAGCTTACCGCATACCAATACGCCGATCGCACTTACTGGGCTCACCACATATTTTACACTCAATTAGCTTTTCAAAATTCGTCAAGCTTGTTGGGTCACCATTTCCACCACGGCCCTTGACACACATTACCTTTACAGCTTTAACTCATAGGGAAGAAGAGGTGAAGGAGAGGGAGGGTTCGACTACAGGAGAGAAACATATGAGGGAGGGGCTTGGAGAAGATTTGAGAAATGCGGTGAGGGAAACAGGTAGGGGAATGGGGGAGGGTGGAGAGAGACACAGGGAGGAAAGAGGGAGGGAAACAGGACGAGATCGCCATTTTCTGCGATTCTCCATTCAACATTCAACTCCTCGAGAGCAAGCACAGCCTGCTAACGAATAGCCATCTCACGCGCCTACGCCACTGCCCTGGACATTATACCGACCTGGTGACAACCTGCGCCAATGCGCCCCTAACGAACTCCTATATCGTGGTCCAGCGTCAGCTACAGGAATTCAAGACTTCACTCAGCCGAGAAGAACTATTGAGGAATTGGCCTTTTTCTAATCATCCAGTGGTCGTAGCCGATCTACATCCAGCGCCACTCAGCCGAGCATCGAAGCGGAACAAACAAGCACTGAGAGAGCAAACCACGACCGTCTTTTTCTTCAGCCGGACAAGTTACGGAATACGAGGCAACCTATGATCAGTTCAGCCTTCACGAAACTGTGAAGCCAACGAAGATACCCACAAAGCCAATATTGACCCATACTCAAGCTACTTCTATCGCCACTGTTCACATTCTCACAAACTATTCACCAGCAATGACCACGTTGTTGACCTGTGCCCTATACAGAGCTCTCGGTTCTCGCTCTGAGATCTACCACCATATACTGGGCCCTGAGAGGCGATGAATTACACAGCAAATGACGACAACTCACTGAGCTGCTTTCGAGAAATCACACTCAGCCAGGTGCTCCCTTCACCCCAAATGCGAACCGCGTAATGCAGTCCTTCCGTCCACCAAATCCCAAAGCGCAGAAGCTGGATCGACCTTCTGAATATTTTCTCAGCTCCACATACGCCAAGTCTGCCAACACAATCGATCGTCAGTTATGCCTCCCACGCAAGGCAGTGTGTTCAATTCAACCTTCATGCGCGCCTACAAAGCTGTCATGCCATACCAATCTCATCCACAACACACAGTCGGGCGGGCAGCAATTATACGCGCAAATATCACAAGTCTTCCTACCAAATAAGTTATAAGATTTCCCCGGCTCTCTTCGCTTTTCGGACGCACCGTTCCATATCTCGTTCTACATCTTCCCCCAACATGTTCGGCAGTCATATGGCAATTCCAATACGACACCGTCAATGATCTAGAGCAGGTGTCAAGCTCCGACAGGCAGAAACAACATTCCACGAAACGATCCTCTCGCTCTTCATATGATCATCTGATTTCGTTGTTATTGTACATATCTCCCGGGATGAGTTTTCAGTGCATACCTGCCAGACGCTGATTACATTACGATACTACGGAGCTATATGGGGTAATGTTACCGATGGTAATAGAGACTCTCTGGACAGCCAGAGCATCCATAAAGACCCAGAAAGGGGCCATTTCCTAGCACCTTACCTGTTTCAACTTCTACCTTTCACTCCCTAGCCTTTTGGTTTATTTGGCTCCATTACATCGAATCAGAGTCATATTCGCCACAGGGCTGCAAAAAAGCACTCAACAACCACTATCCTGAGAATCGCGTGCATGACTGCCTGCCCACTGGAAGTCCGGATCATAGCCCTTGTGGTGAAGGCTCTCTGGCCCAACATCTCGAGTTGAGGCAGCATAATGATGCTATTGTTAGCTTCATGGATGTGACGATATCTCGAACCTCTGAGTCGTTGGCTATGTGTGATATGGAAAGAAAGCAAACCTGCAAGGAATGGAATTTGCCTGTTGTAACTTGGCAGCATCAAAGCGTTTCTGAAACTAAGATCAGCAGATAGAAATGAAAAATATGTTTTCTACTACTGAAATGTGTATTGCATTTTGTAAAACTTCCTGCCACTGGGTGTATCACCGGATAACCGACTATCAAATGATAAGGCATGCCAGCATACGCAACCATTTTGGGCTTCCCACTTTCCCACAGAGATTGAGTAACCATACGATACGCCAGTGCAGATTCATTATGGGATGACTGACGCCTTAGTTCGTTCCATTTGGCATAACGCGGACCAAATGTGAAGGCCAGTCTAGCACTTGTCAACAGGGCTGTTCTCTGGCCTCTTGCAAGTATGCTCTCTTTCCACCTTGGCATCCATCATAAGTTCGCTAATCGACCGCTGACTCAAGCCCCTATCAGACAGTTGCGCGCCTCTGTAAGATGTAAAAACTGAAGTATTTCTATTAAGGTCAGTATTCATAAAGATAATATGACGCTCCTCGATCCTAAGCACAGGAGGCAGTTCGAGATGGGCCATGAAATGGCTTTCGGGGCAGGAAGACGTGCCACTGAATTCTACTACATGCACAAACTGACAGGAACCAATGTTTAGTTGAAGTGAATTGAGAATAAAAGTACATAGTATGGAGGCAAATGCACCTAAGTTGTACGTTTGCAGTGAGATCAGGCAGTTCCGAACACTCGTGATGTCTAACAACAGCCCGCCATGCGCAATTATCAGCCTGATTTTATGGATCGAAATAATTTATAGACCAAAATTTCCTCTAAGGAGATAGTGTTAAGTTGAGTGGATGGTCCGAATAAAACGATTGAAAGTAGAAGGACGGGGAGATTGCAGTTTAGACAAAAGGGGGATAAAGTGTCGAGATGACCAACACTTATGCGAGTTGAAGAATTCGGCCTTGTCCACTTGAGGCAGATACTTAGGTACCTTCTATGGTTGATGCCATTCCCAGATCCCAAATTTTGCCAGAGGAACCTGAGGCACAAAGTGGAGGAACTGTATGCCGCATCAGAGGGAAGGTACGACGCGGTAGGCAGGCGCGTCCTCTTAAGCATCTCGTTCTCCCTTCTTTTTTTTTTCTCCCCAGACACCCTCGACACAACAAACGGTAAGCTCACTCTCTTCTATATGATCTCTCTTTCCCTTGTCTGCAATGCATCCTATTTAGATGCAATTGCAGTGCCAACAGAGTCTTGACTTCCTTATCTTGAGTCTTGACTTCTTGAATCGTGACTTCCGGAAGGAGTCGTGGCTTTCTTGAGTCTTGACCAAGTGGCAGGTCTTGGCTTCCACCAACAGAGTCTTGCCTCTTCATTTCTCGCGACAGATCTTGACTCATCGCAATGGTTCACCTCTACCGACAGAGTCCTGCCTTCATTCCTTCAACAGGGTTTTGACTTTCCAAGTGGAGAGACATGCTCTCCAAGCTACTTGTGATTGAGCAACCTATTATTATTCTTATAATAGGAAATGTTTAAATAGTGAATTACAGGCTAACAGAGATATAGATGAATAATTATACCCAGAACGGTGGCACCACCACCATCAACAACTATGGTGGTGGTAGTGGTGGAGGCGGCGCGGGGGCCGTGGTCGTGGTCGTGGTGGTCGCGGCGGTGCACCAGTAAGTCTGAATATCTATCTCTTTAGCTGGCACAAGGCATCTGTTGAACTAAACCACTGTGCCAAAGACCTACAAAATGTAAGGTCCCTACACTAGGGGTCTAAGGCAACAGGGCTTATATTTTCTGTACAACACACCCCCCATTTTATACGGAATCTTCCGGATGAAATGTTATTCCGGGGTTTTAGTGACTCATTTGCACTCTTTTTTTTATTCACGTATAGGCGGGGTTCGAACAGGTGATCTGCGCGATCGGAAGTTACAGGCCTCTCTTCGGGCCTCCCGGGCTCATAACTGTTGAACTATACCACTGTGCCAAAGACCTACAAAATGTAAGGTCCCTACACTAGGGGTCTAAGGCAACAGGGCTTATATTTTCTGTACAACAGCATCCACGAGGTCACTCGCCCCACTTTTCTGACTAATTTCTTGTATACGTGCGGGGTACCTACAGTTTCCGTCAGACAGCTACTTCATTTAACACCACTAAAATCATTAAAATTATCATATAAATTAACACTTATAAGTCTTAAATAGAACAATAAATACTTTAAAGATATAAGATTATATAGATAATTATAGCTTTAACCCCCTAGCTATAAGGGCAGCTAATAACCCTACTGGCATGCCTGATTTTCTGCTTAAAGAGCATAGAAGTAGTAATTTTTAACCTTTTAATATAGAATATTACAATTTTAAGATTAACCCTCTGCCTAAGGAACTACTTAAATTATTCTAGCTTTTTATACCTATTTCCCTTATATAGTTATAGATTAAATATACTAATAACTAGGTCTCTTACTTAATTGAAAATTCTATTATTAATAACTAAAATACCCCTCTTTCTAAATAGTTATATATCCTTACTTAGGAAGGCTTCTCTGTTATAATAGGTTATATATAGCTTAGGCTTATTATTTACCTAGGAATTTATAGGGAAATAACAATAGAGGACTATTAGAAGGCACCTAGCCTAGGAGATTAATGCTCCCTTTACTTAATTATTAAGTTTATACCCTTATGCTAATTTTAGCTAATTATAAGGTATATCTATACCTTTAACTACACTAAGCTTAATGTAAGTAATAAGAGTAATCTTTTAAAGACCTTCTAAGTAGCTAAAGAGTAGTCTAATTACATATAAAAGGTATCTCTTAAGCTCTATTTTCCTAGGATTAACCTTACTGTAAATAAGTATATAGTCCCTTTTACAGGCAGATTAAAAGAGATAACCCTTATTAAGAATAAGCCTATACTAGTAGGCTTTAAAGTCTAGGTTATTGCATAATAGAGCTACTTTCTGTAGTAGCTTTAGTATATAAAGGCATTACTATATAAGGCTATAACAGTTAAGCTACCTATACTATAATAGCATAGCAAGAAGGGAAAGCTAGTTTCTAAGATCCTTCTTAGTAATATATAAAGTATTATAGTTTATCTACTAAAAAGGCTATTAATATAAATATATTATATCTTTATAAATAACCTCTTCTTATTATTGTAGCTCTTTTATCTACTTTAGTAGCTTAGATATAAGGCTATAGGCATAATATGCCCTAATAGCAGCATTACTACTATAATAAAGCAGATAAAAGAGACTAGAAAGCTTCCTAGTAGTAAGCATTTAGTATATAATTGATACCGAATCACAGCTCGTAAGGCAAAATGAAGGTATTCAGAAGGGTATATCGGGTCAATTCTGAGAGTGGGCCTTAGTATTGTGAGATAAACACCAAGGACCAGATTAACTATAACCTGCTATTCGGGAGAGCTGTAATTCTTACGCATCATATAGCCAGCCTCTAAAGAAACCTTCTAGTTATCCTTAACTATTCTATTATCATCTAATATATATATATTCTATATTAATTAATTCCCCTAATTAATCTTCTTTAGGATCTTCTTTATCTAACTGCTTCTTTACAGTCCTTTATTAGCAAATTGCTTAGGATGCTTCTTGCAGAAGGACTCTATAAGCTCTTCTAATATATCTGCAGTCTTTACCTACTAATTATGTTTAGGACCTTATCCTTTCTATTAAATAAGAAATCCTTTAAAAGGAGTAGCATTCCTTCTAAGGTATTATACCTATCTCTTAATAATAAAGTTAACTTTATAGTAATTCTTATTAATAGGTTCTCCCTCTATAAGCCTAGGCTATTTATTAATAAGGTTATTAGTATATACTAGAAGAAGATGCTTTACTAAGATAACTAGATAAATCTTCTACTAATTTAGAAGTTTTAATTTATAGGCTAGATTATTAATAACTTATTTAATGTAAAAGGGACTAGTTTGCTGCTATAACTATTTCTTTAATAGCTTTCCTAGAAGATTGTAGCCTTTATAAAGTTGCAAATAGATGCAATTGCCTTCTTTTAATGTAATAGGATAATGCTTATTATTATACTAATGTTTTCCTTTTATTGCAGTGAAATCTATAGCTAGTTAAGCTTCCTTATAAATAACTTCTTAGAAATAGGGAAGATTTACAATATCCTCTATAGGGGTAACAAGATTAAGAGCGCTTATTAGCTTAAACCTATAAAGGAATTTATATATACTTATCTTAATTCTAGCATTATATGCTTTATTTAGATTCTATTAAAGTGTTAAAAGAATATAAGATTAATCTACTAAAGGATTCTTAATGTAATAAAAGCATAAAGCAATCTTAATAGTCTAGTTTCTTCTTTTAGATAGACTATTAGCTTCTAGATAGTATACTATAGTTATAGCAAGTTTATACTTAAATTCGCTTTATAGCTTTTATTAGAATAGTAAAGTAAACTTTCTATTGCAATCTAAGATAATAACCTTAGGAATTCCCTAATCTACTATTAATAGCATTTATGCTAAGGTAATAGCCTAGTCTTTAGTGCTATATATTAAGTATCTAGGGATTAGAAGATAATGCTTACTTGCTGCGCAAGTTACTATTATAAGCTAATTAAAGAGATTAAATCCTTTAATTGCCTATAGGCTTCTAACTAATAAGATAGGAGGAAGATTAGTAATAAAGTTAATTATAATAGTATGCATAGGAGTAACAGGGGGATATATTAGCATATAGTTGCTAATTCTTTGTTGTTAGTCTATCTATCCTAGATAACATATCTTGCAACTGTAAATGTGTTTTTGGATTCTTGCAGTAAGATTATGTATTAAGAGTTTTAATAATTCCCTTATTATCCTTTTAATCTTAAGATAATTCTAGTCTTTATATATTATCTTTAGGATTTTATTAATTATAGAGTATAGAATATATAAGTAAAGATATCTATTAGTTTATTTATAATATAGAAGTCTATCCTTTAGAGCGAAAGGCATACTATGCTTTAAAGCAGATACTACATCCTTGCCATTTAATTAATTAGCATTAACTGCTTTACCCTTAGATTTAAGAATTATCTTAAGAATAGGTAGATACTTTATATTATTAAGATACCCCTAGATAAACCTATCCTTTATCTCTTTAAATATAAGTAACTTTATGCCTATGTATATATTATTAAGTGCAGTGTAATTAGGGTAAAGTCTATAAGTATTACTATTAGTCTTTAGAGCCTCTAAGTAATTAAGGGTATTAGAAATAAAGTTCTTCTTTCTAGAAATATAAAAAACATACAGCTTATACTCTAAAAGATAAATTAAAGCATTAATAAGTCTTCTATTAGTATAATTAGTACTTATTATATTTAAAGTTATTTTCTTAATAATTTATTTTATTACTAAGTGATTTATAAATATAGTAAGAGATCCTTTAGAGGATCTAATATATGCTTTTAGTCTCTTTATTGCCTAGACTAGTGCTGCTATTTCTAGCTTTATTAGTCTATATTTTATCTCTGCTGCTATTAATATCTTACTAATAAAATAGATAGGCATAATAACATTAAAGAGAATGTAAGTACCCTCCTTCTAGATGTATCTATCCTTTATATAATATAGAACTGCTTTAAAGCCTTACTAAATGCTAGCATTAAGTTAAAGAAAGAGATACTTCTTTAGATTAAGGTAAACTAAACCCTTCCTAAAGGCAATTTGCTTTTATATAATCTAAAAGGCAATCTTCTCTGCTAGTATAGGATCGTAGTATGTTATCTTTATATATAACTTTCTTTTTCCTTTATTGCTATTAATAATCTTATTATTCTTTCTTCCCTTAGCTAAGAGGGCAACTTTATGCTTCTATAATAGCTCTATAATCTTAATATAGTATAGAATAAGATATTAAATGTATCTAGTTACTCTAATATATTATTTAAGAGCTACAAGCTATTATAAAAACTTTAGCTTAGTAAAGGCAGTAACTCTCTCTGCTATTATTAACAATTTAAGAGCATTAACATAAAATCCTAATACTTAGGCACTTAGATAGCCTATCTAGCTCTTTATTAGAGAGATAGATAAGTTCTTAGAGATAAAGAGTCTAAAGAGTATATCTATATACTAAGTGTACTTCTTAGTAGACTTAAAGAAGATTATAATATTATTAATAAAGGCATAATAAAAGCTATAGTATAAATGTAAAAGTCTATCTATATACTATTAAGTATATATAGAAGAGTTATAAAAGCCTATAGAAGTAACTGTAAATCTCTCTAGTTCTCTATAACTTGTAATTGTAAACCTATCTTAATGTTTTAGTATAACTCTAAATTAAAAGAAGAAGGAAGATGCATTAATTGCTAAGATGTAAGTTACACCTTGCAGGGCTATAATAATATCCTCCTATCTAGGTAATAGATAGCTATTAGGAATTATAACTTTATTTAAGGCTTTTAGATTAATTATAGCTTAACCTTTAGGTTTTCTATTAATTATTCTCTAGATAATAAAGACTAGAGCTGCAAATAGCATTAGCTTAATTACCTACTTTATTTATTTCTAATTATATAGCTTATTAAAGATCTAATTAATAAGGTTTTAATCTTTTAGCCTATAAGCATATAGTTACTAAGTAACTCTCTGCTTATACTAATTATTAATTAGAGGTATAGTTATTAATTTACCTTCTAGAATGTAAATAAGACCTAAGTCTATCTATAGAGTAGTATACTTAGTATATAGATCTTAAGCCTGCTTTGTAAATCTAGAGCTATTATTATAGATATAAATTCCCTTCTAAGTCTTAATCTTAAGGAGATTTAGTTATCTCTAAATGTATACTTAATATAGCACTTAAGGCAATTCTAGAATTAACTTATAAATAACTATCTTAGGTTTTCTATTAATAGAGGAAGTAAAGGCTAGCTTATCTAGAACTAATAATTCTAACTCTAGAAGCTCCCTGACTGTTAAAAGGGGCTGCTTCTTTTTATTCCTTTTCTACTGTTTATATAGCAGCTTAGAGTCTTTAATATCTTCTAGAATTACACTTCTTACATCTTATATTAGGTTTATAGCAGTGCCTATAAGGGTTGCCTCTAAGATAGATATTAAGGGGCTATTTATAGCTTAAGGAACAAGTTCTCTAGCAGCAACAGCGCTAATTTTAGGAGTAAGATTAATATTAGATAAGATTATAACTTATTCTATGCCTCTAGTAGTTCCATCTAATGCGCCAGAGGCTATTAGTCTAGTTATTGCTATTAAGGCTAGACTAGCAGCTTTCTATAAGCTAGAGAAGTATATTTATTCTTCTTTATATTCTTTAATATTCCCTAGCTTCTGCTTTCTCTAATAAGTAATATCTTTATTAGTATTATTAATAATTACAACTCCTAAAGCAGTACTTAAGTTTATAAAGGCATTAAAGGCTTTATTAATATAGCCATTAAACATAAATATTCTTCCTTTAGGGACTTCTTTCTAGGTTGCTAGCATAAGATATATCTATCTAGCAGGAACTGTTATTAGCTAAGCTACTATTACTTATTAATTAACCTTCTAAGAGAGCTAAGAGATAGTAAAAGGAATAAAGAACTCCTCTAGACTAGTATAGTATAGATATTTATTAGTTATTATAATATTAATGCTATATAGTACTATCTATCTATTCTTAAGTAAAGCCTTAAGAGATAAAGATAGCATTTTATCTTAAATCTAGGCTTTACAGGTAAACTCTATATAGCTAGCATCTAATCTATTATAATAAATGCCATTAATATAAAATGTAAATGTTACCTACTTACTATATAGCTTTCCTACCTTATTATTAACTCCTTAAATGAAGATAGGCGTTTTTTCCTTAATAGTATGCTAAAGTGTTTATAACTATTCCCTAGAGATAACTGGTTTTCTGCACCTAGTATTAGCATAAATAGAAGCTATCTCTCTTCCTGGAGAGCTTATAGCATTAAATTTAAGGTATATATAGTTGCTATTAACCTTATAAACCTGCAGTTAATGGTAAATATATGCAGGAATATGTTCTATAGGCGTAATTGTATTATTAACCTGAAGAGCAACCTCTTATACAGCTAACTTCTTAGAATATCTAGACTTTAGGTATCTATAAAGCTTATTATAAGATGGAAAATCTCTATAATAATAGATGCAATATTTAGACTTAGCAGGTACCTGCTTGCTTATTAACTATATAGGGCTAATATAAGATCTTATAGCTTTATGTTTCTACAGTATAGCCTAGCTAGGAAAGACTTAATAGTAGATGCTATAGGGAAACTCTTACATAATATCTACTAGCACTATGCTGCCTGTTATATAGTTAAAGTATACTTATTAAGAAGATGTTAATTGAAAGGAATAAACACTCTTACTATTGCTATTAGTATTAGCTCTATCTAACCCAAATTTATCCCCCTTATCTTCTAAGGTAGGATATTTCCATTTAAAATGAACTTTCTTCTCTTCCTTGATATTATAATAAATGTAGTTATTATTATGTAAGCAAGAGTAGTAATCTTAGTTATTACTGCAATAACAATTGCCTAGTTTATTATTATTCTTCCTATCCTTTATATATAACTGCAATAGTTAATTGCTATAATATTAGTTATCTTGCCTTAATTAGTTATATTTATCTTATTGCTTAGAGCTAAAGCGTTTATTATAAGGGCATTAATTAAATTAACTACCCTTATTTCTACCTAAGTAGCAATTAGACTTATATTAGTGCTTGCCTCTATTGCCTTAGTTCTAGTAATAATAGAAGTGTTTAATTGTAGTTTAATGTTACTTATATTACTTAATAAATGCTATTAGCAATATAGTTTCCTTAGGATATTTAAGGAAATATAAGATCTTAATATCTATCTAGTTAAATAATATAGAGATAATAGTATAATCTTTATTGTATTTAACTTGCTTAGCTAGATTAGCTTTTTGCTAAGCCTATTAGGTAAGTATAATACTATAAAGAATAAGCTTAAAAGTAAATTGAGTTTAATAAAGATCCTCTAGGATCTCTATATTAAGATACTTAAACTGTTTAGTAAGCTTTTAATTAAATTTATTAATAGGAAGATTAAGAAATTAATTATAACTAGCTCTATTTAACTTAGATATTAGCTAGGTATTAGCTTTCCTAGTAAGCATTCTAATATAATATTCTATAAGACTAAACTTGCTAAAATGCTTAAATAAATAGAAATGCTTATAGAATATATATACATTAGTATAAATTATCTTGCCTATACTAGTAATAATAAGACCTTAATAATCTTTATTATTAGGATTATTAGAGTTAAAGATACTAAGTATTTCCTTTTAAATCTTCTTGCTAATATTACTGCCTGTAGATTGCATAGTATTAATAGTAGTCTTGCGTTATTATTATACTACAAGATTATTATTAGATCCTTCTAATAGATTATCTTAGGGTGCTAGTAGTCTACCTAGCTATACCTCTAGGATCTCTGCAGAATGTAGATAATAAGCAGTAATCAATTTTGCTTAATTTTACTGATTAAATGCATAGATATTAAACCTCTGCTATACCTGCTCTTGCTACTAGGGAAGATACTTGAGATGTAAGAGCCTAGCATAAGGATACTTAATAAGCATATCTGCAATTATAGACTTAAAGATCTAGCAACTTAGCATCTATTGCATCTGCAAGGCTATATTGCTATCCTAAATGGTAAATGCATTAAGAGCTTAAATAGGGCAATATTCCTCTATTATTTAATAGAAGTATACTCTCTATATAAGTATAGATTTATTCTCTATAATTTAATCTATAATATTATCCTCTTATTCTCTTAGATTATAGAGAATAGAGCGTTAACTAGCTTATAGTTATAGTTACAGTTATTAAGATGAAGAATTTAATTTATTATCCCTAGACTTATTATCATAATGCAGCTAAGGAGCTAATAGATAGACAGTGCGCTAATAACCCAGAGATTAAGGAGATACTAAACGCTAACTATCATTATAATTGTTAAGAGACTTATCTTGCTGTTATTATTACGCGGAATTAGATAGGCTGCCATGTTGCTAGCTTAGTAGATTACCTATATTATCTCTATAGTTAGATTATACTATTACAGCAAAAATGCAGTTATAATAGCCTTAAAATGACTTTAGTATATAAGGTATAAAGGAGCAGTATTAAATGATATATTAATTAGGGGTATATAGTAGCTACATTAAAAGGTATATAACCTGTAGTTATACTAATTACTTTAAGTAAGCAAAGATATAATGTACCTTAATAGTAATCTAATAGGATAGTAGCTCTTCCCTATCTAATAACTATAAGGAGTAGCTGCCCTGTACTAAAGACTGCACTGCTTAACTAAGCTATCTTGCACCTTTTAACCTTAGTTTTATCCTGGTATACTACTTAGAGGGTCTTGCCTGCAAATGTTAAACAGCTAAAGGATTTATCTCGCTTAGTTCCCTTTAGGGATTTCTACAACTAAGTAGTAGACTTAAGTAAATGCAGTTAAGGGGCCTCTTTTTTAGTAATATTAGTACTTTTAAATTAAAAATTAGCATAGAAAGGCTAATTATTTAAGAAAAAGTAAGGCTATTATAGGAGTAGGTTAACTTTGCAAAAGAATGTATTAATAGAGATGATTTTTACTTATATGTACTAGCAATTACATAAAGTAAAGCATGCTTTCTTAGGTAAATGCTAGAAAAGCTAAAGGTTATAGGTTTAAATTTAAATGCAAGGTGTAATTTTTTGCCTTTTTGGCTTTTTACTGTAATATAATGTATATATAAGGGCAGGGATTAAGGGTTACAGCGCGTGCATGTAATAATAACTTCTTAATTAGCGCTTCTTAAGGGATTAAATAACTGCTAATTTTAGGTATAATTTATACTATTAAGAATGCTTTTAATAGCACTTATATAGGTAATAGTAATTAAGGTTATTAAGAGGTTAATAAATAGTATTAAAGGTAATAATAACCTTCTGCAGGCTTAAAGGTTGCTTAATAGTAGTTATAGTGCTAATTATAGATGGTTAGGCATTATAGATCTTTTGTAATTGCTACTATTTGATACTGAATCACAGCTTGTAAGGCAAAATGAAGGTATTTAGAAGGGTATATCAGGTTAATTCTGAGAGTGGGCCTTGGTGTTGTGAGATAAACACCAAGGACCGGATTAACTATGACCCGCTATTCGGGAGAGCTGTGATTCTTACGCATCAATAATAAGGTCTATCTAATCCTAATAAAGGATAAATAGGTAAAGATAAATTCTCTTACATTTCCCTTACTAATCTATCTCTTTTTATTCCTTCTAAGTCCTTTAAATCACTTAGAAAGATAGCGCTGTAGTGCTCTTCCTCTCAACTATGCATAGCGCTTCCCCTCTTAGCCACATACCTACAAAGAGGAAATTACCTACTAAAAGAGGCATAAAGGCAGAGGCATAATGCTTATAGCAAGTCTTTAACAGTAAAAGCTTTAAGGAGGTCCCTATCCCTTCTATTGCTGCTTAGTATAATATTAAAATGAATTATATAGACTATAGTAATTAAATAAGGTCTTATTTCTTATATAAGTACTAATTCTAGTGTAGTCTTTAGTAGGTATTACTTTAGTCTTTTCTCCTTAATATTATACTTATAAATAGCTTTATTTTATAAAAGAAAACCTAATAGCCTTATTAGAAGCCTTATACTACTCTTTAGGCTTAGAAAGAGGTTATTTATAATACTATTTTTAATATATATAGTACTAAAAGTTATACTAAGAAGAGATACTATATAGGGAAGGAGGAAGATAGCAATAATCTTAAAGCATGCTAAATGCACCTATAAAGAGATATTAACTATATTTATAGAGGTAGAAATAGCTCTTCCTATTGCCTTGCTTGCAAAGGCCTACACCAAGGGCAGCCTTAACCTATTAAAAGGTTAAAAAAAGGAGGTTATTTACAGCTAATTTTAGGAAATAAAGGAAATTAGCAGGCTACTAGGTATAGTTATTAAATATGTAATGTAGTGATTTATAATAATGCTAACTGTTAGTACTTATATTACATGCCAGTTTAGGTGTATATGGAGGTACCAATTGTCACGATTATTTTGATTGGCCCCCCTCCTTTTTGTGACCTCGTGGATGCCTTGTGCCAGCTAAAGAGATAGCATACCTATTGATACATTCTTATACTATATAGTCTCGACGACAGGTGAAGAAGGCGGTACGCCGGGCACAGCATCTTGCCCGGCGTGCCGGCCTCAACAGCGACGGCACCACCACCATCCCATCCCATCCCGGCGGCGACGACAGCTCTACGGTGTGGGGGGAGAGCGAGCAGGGGGAAAACGAGCAAGGATGGTTTTCCCCCCCTCGTTCTCCCTGGGGCTTCAATCATAATGTCCCGGAAAATTCGTGGAACAATCCCTGGTATAATTACTGGTAAAAAAAAAAAAAAAAAAAAAAAAAAAGGTATTTGGGAGGATCACGACTTTTTACTTTGACACGAGGGATATCATGGTTAGGGGATAATCAAGGCGTTCACGAGGAACATGCTTTATACAGAATGAAACCGTTTTTTGCACATTTGCCTATTAACGTGATGATAATAACCTGTGTTGCATTCCTTCTGTGTTGCATTCCTTCTGTTGCATTTCTGTTTTCTGTGGAGAAACACCAAATCACATGATTAAGGGTCACTAGGGTATCCACCCACAGCTTCCAATTCACTTCCCAAAATTCACTCCGCCAAAATTGGTCTCCCAAATTGAAGAATTCTCGATCGCCATTCAACTAACCGCCCAAACACTACAGCCAAGATGAGTACGTCGCCGCTCGTCAGCTGCTCGCGAAACAACAGCCGACGATGCTCCTCCCAAGAGTAATTAATAGGTTTTGCTAATGCGTCTCAATAGCGAAGGGTACCTCCAGCTTCGGTAAGCGTCACAACAAGACGCACACCCTGTGCCGACGATGCGGTTAGTTCTTATGCCCTCTTGTGTCGCTGTTCAGACAGCCCTCGATCTGTGCAACGGATATTCGAAATACAGCCGACGCTGAATTAGACGATGGCGGGAATCGAGGGATATCTGAACGGCGAGGCTTGGAAACATCAAAGTGGACGGAAATACTGATGGGATCTTAAATAGGTCGCCGCTCGCTTCACGTTCAGAAGCATGAGTGCTCTTCTTGCGGCTATCCTGCTGCCAAGATCCGCAAGTGTACGTGAACTTCTCACAGGTGGTGTCGATAAATCGATATCGAGTACTCGACGCTCTTGGACAGCATTACTGACTGCATCGACAGACAACTGGTCCGAGAAGGCTAAGCGAAGAAAGACCGTCGGCACTGGCCGCACTCGCTACCTCAAGGATGTGTCCCGACGATTCAAGAACGGTTTCCAGACTGGTACCCCCAAGGGCGCTCGAGGCGCTACTGCCGAGAAGGCCTAAATGGGGACCGCATCCCTTCTGATCCCTTCCACCACCTCTCCGGCCTACCCTTCTTCCATCACGAACGTTCAGAACACCCGCTCCTTCGAGAACATACAGCAGCAATGGCGGCTCATAACATGAGTCTAGACCCAAGGACAATCTGGTAGGAACTGGAGTTAGGGTGGTGATGGGACGGGCGGTAATGTTTGTCGATTCGTGGATGAAAGGAGCGTAAAGGTGCGGCTTGGAGCATGGGCATGGTGTTTTACATGTTTGAGCAAGGAAGTAAAAAAAAAGGACCCTTTGCTCTTCTGAGATTCCATAGGGTTTCGGTTACGAGGTTCTGAAATGGCATCTTGATTCTGCATGAACGTACCTGTAGCCATTGAGCGGACATCTGTGAGGAAAAGTTTTGGTCGTCTGTCATGCAAGTTCACGTCTCGTGTATGACACCCTATTGAATGAGGTATGGCCTGCAAACTGAAAGGCTCTCGAGCGGCGATTCTGAGATTAACATTCCGCCACTGCCATGACGATAGCTCTTGACTTTGATTTTGGTTTCTATTTCGCATCCATCATGTCCCTCGTTCAAATACCTTAACCCCGCCATCCGCAACAACATGATATAAATACTCGGCAGCACCACCCAAGCCCCCCGCTCCAGGTCCTGTAATACGCACTACTCCGCTGACATCCCTCGCTGTCCCTGTATCAAGCATCCGTAGGGCCAACACCATGTCAGCTTGATGTGCCGAAGAAAGCACGAGGCTGGCGTGCTCTCGTTCAAGCGTCGTAACTTGGGTAGCAACAAGAGGCACGTCGGCTGACAGAGTGAGTAGCGTACTGTGAACAAGCTGCGAAGGATTTAGCGAGTGACACACTTCTTCTAAGCAGACTTACACTTCGTAGGCTAAGAACGGTGTCTTGAAGCGTGAGACTTGTGGTTGAGTCATCGGTGACAGCGAGAAGCGCATCAAGTTGGTCGATGATAAGGATCTTACGCGACGCACGCAAATCCGCGATAGCACCTTCAATTTCCCTCTTGATATCCGCAAGCTCCGTACTCCGAAGCGCTCTCTCTTTTCTTGTGCCCGGCATACCGGCCTTAGCTTCACCATAGAGTCCTGAGAAACCATCGATGAATGTGAAGCGTCCTGCTCTGCTTAGGGCATCTAAATCAAGGCCCTGGCCAATATCAGTATTCGCCTATACAAATGGTCCATTGATCTGTGAACTTGTTACCAATTTTGTAGAGCCTTCTCTCCAAAAGGCACTATCTCTCATGAAGCTCAACAGTATGATGCCTGTGTCCTTGGTGCTCTCATCCCCATCTGTACTACCTCTCAGGTATGAATACACATAGCGCAGAACCAGCCAGTTCGCGCTTGCACCAAGCACGCTGGTGACAAGATTGAGCGAGGACTCTGGAGGTAGAGAAATGTAGGGCTCCAAAAGATGAGGTATCCGTGAAGTTGAAGCCATTTCGGGGTTGAAATATTGGAGGTAATTATTAAGTTGATACAAAATATTCTGAGGGTTGAGTGGCACTGTGCGAGAAATTCAGTGCCTAGTGGAGCGAGAGGACACCATAGGTAGGGAGGTGATAGGCAAAATCAACACTATCACATTTGGAATTTTGAACTACGAAGAAAATGTGTGAAGGATTATGTTAAAATCTGAAATATGAGTAAAGTAGGAGTTTGTGGAAGAAGTTCCTTTCCATCTGGTTGATTACGGCTTGCCATCATTACACAAACTTGGACGTTCAAAGAGGGGAGGAGCTGAAATTCATGCAAATTTAACCTTAACACTCACCACCTCGCGAAACATGTGCTCTATATCTGGGAGGGAATCTTCAACCTCGCCTTACGAGGATGAACTGATCCTTTATAGAGTACCGTCGCCATTAAGTCTAACAACATTCTCAAGCCTACTAACGCACCTGAGAAGATGGTCTGTCTATGTCTAACGCCCCATTTCCTCGAGACTGGACTGGCCGAATCTTCAACTGGTGACTTTCGTACAACACGAATTTGTTCATGGATTCTAGCCTCAATAACGGGCAAGGCTTCGTGGATCGGCGGTTTTCATTCGGCCTAAAAACAACAACCAAGATTTAAGGTAGCGAATACATTACCCTGGAAGAGCAGTACCATAGAGAGGGATGTGACGGGGTTCATTGGGCCAAGCCTGCATCATATCCTTGAGTATGGCACTTGGCATTTGATATTGGCCATACACAAAAACATCAAGGTTGATATCTCTTCCTGAACTAGATCTTTATCTGGGGCAAGTGACCAAGAGCGAGCAATGGCGAGCATATCTACTGTTCGACGAGAGTAGATTTTATGCAACAGATGCCTGTCTCCCAGTCCGGCGTGGTGATATTGCTGGAGCATTTGTGATGGGTGCTATTGATGTTGTGAGCTTCTAGATATCTGACTGTGATATTGTTAGCATGGTTCAGAAGGCAGAAAATATGCTGGAAATGCGTCTATTATATAAATCATTGATGAGTTTTGATGTTGCCTTATTTACCAAACAGACCTCCAAAGATAGACGAACCGTCTCCTCCTCCACGGCCACCATGTCTCCTGGCTTCAGTTCGGATCCATTCCTTTAGAAACTCCCTGTCGGCGAGCTTTCTGGCATCTGATAGCTTGGTCGTTGTTTGTGCCTCCCCACCATCGAAACTTAAGAGGGTGGGAATGCTGGTGATCATGTAAGTCATGGCTAAGTTGGGACTTCCTGACATGATATCCGGTGAATCAAACTCAACAGTCGCGAGAGACACGCCTCCCTCCTCCTCGCCAACGCCAGACTCGACAAGATCTCTGATGAGAGGGCTTACGGCTTTGCAGGTTGAGCACCATGAGGCGGTCCACAGGGTCAGCAGGGGGGTCCGAGACGATGTCGAGAGTGAGAGGTAGGTTGAGAAAGAGTCATTATTGCGGATACTAGCTGGCGGTCAACAGACAAGCTATTTCTCGGCAGAGGGAGACAAAGACAACGATCGACAAATGGATTGCAAGGGGGGAACATGTGCGGAGACATGTGATCTATCAAAGCAAGCAATTTGACTTACGGGGCGTATATCTGGTTCTTGGCTTGTCGCGATGTAGTCGAAGAGATTAAGGCTCGCTGGAACGTCTGTGCCTTATTGCAGAAAGGCCGGAGCCCAGTGCGTAAGGTGAATGTGTGCATTGTTATCTTGGATATGAACCACAGCCTCAATGGCCAAAGCTGAAAGTGCAATTGGACCTAAAATGCTTCGGTAGAATGGAATTCAAGCAAAGTTTTGGAGGTGAGACATGGTAAGACGCCCATGTCAGGAATGATGTAATGACCTAGCGACAGGACCCTTGACAAGGTGGGGGATGCATTGTTTACTGGGTCGGCTGCATGGGCCAGTGGTTACCTAGCTTGCAAAGGGATACTGCAGAGTGCAGACCGCACGGGACACCGTTTAAACATCAATAAGTCGGTCACGCGTGCAGCATCTACAGAAGTGAAACTTGGTTTAAACTGGAATCGTCCTTAGTTATGGCACTGCCGCCGCTCCCGCCAAGTAGCCAACCCAACAGGATGATGGATCCTTTGTCACCAGGCCTAAAGGCATGGAGTGGAGTTGAGTTGAGTTGAGCCTAGTGATCCAACGTTTAACCTTACTCGCGTTATCCCGTCGAGTAGTGCCAGGTAGACCGTTACGAGTCCAGTCCAGTCCCTTATCAGGGAGAAGCATGGATACTTATATCCTACCGCCTCCTCGGGCATTGTTCTTTTTGTGAGGATGTATTCCTCACAACGAGCCAAAGTGGCATATTTTTTACCTCGTGCGTTGTATGATTCCGGGCCGAGTTTGATTTTTTGCCGTATACCTTTCATATGGCTTGCAGCTGGTGACGACTTGAAAACTCCACAATTACTTGGACCCTGATGCCTTCCATCGCTTCGCGACGAAACTAACTGGCTTCCCATCTCGATCACACTCGCCTATAAACAAATTCCATTATCCATCATCCATCATCCAATCTCCCTAACCTAGAATTCTGTTTCCAGCCTCACTCTGCCCTCCCTCCTCGAAGACGCGCTTTGCATTAGAAGCTTTGTTTCCCCCTATATTATTGTTCACTTGGCACCTACAATCGAAATATGTTTAACTTCTAGACTATACCCATCAAGGTGTATCTCTCCCTCTATAAACATCCCATCGAGAACCCCTATGTACACATCAGAAGTGGTATTCAAAACTCCAGTTTTCATTTGCATCTTGGCTTGAGAAAGTCCTCCTTATGCAGTCAGAGAAATCAGATGTGCCCAGGTGGCGGCGCTTCCTGGGAGGCGGCGGCAGCGGACCTACCGGTGCTAGGACAGACGAATCGTACGGACCTTCTAAATGGAGCATGGGTGTTCTGAATGATAAAAAGACCATTGAAGTTCCAGGTAAGCTCAAAAGTTCACGTGTTGCTATATCAAATTCGCAAGACTAACGCGTTATAGGTTCCGTGCTTCTTCTGGCGTCACATCGTGATGAGCCTCTTGGTCTGCGAAATGTGCACGCCAGAACCTCTCACTCATCTATTCCCGCTGGCTTTCCCGTTGATACACGAAGGACATCAGCCTCATCAGCAGCGGCAGCGGCGGCTGCTGCCTCAGTAGCGGAGAGTCAAGCTCCTCCCAACGAGAGTGACGGCAAGAAGAAAACAAGCGATGGGGCTATCATCCTAGAACCACAACCTGAAGAATCAGGAAATGATCCTTTGAACTGGCCTGCTTGGAAACGAGACATTGCTCTTTTGTCGCTTGGTTTCTACTGCATGATTGGCGGTGGCACAACTCCCATTATCGCCGCTGGCTTCACCGACGTTGCAGAGACATACGACGTTGACGTCGAGAGGGTCGCTTTGACTACTGGACTTTACATGATGGGAATGGGCCTCGGTTCCGTCGTATTCTCACCAACCGCTATTCTATGGGGTAAACGCCCAGTATATCTGGGCAGTGCAATCCTGTTCATTGGGACATCACTCTGGGCAGCATGGTCTCCAAGCTTTAATTCTCTCCTCGCCGCCAGAGTCTTCCAGGGATTTGCCGTTAGCCCTGTTGAATGTCTTCCATCAGCCACAATTGCCGAAATCTTCTTCCTCCATGAAAGAGCCTACCGCATTGGTATCTATACTCTTCTTTTGCTTGGTGGCAAGAATCTGGTCCCCCTTGTCAGTGCCGTCATCATTGGCGGTCTCTCGTGGCGTTGGGTTTTCTGGATCTTGGCCATGATTATTGCCTTTGGTGCTGTACTTCTCTTCTTATTTGTCCCGGAAACCTTTTGGGATCGCACCCCCTACGCAAGACCTAAGCATCCATCCAAGCGTCCAAGTTTTCTTCGCCGGCTCTCATCTCGTCATGCGGTTGCGCAAACTGGCGGAGAGGGGTTACTTCAGGGTGAGCTCGAAGCGCACTTTGCAGATGCGGACCATGCTCAAGGTGGACGCCAATCACCTGCTGCTCTTCATCGAGGCCGGGATCTCCATGTTGGCTTTGCTGAGTCTGGCGACGCTGCTGAAGCGGCCGCAGCACCTGTGACTCCAATTTCGCCTAAGGCGGTAGTCCATCCGTCTGACAAAAACCCAGCTGCCCCAGGGGATGTCGGTAGCACGACCGGAAGTGAGTCCGTCGATGCGTCTTTCAAGCTGGGTCCAAACCTCGAGAACGAGAAGTTAGATGCCTCGCGGCTCCGGGGCCCGCCCAAGATCCAGGCCTACACACACAACCTCCGTCACCAGCCTCCAAAATCATTTGTTCAACAGCTGAAGCCCTGGCATGGAAGGCTGAACAGTGATAGCTGGCTCAAGGTCATGGTACGCCCTTTCATCTTATTCGCATACCCAGCGGTCCTTTGGTCAGCTGCCGTGTATGCTTGCTCTGTGGGTTGGCTTATCGTCATCTCTGAGTCGATTGCCATGATATACCGCGACAAGGATTCTTATAATTTCACCGCGCTCCAGACAGGCTTAGTGTATATCTCGCCTTTTATCGGCGGTATCCTGGGAACTGGCGTGGCTGGCAAGGTCAGTGACATTATCGTCAAGATCATGTCGAGGCGTAACGGCGGTCTCTACGAGCCTGAGTTCCGTCTTGTCATGGCCCTTCCCATCCTTATCAGCACATGCATAGGCCTCATGGGCTTTGGCTGGTCCGCAGAAGAAAAAGATCATTGGATGGTCCCTACCTTCTTCTTTGGAGTTGTGTCATTTGGGTGCTCACTTGGATCGACTACATCCATCACATTCTGTGTGGACGGCTATCGCCGATACGCCGGAGAGGCTTTGGTGACGCTTAATTTCTCAAAGAATATCTTACATGGGCTTGTTTTCAGCCTCTTCGTTACGCATTGGTTGCATGGCGATGGCCCGAAGAAGGTGTATATCTGGATTGGTATAATTCAACTGCTTCTAATGCTGTGCACAATTCCTATGTACATCTACGGCAAGAGGGCACGCATGTGGACAGTTCGAGCAAATTTGTTGGAGAAGTTCTGATTTCGAATGGGCATTGCTTGGAGTTTTGACACCTTTACTGCATGAGACGGAGCGCACTGCATGATCCTTCCTTTTGACGATACGGAGTTTGTCTGTTTTGTTATTACTTACAACATATGGCCTGGCACGCAAGTGCTATTGCATTGACCACCGAGACCCAGCATGATTAGAATGAATATTTCTGTTAGATAAGATGGTGATTAGTATTATTGAGAACAGACTTGTACATCCATTAACTCAGCTGCCGCTAGGGATTTCTATCGAAACCTCATGCAATAAGAGACTACTCTAGCCGTTTGACAGTTTCTTCCCACACCTTTGCCTCGATGGGTGTCCTCCTCCCGGTTCCGGTCTGAACTACCACAGTATAGCGGGGTATGTAGCTGTTGTCTTGTAGACCTGTCCCTATCGACTTTCGTCACTCGCCCAGAGCTGACAAGCACAATAATGAGAAGTCACCAGGTGATGTCGCGACTAGATAGCGTTTAGAGGCTTTCTCCCCTGCTATTTGTAAGGTATGCCCTAAGTTAGCAACGTTTCATGATAGTTGAGTAGTGTAGGGTTGGCTATCTCCACGGGCTTGGGGAAGGGGCTACAACTTTTAGAATCAATTATCATTAACTTGCTGTTTACCCCTTGATGCTCAACCTTCAGAGTTCAGATCATCAACAATAAGAAGTGGCTCACGGCTAGAAGAGCTTTGTTTGTAAAAGAAAGAGCTTATTAGAGCACACCGCGAAATAGTCTCCTTCTTATGATCAAGCTTGGTTACAGTTATACGCCCCGCATCAAACGATATCATAGCCTCCCTGGAGGGCTTCTCAGGTGATCATAATCAACTCATCGTGATAAAACAACAATGACATGCGCGTGAATCAATACGAATAACCGCTATCTTGCACGTAAAAATGCCAGTCGTCTGCATCTAAGCTCGGATCCTCAGACAATGGTTTGGCGGATACTGACTGCAATTACCAAGCTGCGGCACAGATTCTTATGGTCATCCCTCTCTGGCTACCGATGATTTGTAAGGTTCCGGCTGATTAATTTTGATATCAAAGTGAGATCGAGGCTAAGGGCTCATAGTAATAGGACACTTAATGTACTGAGGTGCAGTGTGTCTTTCAAGCACATGGACGCATACACCGTACATCATACTTATAATACCCTTTCAAAGGATGGCAAGCTGGTATTTGTCAGTCCGATGATGGAGGTTATGGTGCTTCTTGAGATATAAACTCACCATCGTGGTGAGCCGAGTCCTCCATGCTGAAGGATGAATATCACAAATGATTGGACTGGAAAATAATTCCACGTTAGCGAGGAGCTTGAGATACAAATTAGTGTTACAAGAATAAGCTATACTTCAAGACGCTCTGGGGCTATAGTTTTGGTTGTATTCTTGTAGCAAACGAGGAACAGCAGCCCGTTCTCTTATTTGTTCTTCTCCTTTTATATGCAGACAATTTTGTGCAAAATGCTGGTGTTTTTGTGAAATGCCCCTGATGGTATATATCTGCGCCATATGCAATCAACGCTAATCCCAAGACACCATATCCAACGCCCTTTCTTTAATTCATACATCTCAGGGCCTGAAACCCTTATTTGTGCCTGCAAGGTATCGATTCGTGTCCCGCTTGCTTCATCAAATTCATGTTCATCCATCGTTCTGTGTCTAAGGCGAGGCGGGATGAAACTGTGAAGTTTACATGAGAACACAATCACCTTCTTGTTGTCTCTCCATCTTGCTACGGGAAATGCGCTCACGCTGGCGCGCGCCGTTCTTGCCTGCACCACGCTTTAGATCCTCTAAGCGCTCACGAGCCTTCGGAAAATCTTGGGCTGTGCACTGTTATCAGTTGTCGTCCACAACTATGATTCTGTTGCACTTACCGGCTGCTCGCCAATACCACCGCTTTGCATCCTCCAGATTTGGAGGGACGCCGATACCTACCTCTGTGAAGTAACCCATGGCATATTCGGCCTTAGCAAGGCCTGCAATAGCAGCCTTGCGGGCCCAAAGGTAAGCTTCAGTGTCACTCTGTCCTAGTACACCTTCACTGCCTGTGAGATACCAGCCGCTGAGTGCAAGCTCTGCCTGATGCTCCTCCTGTGTGGCAGCTTTTGAGTACCACTGAATGGATTGTCGAGGGTCGATCGGACAGCCCAGCAATCCATATTCAAAAGCACATCCAAGTCGATACTGTGAGAACTTGTATCCCAGATCGGCAGCTTGAAGGAATAGACTATATGCATATGCTTCATCTCGAATGATAGCATCGTTGGGTTGAGCTGATTCGTATAACAAGCCGAGTTCATGTAGTGCGTGTGGATTCTCTCCATCTGCTCGCTCTGCAGCCCGCTTCAGCCATCCCACCGCTTCCCTGGGATTCTTGGGCTGACCAAGAAGCCCTTTCAGTAAGATCATTCCAACCTTGTACATTGCTGGAGGATCACCCAAAGTTGCAGCACGTTTGTACCACTGAATTGCTTTCATTGGGTCCTTACGCGTACCGCCTCCTTCCTCATGGCCAATCTCGCAGCACACTGCAGTTCGATAAGCTGCTGCAGGGTGTCCAAGTTTTGCAGCAGACTGGTACTGAGTGAAAGCTTCCTTATGATCGCTATCACCGAAGAGACCTCGTCCGAGACAATCTGCCAGGAAAAACATGGCGTCTGGATTCTGGGCATTGGCCAGCTTTTTGAGAATCTTATGACAATCGATAAGATAACGCTCGCGTGCCCTTGTACGTTGCTTAGGGTCTGGCATTTTAGGTGCCAAGACGTCAGCAGCTTCCACCAACTTCTTGGCCAGTCTCAATGCTGAGTCCTGGTCACTCGAGTTGTTCTTGATCAGCATTCTGAGATGTTCTAGTTCTTGTGTGGTAACAGGGCCTAAGTCCCTGGCCGGCTGCCGTTGGCTGTTGTTCCTGGCTGGCGACCGTTGTTGCTGTTGATACTGAGGTTGTCGTGGCTGAGGCTGAGGTTGTGGTTGTGGCTGAGGGGCTGGCGTAGAGACTCCGTAGTTTCGGATAGGAGCTGGCTTATTACCCAGGTGAACCATTGAATCTTGCATAAGACCCGGACGGATAGGAGCGGGATGTGAAGGAAGGCCATCCGCATTCATGGGTCCACTAGTACGAGCACCATTCATAGCTGCTGGTGCACTAGGTCCTCTGGTCGGTATTTGGTTATAATCCTGATCATATGCAGCCTGGTAGTTGCTCATCGGTGGAACCGGTGGGACTGCGGGGACGTCAGGCACATCGCCAGCCATCTCAAACACGGCTGTTTGAGGTTGACGAAGGACTGGTTGTGATTTGGCGTGATTGAGAACAGCTGTTTGGTGGGCTCCTCGCTGGGGCTGTTCATTGCTAGGGCGCATTGACTGTTCGAACGAACTACGTTGCCCTGGAGCTAGTGCAGCATCGAAGTCCGGCAGGCTGACTCGGTTGTGCTGGGATTCTGGCCCGTATTCAGGGTGGCTGTTGCGTTGATTGTCGAAATAGGCATCGTAAACTTCGTCATAAGAAGCTGTTGATGGTTTATGGTATGCATTTCGGTCATCATACTCCCCACTATAGTGGCCTCCTGGGCCCCCTTGTGGCCCAGCTGTGTACGATCTTTGGGGAGGTGCCCGGTGACCGCCAGCAGTCGAAGGTCTTTGTGGTATCCCTCGACCAGCGGGGGTGCTATATTGCATTGCGTCCATCCGTTGAGGTGGTGGCAAGTTGCCTCTTTGTCGCATATCATCCACAGGCATCGTTCTGCTGCGTGCCGGTGGGCCAAAGCCACCTGCAGGAGGCTCTCGAGTACCGTTATATCCATCGTTATGATTTCCATAGCCATCCGGAGCTCCGTAGCCTGGGTTCTGCCGTGGAGGACCTCCTTGAGGATAACCTCTCGGAGGAGGTCCGCGACCCGCATTCACTGGCGGCCTTCCATATTCGCCTTGACTGCGTTGGGCATCGGAACTTGTACGTCCATTAGTTGACACCATCGGTCTCTGGTTCATATCCATATTTGACATTTGATCAACCATCTGTTGCTCATAAGGCATGTCTGGCCTTCGTCCACGCTCTTGTGGTACGTGCTTGTGTCCGAAATGCCCGTCTCGAGGACTCATGGGAGGCGTGTTCATAGGATGGCGGCGGGCTTTGGATGCGATTGTAAGCTGAGGGCCCTAGCATCAGGATTGAAACTCACCTGCGGGATCCGAGTTCGACGCATATGGTCCTGGGCGTATTCCACCTTGCCCAGGGTGTCCATTAGGAATGCCTCTGCCTGGTCCTGGCATTGGGCCTCCTCGAGGAGGGCGCTGTTGCCCACGATGCGGATCAGCTGTCTGTGGACGAGGAATGGGCCCTCCGCGAGGACCGGGTATCACGCTACCACCACGCCCATATTGGTCTTGTGGAGGCGGTCCTCTGCCATAATTCTGATCTTGACGTCCTCCAAAATCCTGTCCAGAGCCATACCCATAGTCTTGGTGATACTCGTCATACTGTTGTGATGCTCCATATTGTTGTGGTGGCGCATTGACTTGTTGTCGCGGGGCATGCCTGGGTGGTGCTTGGCCCCCGTAAGGTCGCTGCTGGCCACCATAGCCGCCTTCGTATGCCATGGGTGTGGTTCGACCGTTGGCGACACGAACAAACTTTGTGTCTGGATTGTCGTATAGTGCAGATGGTTGCAGAACCAGAAATCAAAAGAAGCTGTAGGCTCTGAGTATCTGTCGGCGCAGAATGAGTTTCAATCACTGTCGCATGGCGTGCCGCAGCCTCAGCAACAGGGTTTCTAATAAGTGTGTGATCGGCGGTCCAGATCGTGGAAGTACTGCAAGAGAAAGGATGACAAGTTGTCGATGATCACAGCCAAAAAAAAAGGACTTAACAAATAGTGAGAGAAGGATAATTGCGTTCTCGAGTCTGCAAGTAGCTGGCAAGATATGGTACAAAGCTGGCAAAGAGACCAAGTTCGTCTGCGATACAAGAAAGTGGAAGCGACGACAGGAGGTACCAGAAGTGGCGCAAAAGGTATCGAATAACCTCAGTTCAGAGACTCATTTGAGGAGAAGTATTAATACTTTGCAAGCGGCGCAGATTTCAAGCGGACGGGGGATACCCTTTATGCTTGGTTCGTCCGAAACGGAAGAGCTCAAGGTATCCATGAAGAGGCAGGTTACGGAAGGCCAAATCGACATCTGTGCCAAAATTCATCTCTTAGTAGGTTGACCCTATACTGTATAGGCCTATACCTTAAAATTCATTCTAATGTAATATCCTAGATAGTTTATTATATAAAAGTAAATCTAACTAATTAAAACCTCTTACTTAGCTAAGCTATATAACTTTATTTTATAGCCTTAATCTAGTAATAACTAATAAATAGAACCTAGGTATTCTAATAATAGCTATAAAAGTATTAACTATAAAGTCTCTAGCTAGATTAAAATCTTAATAAACTTAATTAATAAGGTTACCTTTAGGCTATAGTATCTTAAATAACTCTAATTATAATAAATATATTATCTAATTAGTTAAAAAGCTATAAAAAGCTTAACTAATAGGATTTATAACTCTCTTATAACTTTAACCTTTTTTAATCTATTTATCCCTTAAAGTTATCTTAATAATTATAAAATTATTAAAAAACTAGCTAAGCTTAAATTATTTATAAGTTCTTTACTTTAATTATATTAAATTAATAAGGCTAATCTTAATTATAATTAAGATATTAAACTTAAATAACTAGCAGCTAGTAACTACTATTTATTAATAGTATATATAACCTTTTTCTACTTGCTATAAGTACTACTAAAAGGTCTATAATAGAAATATTATAGCCCTTTAGTAGTAGGCAACCTATAAAGTAATATAAGAAAAAGCTATACAAGTAAAAGCAATTAGCTATAATAGTTAAATAAATAACTAGCTACTTAGCCTAGCTATCTTTAAGTATAATATCTTTTACTACTTACTTAAGAACTCTTATTATAGCAGGTAGCTTTAAGAAGAAATATAGTACTTAATAGATGCTTAATCTATAGGTAAAGCTAAATAATACTTCTATAAATTAAAGAATACCTCTTAGCTTAAATACTAGATTATAAGCATTATTATACTTATAATAATAATCTTTATTAACTTATAGCTAAGAGACTATTATAAGTAGTATTTAGAGTTTATATATAATAGAATTACCTAGAAAATTCTATAAAGTTAATTATATAAGATAAAAAAAATTCTATATATAAGAAAGAGTTTATAACTAAAAGTTAAAGAGTCTTTTAGTAGGTAAAATAAGGCTATAGTTAATTAAATAGAATTTACTTAACTAAGTATATTTACTCTATAAAATAATAACTAATACTAAGGCAATGAATAGTAGTATTAATAGTAATTTAATAAAGATACTAACTACTTATAAGAATATTTTAAAAGAATTATAGCTAATAGGCATTTTTCTGCTAATTCTATTCTTAATAGAATTACTATTTTTTATCTTTTTATACCTATTATATATATAAAGCTTTTTAAATTTATATATATATAAAATGTATATTATATTTATAAATAGCATAATAGGCTATATATTCTTCCTAGTTAGCCTTAAGTTTTATACTATTAGCTAGAGATTTAGGAAATAAGAAGCTATACTTATTTAATTCTATTTAATTAATTATAGCTCTTTAAAGAGCTTTTTAAATATAATTATATTAATCTTAATAGCTATTTGCCTTAAGATATAATTATAATATATAAAAGAATTCTTTATAAGTAGATCTTTCTCTAAGATACTTCTAAGAACTTAAAGCTTTCTATATACTTATTCTTATAAGCCTAATTATAAGTATATATAATAAGTAGAAAATAGCTAGCTATTAGTCTTCTTAAAATACCTATAAGTAGGATTAATTATATATAATCTTATTTAGCTATATATAATATTAATATGCAATTACTTAATTAAGAGGCTTAAGGTAATATTAATTAAAATAAGATTAATTATAGAGTTAAGAGCTAGCTTAATATTATCCCTTAAACCTCTATAGTAAGTTCTTTAATTATAAAGGGTACCCTTTAGTTTTTCCCTTTAATGCAATTTTATCTTATTTTTCTGCATTTTCTTTATCCTCCTTATTCTCCTTATCTCCTTAATTCTTATTTAATATTATAGATTATAGAAATGCCTTAAATAAATTTAAATCTTTATTCTACTTTTTCTCTTTACTCTTTATTTTTTTAGCCTTAACTTTAAGTTTAATTTTATTTGCCTTTATTTTATATTATATAGCTTTCTTTTTATCTTATACTTCTTTTTTAAGCTTTATTATATGCTTTAAAGTTAATATTTTAGCCTTTATTTTAGCTTTTATTTACTTAATTATTTACTTATTAAAGCATAAAGTATTACTTTTATTTAAATTATCTTATATATTAAAGTATAAAAGTATAAGAGAAATAGAAGCTTTAGCTTTAATAGGAAGTATAATGCTTACTGCTTTAAAGAAGTCTTTTAGCTATATTATCTTATAAATAGTATTATTATATATAATAGGCTTATTTAAATATATACTAGTAATATAACTATTAATAAGCTTTTACTTTATTAAAAAGAACTTTTTATAATAACTTAATATAATAAAATAAACTATTTTATTATATAATAAAAATATAAAGCCTAGTAAGGCTATAATCTTACTTTTAATATTCTTACTTTTAACTTCTTTATTATACTTTAATATTTTTTTTTTTTTTAAGTTTACATATCAGCCTCGAAAGGTATCCAAGCATCTCCAAAGTCTATCATAATTTAAACATTACTTGCCTCCCAGGCGGCAAAGCTTCATTAAGTCAATATCATTAAGTTAGCTGCCTCAATTACAGCCTGAACCTAACTGCACTCAAGCCAGCTGGAGAGCCTTGCTCTTCAGCTGGGCCAGATCTTCCTCTTGCAACCCACTTCAAACAATACCACGCTTCAATCGTCCAACACGCAGTAAGTCATCCAACCCGCCTTCTGATCGCAGCCGCTAACAACATCACAGCTACACCGTCACGATGCCTATTGTCAGAAGAAGCCTACAGTTCGATCCCGACCTGAAGAAGACCGAACCGCAGCCGCTGTGACGCGAAATCTGGGATGAGAGAGGGGTAATCGCGGGGTTTCGGAAGGAAAATGTATTGAGTTTTGTGTAGGTTCGGGCGCCTAAAGTCAAAGACCGTCGGCGTTGGCGGCGACGGAGGGCAGAATTGATCACGCTACACAGCACGTGACCAGTCCACAATCGTAAAGACCAGCCAAACATCAGTGCACCATCAGTATAAACAGGGGATTATACTTTAATATAAAAATGCTTAAAATAACTTCTTTAAGGTATCTTAAAGTAATATAAAATATAGCCTTTAATTTAATAGTAATTATACTTTTATAGCTTATTATAGCAATACTATACTATTAACTCTTTATAGCTATATTTATAGCATTAATATATATAATAAAGATTAATTATATTTATTTAATTTAAATTATTATTAAATTAGGCTATATAAGGCTACTTATAGTAAGGTTAATAACCTTAATAGCTTTAATAAGTAGTTATTAATAAAATAAGTAAAAAGTAGCTTTTTTAATAGCTTTTAACTCTATATAAAGCTTAATATAACCTTAACTAGTTTTAAAGTAAAATTTAATATAAACTATTAAAATAAGAAATATAAGTAAAGATTTTAAAATATAAAATCTTAAATTATATAAAGTACTATAAGCCTATATAAGTATATATAAAGTAAAGCTATTATCTTTCTCTTTTAATACTATATTATAATAATAATACTTAATATAATAATATTATATTATATATTAGCTTAATAGAGCCTCTAGTATTACATTAGGGTATATATAATAAAAAAAAATCCCTCAATATGAATTTTAGCACAGATGTCGATTTGGCCTTCCGTACAGGTCAGGTTGCCTCCAACCTCCAACGTGACCTGCCCCCAAGTGCATGTGGTTTCCATCCATTCAGTCAAGTCCAGTTGTTCTTCAATGGAAGCTTGTGGAGCAAGAGCGCTAAATCTCCAGTGGCTTGTCATTTAGGGCCGTTTTCTAGGTTACTCTGAGTGGGGTCGTCCAGGTACAGTCCCCAGGGGTATCAAATGTGAATTTCCGCGATTTCTAGGTATTTTTTGCCACAACGGAATTAAAAACACCAATAAGATATTAGATACTCAGTATATCTATGGAGATAATACTGGGCTGATCTACAAGTAAAATAGAGCAGATTGGCTACTGATTGAAGTACCGATTTTACATTTCATACCCCTGGGGACTGTACCTTACTTGAACCCCAACCCCTGTCGCTCGGGATAAATTATGACACTCTCCTCAGGGGGCAAAGAAAACACTGAGCCTTGATTCAGGGTGTTAAAATAAACTTGGCAAAGAGTCACCTAAACTTGAGCTAAGTTTACCTAAGTGTTTTTATCACTTAGGGTTAAGGTCCTGGGTTTTCTTTCCTCCCCTAGACTGGATGGAGGACTTAAGGGGAATCAATGCTTGTGCTGTAAGGCCCTTGGCCTTAATAATGCTGTATGGCCCCTGTTCTGTCAAAGGGTTTTGTCTAGGTATGCCGCGAAAGAAAACAAGCGACTCGGCACAAGGAGGTTCCATAAAAGCGAAGCGCTTGATGGAATGGAAGAATGCCGTCACGAACTGACAACGACTCTTTTTTCGAGTCAATATGCGCACAGTCAATAATGGGCAAATCTAAGCCGCGGTGCTTCTTTCACAGCCCAGGGGTTTCCACTAGGCAATCCATTCCAATGATTCGAAGAATCGAAAGACATGGCGCTTCGCCGCTACCGGCTTGGCTTACAATCGCCAACAGGCTGCATAACTGATTGTGGCTCAATCCAACCCCTGCTAATTAACGGCGACGTTAATCGGTTTTATTGGCCCGGCTTCCGTCTTCAGGCGATGACTTATCCAACAGGGTTTGGGTATTATTGCTTGCTTCACAAAGCTTTGTTTTGTATCACAATGCTCGTCGTCATACTACGCTGGCATTGTTTGCTCTCGCAAGGATTTTATCCCTCACTCATTCCTCGAATAGCATTCACGACAGGCTCTTAGCTGAAAAAACTGGCCTCAAAAGCCGAAACAAATCAATAAGCAAAGGGCTCTCTGGATTTCTCCCTCTCTCTACGTAAATGCCGTATGTACTTCTCTTACACCCCTGATAGCCCTAAGCACGGTGGCTCGCATAACATCATCTGTGGATCTGGCCAAGAGCTATGAATCCATATCAACGAACGGTTTTCATGGCGCTCTCCATTTTGACAGGTCTTGTGGCGGTTAATCGGCGCTTGGTTGGAGGGAAACGTTGCGGTACTTGTCCCCATGCTCTCGCTTAGCCCTCTGGTGGATGTATTGACGTCAAGAAGCCAGAGGCTATTGTGATGATGAGAGCGTTGTGAAGATGGATACAGTCAAGTGCAAGGCCGTGAGACAAATGTGTTGGAGCAACTTGTAGATCCGACGAAGCCGGAGATTCATTTGTCTACCAGCTCGATTTCTGATACGCCATTCGTCAAGGAAGTGTCCGAGCTGACTTCAGATGTCAACCAGTCAGGAGCCACGAAGCCTCTTTTTTGGGAAGACGGGTATCGCCACCTCTCAGCTTCTTGTTGAACACGAAAGGAGTACCACGCTGTGGGAAGCTGAAACATTGTCTTGGCTCTTGAACCGTGTAGGTGGTCGGCCTAGCAACTTTTGCTTTGACGTGGCTACCCTATGGCGAGCTATTTGCTATGTTCACAACAGAAGATCTGCAAGTGAGTTGCAGTTTGCATGTTTTGGCTTCTCGAATACCACATATGGATATCTTAAAGAGTAATAGTTGTAAACCCCAAGTGCAGAGTACCAACCTCTTGTCAATGCTAGAAATGATGCTAAAAAGTTCATAACCCAAGTCAAGGAACATACTCGGCTTCGGGTCATGCTCAGCTCCGTGACCGCTTTCCTCATTTGACTACTACCAATAAGGGCATACTGCCAAATCAATGACGGGTGCAGAATCGTGCAAATCATCATTGGAAGAATTGATACCACTTCAGATTCAACTCCATTTTCTTCCTGTTGAATTTCACGTCTTCGAATCTTGTACCCTTGTTCTTCCCCCTTCTTATAATGGCTGCCAAACAACCATCTTCAAGATGGTGGTTCTGGACCAAGGTCATCATGGGGTAAGTCTTTGCCATTATCAGAGTCTGTTAAAGACCAAGCTGATGTGTTGCAGTGGCGCTGTTGTCGCAGTCGGCGGACCGGCCTTTACAATGTGGTTAACTCCTACTGAGGAAGAGCTTCGATCGAGATACAACCCCGAATTGCGCAAGAAGAGTTTGGAGAACCGTGAGGAGCGACAACAAGAGTTTGACGACTTTGTGACTCGACTGAAGGAATACTCCAAGTCGGATAAACCAAGTGTGTTTGTTTCGTCCGCGAAGTATCAATTGCTAACCCGAGCTAGTCTGGATTGTTGTGAAAGAGGAAGAGGAACGGAAGCGCAAAGCCGCCGCCGCCGCTGCGAAAGCATCTCAGAAGGACGCAGACACTCGACGAGAAGAGATGAGGAGAGAGGCTGGCCTTGACGCAAAATAGAGCCGCCGATGGGAATCTAAACTGAATGCCCTTTATGCTTGTAAGATCATATGGTGTGGTGAAGGACGGCTCATGTATAACAGCTTATCATAGGAAATACCTTAGTTGCAGGGGTCAGTAAATTATTTGGAGTTTCTGGAATCAACATTCAACTGCTTTCATTCGAAAACTAAGATGAACCTATCTTTCATTGCCTAAACTGCCCCGGCGCGACCACCGATATCTCCAATCGAGTGGCTATTATCATCAATATTCTCGAAACAGTTGAGGAGGGCTAAATGAATGGGATCACACCGAGTAGGTAGCAGTAATTTTACCCGACATAGCCCTTGTTTATGTGCAATTGAATAGTACAAGCATTCGTCTCAGACAATCTACTACAGTAAGTACCTGAATAGAGCATCTCAAATGCCATGGCTTCCATGTGCGGGCGGTCTTCTTGATTTACCCCACGAGCCTGGCTGGAGGCGGCTATAACGTCACAGGCGATGAATGTGGTACCAGCAAAGGGCGGAGCACCAGAGCCCCTCATTCGGGAAATGGTAGTTCCACAGGCGAAAAACGCACAAAATCTACTTTGACTTATCACCACCGATTCGAAGCCGACGGCGACAAACAGCTAATTACCCAAGCCTAACTTACTGTAAGTTGCTGAACTCACGCATGCACGAATTTCCGAGCAAAGTTTCTTCCAACAATTGATTTGTCCCGTCCGAAACCGCATCGACTGACGAGTTTTGTCCCAGTTTCGATCGAGTCCCCGATCCCCCGCAATCGAATTTCGCCCATCATGTCGTCCGCCGAAGTCCAAGAACGTCTCAAGAAGCTCGGCCTGAGCGCCCGAACTGGTACGTGACTTTGCGCACTTTTACGATTAAATTTGAGGTGAGACCATAAACTGATCTGTCATCTAGGGTATGTCTTCGCATTACGATGCTTTTAGGCTGTCACCATTAGTTGTCGCTGCTAACGGAACGACTCAGTGGAAAGGGTACCCCCCGACGAAAGGTCAAGCGTGCGCCCGCCCGCTCCGGCGCCGACGACAAGAAACTTCAGCTCGCCCTCAAGAAGCTGAACACTCAGCCCATCCAAGCTATTGAGGAGGTCAACATGTTTAAGCAGGACGGAAACGTCATTCACTTCGCTGCTCCCAAGGGTTAGTCATCCTACTCTGGCATGTTTCGTTGGGCTTGGTACATATTGACATTCCCTTTCCACTCTAACAGTTCATGCTGCTGTTCCTTCCAACACCTTTGCCATCTATGGTAACGGTGAGGACAAGGAGCTCACCGAGCTTGTCCCCGGTATCCTTAACCAGCTCGGCCCCGACTCCCTTGCTTCTCTGCGCAAGCTCGCCGAGAGCTACCAGAACCTTCAGAAGGAGAAGGGCGAGGACGATGACGAGATCCCCGACTTGGTCGAGGGCGAGAACTTCGAGAACGAGCCTAAGGTCGAGTAAAGTTTCTCTACACAGTCAAGGGCGAAGGGGCAGTAAAATCGTAGGTCTGTTCGGCCAAGAGGCTGGCTAGTTTCTCCTACGAGGCGGGTTTTATGTTTCCCCCTGGTATTGGGCAGTCGTAACAGTCACTCCACCGCTCTCTATGTTGAGTAGCAGAGGAGCAGGTACGGGTACGCAATAGGTCACAGCTCGGGAATGTCATGGTGGAATGGCGACCTTATGCTCGCTGAGGTTGATTGATCTGTACGAACAAACAAAATACGACTTACATCGGGAGAAATACCAATCTCTAATGATGTCAATGATTGCTACGTTTTTCTAGTTGGAAATCTGACCCTCCGTCATTTTTGATCCACCCTGACAGTGCCATCTCACGGGCCTCGTCCTTAACTTGCCGTCGGTGAGCTATCAACTGTCCTTGTTTCAAATGGTGATACGTCTTACCACCAGGACAAATTGCTGTGGAAGAGGAAGTGCCGCCTATCCTACTAGCGAGATCGTTTGCTGCCTCCCACATACAACGCCTGGAAACTCGACTTGCTCCGTCTGTCTTGAAAGCCTTCCGGCCTTGAATAACTCCCCCAATGAGGTTCTCTTCAAAACCCGATCGTGACCATGTTGCTGCTAGATTGCTCGCCGAAATCTCACATGCTCTCATCTGTACAGACCGTTTCGAAAATTCGAACTCCAGGCCCGTTGTTGCAATTGAGAACTCCCTAAACGAATAGCCTCCCAGCCACTTTTTGCCAGCCACGAGGTTCATCCTGCCTTCTGCTGAAAAGGCACGTCGACATGCAAGATCAGAGTACTGGGATCTCGGCAAGATGACGCTACTAATGTATGCGTTGGTAGGATCGATGAATATTGAAGTGATGGTTGAGAGAAGTGAAGCGCATTGTTTCAACGCAAGTTTATCAGAGCAGGACTTGGATAATGTTGGGGGAGCATCTCCTCGAGCAGGTTTTCGTCGAACAATTCCAGTTCTAGAGAAGCAAGCCCTTCCTAGTAAAGAGATTTGTGCATCACCTCCAGGCTTTGCATTTACAGGAGTTGGGGTTTCCCATGCTGAATCATCTTCTTGAGAAGCCATTGTGAGCTCCATACTAGCATCACCGCCTAATTGTTCAGTAAAAGTAGTGTTTTCGTTTGCAATTACTTACATGGTGCTTCTGAGCAGTACATGTGCAGCTTGATGCCTTCTTTGATCTCGAATAATTGCAAAGGGGTGTCATTTAGATTTGAAGCGCTCGTCTTCCTCTGAAGGATGCTCGACTCGTCATCTTTATCGAGGATATTCTCGCACTCATCAATCAAGAAACGGTTGAAAGTTCGTATAGCTAGGATCTCTGCATGCCAGTCATGGATGCCCACGCCATTGGATTGTGATATTTTTGACGCGGGTAGGCATTTCATGCCAGTTCTACGATAAGAAAATTTAGGATATACAGAGAAATAAACAGGAATAGAATGCGCTTACGCCAGAGCCAGACATGTTAGAATGCCATCTTTCTCAGCAACGATGCCACTCAGCGGAACCCATTCATGAACGCCATTGTCACGAACAGCAGGTTTTCGCTTCGAGGGTAATTGGTAGAACTGTTGCAGTACTGCTTCAGCCACCAGATCCGCCTGGGACATCATCTAGCCATATCCAGTCTTTCCAAAAGGCTGATACAAAAGACACGGGCCAAGACTGAAGACTTATTAGGACTTTTTGTCGCGTTGATATCAGTATGATGAGGTTCCTTAGGTGCCCCCCGGAGAATCATCGGCAGCTTACATAAGCCAACTAGAGGGTAGGTGCGCACGTGGAAATCTCTTAGGGCAGGAGCGGCTGACTGAGCACACAAGAAATTCGATTCGAGAAATTGCGACCCTCAACCTTCCATTTGCCATTGCCAATCCACGGTCAACCACACAACACCTTGTCGCCTTCAACGCACAACCAGCGACAAGATGCGAACCTACGAGGACACCTTCTCCGGCGCGAGAATCTACCCTGGCAAGGTACGCTCCTTTAGCCATTATCCCCATCCGTCCCCTTGATGCGATCCGGTCGATTATCGAAATGCGAAACTTCCCAGTCGCTGGAGGGGGATGACGGCGATGACGGATCGCAGGACGAGCACTCGGTGTTATTTGAATCAGGACATCAAAAGGCTAACGGGTATCGCTTCACAGGGTAAGCTCTACGTCCGTGGCGACAGCAAGATCTTCCGATTCCAGAACGGCAAGTCGGAGTCTCTCTTCCTGCAAAGGAAGAACCCCCGCCGTATCGCATGGACCGTCCTCTACCGCCGACAGCACCGCAAGGGTATCTCTGAGGTACGAATCCACCAAATTTGAGCAGCACTCTCAGCGGTGATCACTGCTGCTGGTGTGCTGCTGATTGCCACCATTCAACGGAGCTGACATGTTCTACAGGAGGTTGCCAAGAAGCGAACCCGCCGCACCGTCAAGTCCCAGCGAGGCATTGTTGGTGCTTCTCTCGACGTGATCAAGGAGAAGCGCAACATCCGACCCGAGGCCCGTTCCGCTGCCCGAGCCCAGGCCATCAAGGAGAGCAAGGAGAAGAAGCAGGCCGATGCTGCTGCCAAGAAGTCCGAGAAGGCTAAGCTCGCTGCCCTGGCCTCCAAGGGCCAGGCTGTCCGACAAGTCAGCAAGCAGGGTGCCAAGGGTTCTGCCCCTAAGGTTCAGGCCAAGAGCCGTTAAGTTAGGAATGGACTTTGAGGAAGGAAGAAAATGGAAGAGTGGAGTCCGTGGTTCTTGTGTCTTTGTCCGGCCGGTTCTTCTACAATCTCGGTTCATGGATTGCCAATAGGGTGCATTGATAGCTGAGCAATGCAAATGGTCAAACAAAAGCCGCATCTTTTTATGCCGTGGTGAACACGGGCTGTACAGTCGCATGGTCCCAGGTAAATAAGTCACGGCGTCGATCTGAGTGCTGGCAACATGTGTTGGTGGATTTAACGACAAAATGCTCTATGGTACGAGAGCAGGCTTCACAAAAAAGACGTTTAAGGCTGAGATAATCTTCATATGTTTCGAATTGAACACGCGTCGATCTATCCTCACTCTTCATGCTTCATGTCTATATTCTATTCCTCTATTCCTTTTGTGCATTGCAATGCAACTTCCATTAAAGCTGGGCCAAGACACCCAGGGCACCAGACTTCTCGATGCTCCCAGGCTCCTCATCCCTTGCAGCGTACACGACCTTGCCTTGGTCGACAATAATCGCAAAGCGTCCAGTTCGCTCACCGATATTCCAGCCGATAGTTTGGGAGAACTTCGCATCCTTGTCGGACATGAAGAGCTGGTCAAGTTAGTCCTGTGATGCTGGCTTGTTGAATAAAAGAGAAACTCACGATCTTGTCGTCGGTAATACCGTTGGCCTTGGCCCAGCCGCTCATGACAAAGGGGTCATTGACAGCGATGACAATGACCTGATCAACGCCCTTGGCCTTGATCTTGTCAACGTGTTCCAAGTAGGAAGGAATGTGAGAGCCGGAGCAAGTAGGTGTGAAAGCACCTGGAATAGAGACAAGAACAACCTTCTTGTTCTTGAATTCTGTATTAAGCGATGTCAGTATGCCCGAACTCTACCTAGACGAGACTTGGATGTGAGATCACGTACCTTGGCTGGCGTTGAAAGGGACAGGTGTACCACAAGTAGTGAACTCAGAGGTTTCAGGCGAGGGAGGGATATAGCTGAACCAGACACCCTCTGGGAAGTTATCACCGGCCTTAAGCTCAGACATTTTGACTTTATCTAAGAATCTTTTATGTATGGGAGTGTAAGTTGAGCAAGAGCAGAAGAAGATGTGTATCGAAGTGTGAGGAAGAGAGACTAAATCACGTCCACCTTTGAGGGCATCTGTAGAAGTTTATATTGTCCCTGCCTTCCGCATGTAGACAGTGCCGCTCTTTCCCTTGGGCAGTCTAGGTACGACTCGCTAGGTACCCCGCCGCTTCTCAATCTTTCGGAGGTCAATCGGAGAAACAAACGGGCCTAGGTAAAGAGGGTCCTGATGAGGTCAGTGAAGACCTGTGGGGATCCTCGGAAAGCGGTCGGCGCGTTCGACGCGGCCATGGTGGAACCGCTATCGGCCACTCAAGCCGCAATGGTATTGAGATACGCAGCACGTTGATGACAGAGACCGGGTCTTTCCCAGGATCCATTTGGAATCATGTCAAAAAAGTCGGTGCTCTATTATTAATAAGATGATATCCTCGACACATGTTCAATTCTCTACCTCGCCATGACGCATCCTTCAAATGTCCTTTTTCACGATAATGTCCAGATGAGGCTCGGCGCCAGCTTCAGCAAGCGAGGTGCCAGTCGGCGCAACATCTGTCACCTAATTCATAATCAGGTAAGATTACCAAGATCAGGAAGACGATGATTTACAGAAAGTTCAATATTATGATTCCAAATGGTCACACTACAGTGATGAGTTTGAACGATACTATGATTGCCTTACTGACGACAACCATAATGTCAAGGCAACGCGTGTACTTCCCTTTGTATTGCGGAACAGTTGCTTTTGTGTGAGTGAATAAAGTCACCCAACTGCCAATCCATGAGAATCCCGGTGTGGCTGAGATTCGTATCCGTGGATGTATACCTGTGTCACTAGGTAAAGTGTATCTATGTGCGAGACCGTCAAACTCGTAGCCACGGCATCAGTTGATTCTTTGATGGGGAAATCCGCAGTCTCGGTTGATGTGAGCCGTGTATAGAGTTTTCTCAGAATATCCCATGAACCACTATATACAATTTACACAACTACATCAAGCATATCAGCCATATAACTCATTGGGGAGGCGCAGGGTCACACGTGGCATAATACCTAGGATTGGGAGTAATAACTTCTCGTCAAACTATGAATTGTATCAAGCTAGTATCACATGAGTACTGCTGCTTTTGCTGATGAAAAAGTTCATTGGGATGACAGCAACCGCTGGACTATTTCCACAACAAAACCAAGACAGTCGATAAAGAACAACTCTAAAATATTCCAAGACGCAGATTCTTGACTTCATTGTCAACAAACGGCCAAGTAGACATTATTATGAAGTTTAATACTCAAGATATCCCGAACGGCGTCCATAACGGTTGTAACGGGTTTGTAAACCTACCTCAGGTGTTGTTTTTATCTACTACCCTGGACCTAAGCACTTGTTCTTATTACCTTTTATCCTCTGAGTCAAATTAACTTATGAAGGTCATCAAACCCATTCTACTTCGTTTTATTCTTCCTGTGGCTACGTAGAATATCTCCGGATCGCATATAAGCTTGAGGGATAATGTATTGATTGGCATAAGGTACTGAATAATATGTTTAACAGTGACGGGATATCTGCACCAAGTTGCATCAGTTATGGAAATCAGCCATCAGTAGATCGCTTATTTTAGCCGTTCATGCCCATCGAATGCGAAGTGCGCCCCTGTCTACTGTCAATTGCCAGCCAACATCATGATAAGATGCTTACCCGGTTTCAACATTGATTGGCACACGGACCGAAGCGTCCCGGAGCGGGGGAGCACGACTTGCAGGAACCAACAGCGTCGGTATTTGACTTCTTCCAGCTAGAAACAAGCCCTGAACATCATCAAACATCAAATAAATGTCTACAGAAAGTTCAGAGAAGCCAATTGCCAGCTCGGGTACATATGTCCTTTCCAAATGCCTTACGAAGTGGTACTGACGACTAATGTTTAGAGAACGACGAATCATGGACGGCTGAGAAAGCCTTGAGTCACAATGACCTAGTTCATATATCAGACTCACCGATCTCCTTTTTCCATCTTCTTGGCGCTCTCAAGACCACAAAGCGTGAAGGCTGGAAGAGGCACGGAATCAAGTAGGTTCCACGCTGTTTCTGGGTATCGTTTACCGATGGGCTCACAAGTACCAGTCCCGAGTCGGTTGCAGACCATTCTTATCGAATGGGAATGGTAGCAATGTTTGCACCACAGGAACTTGACCAAGCCAAGTGCATGAAGATGTGCCTTATTCACGACATTGCGGAATCTGTCGTGGGAGATATAACCCCTTTCAGCGGCGTCTCTAGGACTGAAAAGGGTAGAAGAGAGGCCTCAACCATCGCGTACATTGCCAATCGATGGACTGGACCATACACTGCCGAGATTGAAAAGCTCTGGCATGAATTCGAAGCTGGTGAAACTCCGGAGGCCCAGTTTGCCCAGGACATTGATAAAATCGAGCTCCTTCTACAAGCAGTTGAGTACGAAAGGGAGAGTAAGAATGAAAAAGATTTGGGCGAGTTCATGGGAGTTGCCCGGAAGTTACGAACTGAAGCGGGAAAGGCATGGGCAAATGAAATACTGGGGGATAGGGAGAGGTTTTGGGAGGGCCGACAGCACTTGAGGGGAGAACATGCCCAACAGGGAGGGCTCTCTGAAGAGATGACAAAGGCTCATGATGCATATTATGGATAGCTCGGGAACCAGTTCCACGATCCATACGTTTATTAGTCGTTGAATTCCTTGCGTTGATAAATTTTAGTGGCTGGGATATGGATGCTGATGAAAGCATCCTGACTTGTTGGTACTCCACAAGAAATAGGAGCAGACTACATTTGAATCGCAGTAACTTGGGACTCTATCATTACGGAAGTGTTTCCCAATAATATCATATTGGGGCGGAACATGCATAACATGTATTCCGAACAAAACGCGTCAAATGGTTCAGCTGGAGCTACAGGGAGCTTCTCTCAAGTGAGAATATGGCACTAGGCAGGGTTGTGTTGTTCAAGGTGGAGCAAATGCCACCCGAGCAATGTGAGACTGACTATGCAGTCTGTACAGCATATGATTCTCCTTCGAGAATAGAGTGATGAGTGAGAAAAGCAATTGCATGACTTATCACTTCTACTATGTAGGACAAGGGTTGGCATGTGTCACGGTATCAATAAATCTATGCACGCACCTCAATCTGAGCCAGCCACAGTTGGCCCAAAGCACCCTCCATTATCAACGCCCTGTTTTCTGTACGTCATTATTACAGCAAGGGATGAATTCAAAGTTGTCAAGAAGACGAGCTTGTTGCAAACTTGACATCTTCAAACGAGGCGTGATTGAAAAAAAAAACGTGATTGATGGACTCGAGTTTCGATGGAACAAAAAGGCCGGAGTCTTCAGCAAGAAGCATGTCTCATTGCATTCCAAGACATTGTTCTCGCATGCTACTGTCTCGGAGAAACGCTCGTTTAGGTTATGTTTGCCCAGATTACCGAAGACTCGGCGACAAGGTCCAGGTCCAGGGGCAGGGGGCGGGACACTACAACACAGCCCAGGTATCTGTCTGTCATCTAGTTAGCAGCGATCTTCCACTGGAGCTAGCTGGAGTACGGAAGTCTGTAGGGCTCAATGTTTCAAAACCCAGTTTTGAGGCATTTTACACTTCTTTTCTTATTACATCTACACCATACGTCAATCTATCATCTCGTATAACTACATTCGCTATTAATTTTCA